>JAYJLV010000056.1:16279026-16294936 GCA_036873485.1 Torymus texanus
TTTTTGAGTGATTTTGGTAGAATCCGCAAAACATATCGACATTCTAGAATTACGTCGGTATATCACATGGCGTTAAGTGTTTCCCAAAGAGTGAGTTTTCGTCAAGCAAAATTTAAACCGTTAAGCATTAAGAATGCTAGATAAAAATAATCCGTAATGCCATCTACTTTTATACTTGAACCTTAAATTTTATATGTTGGTAAGTTTGTAAACGTGGTGGTCTCATTCTTCACAAATAATTCTGTTAAATTTAGTTAGTGCAATAATTCTTATAAATCAAATGTATATACCTAGATACTCGTATACCTTAGAAATTCATGATTTCCATTTCAGGTTTTAAAAGTCTAAGCAAGGTTCAGCAATTAAATTTAATCTAACTTGAAGAACTAAAGAATTTCTAAATTTTATTGATCATTAAAAATAGATAGTGACAACCACGTATGTACAAATATAGGCCATAAAACCTTTTCCCCCTTTACAATTCAACTTTTCTCAATCGCTAGATGGGTACCAATGATATGGTTCTGTATATATAATACGTTTATAAGCGTAGCCTATATGCTGCGATTACGTATAATCATATAACGTAAAAACAAAGTATAAGTAATAAACATATGCGGCGGAAAAAGATCAAAAGCAAATGTTTGTATAATGTAGAAAACCAACGAGCCAATCAGCGTGCAGTTCCTCCCTCCACTGCCCTCGCACGACACAGCCGCGGAGAAACGCGTGTATAGTACGTCTCCTCGATCTTTTGAATAGCGATGGAGGCTCTCTGTCTCTCATGATCTGATCGTTGTTATAATCCCCGAGGAAGCGGCTGGCCCACCCAGACGTAACAATCGAAGCGAACAATGCCATAGTATCGGCAACTGCCAAAGGCTTAGCAACCGACGTTCACACACATGCTCGCGCGTGCACATACGCGCGTAATATTTGCTTCGGTCAAAGCTCTCCCGGTGGAATCCCGAGTTGCAATTACGATAAAGAAGAGAGAGAGAGAGAGAGAGAGAGAGAGAGAGAGAGAGAGAGAGAGAGGGGAGTCAGCAAACGTACGCACAGACAGGAATGATGTCTGTTTGTCCGTCTGTCTGCGCTCCTCTATCTTGGCGCGTCTCCTTACGGTACCGCCTTGAGCACGTGTGCAACCCCTGAGATTGCGCAATGCAATAACAGATAGCCGATATCCTTTGATTCTAAGCTTAAAGACAGAGGGGGAGAGAGAGAGAGAGAGGCTCCATCGACTTGTCGAAGAGGAAACAAAAACGGCGATGAGAAGTCGCGGCAGATCGAGACATACATATTATATAACGTTCTCGTTTCGTCACATAGAGTCGGGGAGAGAGAGAGAATGAAAAAAAAAATAGTACAGACGACAGACAGATAGAGAGATATATACGGTGGTCGGCGGGAGTGCGTGGGTTGAGAGCTTGAGCGCGTTTGTTTTTTTTTTTGTTTTTCTTGTCGCTTTAAGGACGGGTTACCTTAAAAATAAGGTCGCTTTTGCTGAAACCAGACTTCTTTTTATTCATATTGTCAGAGCTTAGGCGCCCCCTCCGCTCAGTGCGTTTTTTTTGTAGGTTCTGCAATATCTAGAAACAAAAGAAAGCCGGGACATAGCAAGACATAGTAAAGAAGAGGAAAACAAGGTTACAGAAAATGTTCGTACAGAGAAATTCTTCTTTTCTTTTTCTTTTTTTTTTTTAGTAATTGTTTTTTTTTTAATTTTTTTTTATTTTTTTCCTTTTTTTTCAAAGAAGAAGGTCTGTTAAAATAAAAAGAGTGTTATATAAAACATTGTAAGTAGAGAAAAAGAAAATTTAGAAAGGAAAATTAAAAATAGTTCTTTTTTTTTAATTTGTTAGTATACGCTGTATAGCTAAAAAGGAAAAGTCCGGAGAACGTAAGAGCATCAAGAGGCGAAGATGCGAAACGAAGTTAATCAAGGCAGGCCCTTCGTATCGTTTACTTTCATTTTATAATTTTGTCATTTAGAGTAAGCATTATTTATAGGTTATTTTTATTAGTGTCATTCTTCGTTTCATCTGTCATTATCATTGTTAATACTTGTGCTTGCTATGGTATCTTATTACTTTTTAATTCATGTTCTTTTCAGCGTACGTAAACCCGAGATAAGACAAGAAAGGAAAAAAATAAAAAATAAAAGAAAGATGTGAGTAACAGCGTTGACACTTTGTTGGTTGACTCCATTGCTCTATCACATGACGAGCACAAGTGCAAAATATATAATATAAGTAATACAATAATAATCAATATTTGTAGTAACAACAGTATCACAATTATATAAATATATGTAGAATCGTCGTTTACGTGCGAGTTGAGAAAAAAAATTGTTGACAAAATATATAAATATATACGCATATAGTGAGTCGTACAAGTTGACCAGTTCAATTACAAACAAAACAAAAATATTAAAAATAAATACATAAACAACCGTTTATTGATCGATAAATAAGAATACTTAACAATTGAAGTATTACTCGTCACAAGTCTATGACAAATGCAAACAAGTCTCATAATATGACAACTTAAAGAAAAGCCAGTCAGAGTAAGCGCACTTCAGTCGTTTTGTTGGCATCAATCGCTCAAGCGGCAAGAGCAATACATAACTGAATTTTTTTAAGTTTATACTCTCGTTATTCTTTAACGGTATGTTTCAAAAGTATAAGAAAATAGTCTATGTGTGCGAGAAGCTCAAAAGTAAGTACAAAGAAAGTATAAGTATATATAATGAATAGTAATAATGTAGTAAGAAAATAAAAGAGAAGTTTCCGTGCTTGTCGATTTACGGAAACTATCGGTAGGCGTCGTTATTAAGTATATGATACGAAGGCAATGAGTCAATTCGACATATGCTTTGAACTTACCGTGAGGCGAATTAAACAAAATACTTCTGGCAAAGTATTCCGGTCTAAAAATGTGAGTCCACTTTCTATACAGCCTACTTCAGTCGCGGGTGACACAAATTAATTATTTTTTTTCTACTTAGGAAAACGAAAGTTAGTTTTTAGGTTAGAGAGTGGAGCTTTAGCTGTAATTAAAAAATGAGCAACCAAATCGCCGCACTAAGTCTAAACGCTTAGCAATTGCAGATTGTTCGTATACTCTAAATACAGTCTAATAATTAACGTGGAATTGATATATTGCCATCGCGCTCAGAAAACAAAGCCTTTGCGGCAAAGGCAAAAGTGGTGGTATTTGTAATAGCAGCGTACGGTCTTTCGTTTCTTCACTCAGTAGTCGATCACATACTCCTTTTGAAAACAGAAACAAACAAAAATCACTCGACGATTACCATTTGGAAATGATTGAAAATAAAGAGAAAAATTGAAATTTACCTCTCGATAAAAATAGAAATCATAAAAGAACTCAAAAGTGTAACACGTATTTTGTTGTAAATCATAAATTGTGTACGTAGCTTGAAGGAGAACTAAAAAATCAATTAAAAACAGTGACAGTCAACAGAGTGTTTTAGAAATTGGTTTTGTTGTTGTTGTTGAATCTATCTCGCGATATTCCCCGACTAGCTATTCCGGGGAAAATGTTTACAGTTTCGATAATATGTTATACAATCCGTAAGTGACGGATTTCGTATATGACACGCGTAACCTTGGTCAACTTGCACATTAGCTTTTATCATATTGCACATGTATCGACAGCAGTAATAGAAAAGTTTACATAGCTATTAATGTATAGTCTCGATACGTAAAAAGTAAACATTAAAGGACTTTAAATATTTTCAATAGACTCTAAGGTTTTCAGAGAAATGTTAGATCCATATAATAGTTAATATCAAAACATCGAGACTTCAGGAAAAAGAAAAAAATACGTAGATTCCAAAATATATGTATATTGAATATCCTTTCACATCAGTATACCACAGTCATAAGATATATTCACAATGAGTACATTTAAAATTATGTAATATATTGATATATATACTTAAAAAGAAAACATGCAAGGTTGGAAAGATACCTACGGCACTTCCTAAAGGGAAGTTTACACACAACGCCATCGTCATAAAATCTTTACGAACCTGAAGTATATTCCTCTTAAATAAACGTATATTCATATACCAAAAGCTCACAACATTTACTTGGCCTAAGGGGTTTAAAATTACAATCGAACAACCTAGCGATCTCAGTCAAATGGTATTGTTAATCTAATAAACGTTCAGTTAACTAATTAATAAGTGAGTCGACGAATGTCAATCGATGCACATATCTGGTACTATGGCATTCTTGAATGTTTATTGCATCTTGTTAGACACACATTCGCAAAAAGAATCAAAACAGGAATAGCAACACGCGCGTCGATATACAATGCCAAATCTTTCAAAGAAGGTGGGAATGTCGAAAGCTTTATTGTTATTTGAAAATAAACACTAAGTTAAAAAGTCAAGATTAAGATAGAATTTATTTACTGTTTATCCATTGAATCATCTTCTTGCACAAGTCACTTTAAATGATTTGGCTTTGTATATAATTAACCGCGTAAGAACAAAAAAAATTTCTCGTGCATTTAAAATATACGGAACGGTTAAATATATGAGGGCTAAAAGAAAATGTGCCATTGAGACGCAATAAAAACGCGGCATAAACGGTACTGAATAGCTTATTATCGTAATTCATGTTTATTATGAATTTGACATTTTATTAATAATGGAACCAATTAGACAAATTAAGTTCTTGTAAATTAATACTATCGTTTTTAATTATTTTCAGTCAAAAATTTAAGTCTTCAATAAATTAATGAACTCAATATATTTTCAAATCTGATCAACTTATATAAATTATAACGAATAAACCGATACTTTATATTTTCTTTTTTTTTCTGTTGCAGATATAAACCGTTCCAAAAATGAAATTTTATTTATGAGAACTATTATGAATACTACCAGGTGTCTTTTATCTATTTGACCCATTACATCTTACTAATATGTACCGACATTTTTAATAACTCGGTTCTAATAACTTCAACAAAACATTTCTTTTGAACCCGGTTTCCAATCGGCGATTTCAGGGCACAGTTTTGCAGAAAATTAATCGCACTTTACCTCATTAATTTCATTCAACAAGTTTCACTTTGATAGGACAATAAAGGAAACAAACGACCTCGTACAATTTCATCGCTTCCGTTAAAAGAATTTTTTTTCCAAGGACATAATGGACACTCGTTGAAGAGAGGGGGGAATGCATAAATTATCGCTTCGCAGTTAATGAGACTACATCGCACGATTCACGCTCGTCCTAAATCAAATTAATGGCTCGACGAGCCGTGTGGAGAGAGAGAGTTCAATTTCGGCAAAAAATTTAATCTGCAGCACTTTGAAATCGAATGAAAATGTATTTGTATCAGCGTGAGAACTGTGGTTCGATAGAGAAAAATCGGAAACGAGTAATGATTTGGTTATTAGAGGATTTTTGATTTATCATGATGAAATGAATAAAAAAAAGTTAAGCAAAGGAATGCTCATGTCTCTTCTCTATGTATATATGTGTTATCGAAAATTCTGATCCATCGACCGTGCTTGAACGATTCGGTGTATCACGGATAAATCGGAAAATCCGGGAACTGTAACAGCATCCAGCCGTTTCGGATCTAATCGCTACCCATACGATAAAGGATTATCAATACTATATCAAATATGACTGAAGTTTCATTGTAGAACGACAACTAAATGTATGGTTTGGAAAAATTCGTTGATACTGTACATTGTCAACTGCTTTTTCAGAATGGAACATAAACTAATGCTAAATTGCTAACAGTATTTTTGGCAAAGTTAACTATATGTTTCCTAAATTTTCTGATTTAAAAACATTTGCAAACACCTCGTTTCTTGAAGACCCGAGTATCTCACGTCCTATTGGTGGCCATTTTAAGAAGCTTAGATGTAAGTTTTCATTTTCGTATTGTATTTGTAATCCAATACATCAGCTTCTTAAATCAGTCACTATGGTGGCGTAAGCCTCAACTTTTACAAAACTAGTCTCAGCTTTAACATCTTTAATGAATTATATATTTGAAGTTAATGTATTACACTCAATAAAAAATTTAGAAAACAATCCTTAGTAGATGCTGTCAAAACAAACATATACGCCATTATTCGCCCATATAGTTGGCGAATATTCATTCTAGGAGAATCTGCTATATAGTGCTCATAAAGTACTCTTGTATTCAATGCAGTCAGTGACGGCAGATCTTCCTGTAAGAGTCATTTTCTTCGATGCTCTTTGTGATGAGATAAGTACATGATATAAAAATTATGACAATGCACACAGACACAATGAAGGTTCTTGTCACGATAGTAGGGGACAACAACGTACAGAGAAAACGAAGCTCCTGAGACGAGGACACATATAATAATGACATAGTATTATTTTAGAGAGAAAAGATTTATAGAAAAAATTTTATTCTGATTTTTAGAGAACATTTTAGCTTTGCACATTTATTTTATTATTCGTTAGTTAGTGAGAGCCGAGCGAACGGAAAAAGAATTAAAAGTAGTACAGGTCTTACCTCGAAGAGCCAGTAGTAGAGCAAGCAGAGAGAGAGTTTCAACATCAAACAAAAAAATTTTTAAATAAATGAGAGAAGAGACTGTAAGTAACGAGTGATAGAGAAACAGACAGAGTGAGAGAAGCAATCAAAGAAAAAGACAGGAAAGAGAGTGTGAATACAGGAAATGGTCTAAGACAGAGAGTCGTGCGAATGAAATTAACGAATATAAAGAAAGAAACAGTGCCGTTGTTTTCTCGCTCTTTGATAATTTTCTTATTTTTTCCCCTGAATATTGTTATATTCAACCATCGATTTATTTTGTCAAGCGCGTGACATCTTTACACCGTCCCGTAGGCAACCAAAAATAAAAGGCAACTGAAAATGCACGAACTGACAATAAAAAAATAAGGGATTCTGTTTAATCACCCCCGCGAAGGACTAAAACGGAAAATAGAAAATTGGTCATCGATCAAATTATCATCGAAAAACAAGCAGCTATAAACAACATGAAAGAATTATAGCAGGCAGCGGGCGATCGTTTGGTAATTGTGAAATACACACTAGGATTAAAAAAACACGTATGGGAGCAGAGGATTAGGTGATGGTGTTCAACAATAAGTTCCCACGTACGTAAAAACACGTTTATTATTCTAAGACAATGCACTATTTTCGTTGGCAACAATCAATCTTCAGTACTATGGAGATATACTGTACATTACCAGCCAACCATGGGTTACTTACTATCGCCTCCTTCTACGCAATCGAGTTCACGTCGTTTTTACCTGAGGGAAGGTCCAGGTGAAAAATTCAGGAGATGGAGGTGACAAGATATAAACTATGGAAAGGAAAGAGTTGCTATGGAAGGAATTGGAATAATGACGTGTACCGAGGACACACGGGCATATCGCCAACCCAAAAAAAGAACAGACAGATATGAAAAGAAAAAATGGTATCCAAAAATTAAAACAAAAAAAAAATTACAATTACAAAATCGAATTTCGGGCAATCGGGCTACTATAACACCTAACACTTACAGGCAGACCTACAGTTATAATAATAATAATAATAATCATCATCATCATCACAGACCAACGAACTTTTCTCACTTTATGCAAAAGTATTTTTGGTAGTGGTGGTGGTGTGTCTGTGTCTTTGCTCGTGGCCCACATCAAACATCTCCGCGCGACAATTAGCGCAAGCTGCCCATTATGCTTGTTCGCGCTAATTGGCGACAACTGTTTTTCTTTCGGTTGAAAAAATTAAGACAAGAGAGAAAGAGAGAGAGAGAGAGAGAGAGAGAGAGAGAGAGAGAGAGAGAGAGAGATAGAGAGAGTTAGAAGATTGCTGGTTGATCAAGCTCGAGGCGTTTGACGTGGGACACGATCATGTCGTATCATATCATCACACGGAGACTAATATATAAATAGAACGATCGAACACGCTGGCCTAAGAACCTATTAAACGAACGGATATCAAATGTATATCCATAATTAACTAAGTATATATAGTAACAAAGAATGAACGAAAATAAAGAAATAATAATGGAAACTCATATTTTGTAACAAAACGGTAAAACCCGTCCAACATGTCAAGGCACGGAGACATAACAGAAATCGTTCTCAGGAACACATCGAATTAAGGATTCTTAGCTACCGCGTGTAACATGGATCCTTTTAATGATATTTTTACAAGTTGAATATATTTCTATTTTCATATATATTTTCCTTTTTCCAATAATAATTCTTGCTTATGCAGCAACTCAAAGAGAAACAACCAGTATGAGATGACAGATGATGAGAATTGAAATTTCAGCAGGCTATACATTTTTTCTAAACACGTATAGCAAACTATAATCAATCGGTTCGTCACATTGTTTCATCATGACAATTTTAAGGATTACAAATTTACGATCACGACAGTTTTTATCGACAACATAAAATAATAACCAAAAATGACTGAACTTTGTGAATGATGTGATTACAATGTGACGAACAGCTCTCTTGGGTGATCTGCTTCTGTGTCTAAGCAGCGGATGAGGGTGACGATGACTATGAGAAACCGAACATTGAGGTGAGCAAAAAAGCAACAGCTGATCCATGTTGCAGCACGGGGGTTAGATGATGTTTAGGTACATGTATGGGCTTGGCAGCAGATCTGATCAAAGCACATACGGATATCGCGGCTCTTCCTTTTGTCTTTTCTTTTTATATACAATATACACCTCACGGCGAGTGTATACAGTTGATGTGTGTCTGTGTGTGTATACGTGTCCGTCGCACTGCTCGTAAATCACATTTGAGAGAGATATGTGTAGATGCAGGATTTGCGGTGGGGGACAAGTCGTACTGGCGTAGCAAGAAAAAAATTGATTTGATACGAATGAAACGTAAAGAGACGCAGAGAGAAACGCGTGGGCACGGTACACGTAAATTGGCCGAAGACACTGAGAAAAGTGTGGTTTTAATATTAAGTTTTTAGATTTTAATTCTCATTGATGATCGCAATTTCTATAGGATGTGTCTTTGTTGCGTTGTAATGAGTAAAATATTTTTAAATCGTTATGCACATAGAACAGTTAAGGTATTTGTATTCTTATTACGGTTTGTATTTTAATTTGTCAGTTCTCTTGGAGTCATGTTGTAATAACTATGGATCTCTTCTCAGTGTCAGATACATTTCATCGGAAGCAAAGCAAAACAATACGATGCGTAAACAGTTAAAGGAACCAGAAGTTATACGAAATCGCATTATCTTCGTCCAAGTAAATGGGAGGGGGAAGGGGCTCAGAATATATAGAGAGAACACGTCACGTCAGGTCGAGCTCCAGAACGTTCGTTAGTGGCATTATTATCATCGTGTGTATGTGAGATAGCAAACGCAAAGTAATGAAAAGAAAAAGAACAAAAAGAGTGAGACAACACAAAAAGACAACGTAATCAACATAATGACACAACCAAAAGTAACAATAATACAATAATCATGAGTCAAGTTATCATAAAGATATCAATGTCAATCAGCTTGTGATCAGTTCTGCTCTCCAGGGAGGACTAAGAGATTTAGTATACAGGTTACGAGAAAACTTGTTACTTGAGACTGAAACGACAAACTATATGCAACTCTGTCTAGTGTGTCCAAAAAACCACAATTATCAATTAATATATATAAAAAAAAATAAAATAAAGTTTTCTAGCTTGTATATATAATAATATATATATATATATATAATATGTATACGTAGAAGTAAAAACAGCAAGTCTGAGTTGTAGTAACGAACGCTTATATCTCTTTCGGTCTCATATTCACGAGATAGATCGGGCTAGAAAGTGCGGGGGCCAAGGTTAACAACACACACAGCGTGCCACCACCGGACTTATAAATGCGTATTTGGCAGGCACACCTTGCTGGTTCGGTCTGGCTCGGGTGGCGTAGCCCGGCGCTCGTAGTGACGCTCCGGCTGTTGGTAAAGGGGGATCTGCAAACCCAGTCGGAATACGTGTTCGCAACAGAACCCAGTACATATCTCATATCCAGCTATTTTTTTTTTTATACATTGTATTGTATTTTCTAATTATTTATTTATTTATTTTGACATAGGGGTAGGTAATTTCTTTCTGTAATTTTTGTGGTTTTCTACAACTAACTTTGGATTTTAAGGAGACATAAAACGATAATGTAGATCTCTACCATGTTGATAGTATAATTTTATTTATTTTTAATTACTTCAAACATTTCTATGAGAAAAGGCTGTGTTCTACCTTTTATACTTAAGAAATATCTTGTTCAAATTTCAAATGATACTATCCATTGCATTCTTGAATAGTTTTCAAATTATCCTGTATAATAATGTCAGTAACATGTATTCTCATCTTTTAAATTGAATTTTAAACACTTCATAAATAGAATTATTTGAAATTTAAATCAAGTATTTCTCATAAGATTAAAAAAGGTTTAAGCAGCTTTTCTATACAAAAATTTCTCAAACGATCAAAAATAAACGAAATTATAATGTCGATAAAGTAAACACCTAAGTTATCGTTTCACAGCCCCTTAACAATTACAGATTTGCCTATGGCGCTCGATCAGTCTACAGTTCTTTGCTATATGTGTCAAATATATCTAGATTCTCATTTTCGCGGAAGTAAGTATATCTGCGCAGAACCGACAGGCGCGTGGCTGTTTTGTGACTGGATTTGCACTGATGTACATGCGCGGCACGTTTTGTATTGAACTTTGTTTGTTCAGTGGAGTTGGTTAAGACTCCACGTGGTATATATAAGTTATGCATTCGATGGTAGGATGAAACTTCGCGATAGCGATAGCTTATTACAATGTAATTTATTTATGCAGAGTATAAGGTAAGTCGCATGTATATTGTCGCTCTTACTTTGTATTCAAGTACATTGTATAGCCAGACATTTATTTACTTCATGCTTCTTTTTCGTTCCTATATACCTTGCACAAATAAACGAAAAACCGATATTTTACAAGCAGCAGCAAATCCAGTTCACCGAGATTTTAACAAACTTGAACTTGCTTCTCTACCACAACCACGTGCTTGTCCTTATATCCTACACTTAACGACGATCACACGGACATCACATAAGAAAAAATAAAAAATACAACATCAACTGATACATCTCCTCGATATCGGTGCGTTAGCGTATAAGTACGTCTGTTCTCTCGTATACACGTATATAGGACACAGCACACAGAAATAATGTATTATGTTTATAGCGTGGATATATCTCAAGAGCGTGAGATGGCGATTACAGCACATGAAGAGATAGAGAGAAGTGTGAAGAGAAGAGACACGAAGATGTGTAATATGCGTATAACGTAGGGAGTATATTACGCGTGCGACGCGACGACACTCTTCTGTGCCGTGTGTGTGTGTGTGTGTGTGTGTATATATATATATATATATATATGCACACGCAATGATCTCAAGAAGTATGCGTATGTGTGTGTATACACCCGATATTCTGTAAACTTCCTCCTCTATCTGCGTGTTCAAGTCGTAGTTTGAATTTGTCGCGCACACACACAAACGTGCCTCGCTACTATATGTATAATACACCTATCCCAACGCATTTCTAGGACGATGATGCTTTCCTACGTCTTCCTCTATTGCTACGAGATTCACCTACAATACATGGACTACGCTGCTGCTGTTGCTGCTGTTGCTCTATAGCGAAAACTTTTTCAATTCCACGCGAAAACCGTGATGTCTACGATCTATCTATGTGTATATAGGTATATCTATATACTACCCCCGGGCTTGTAGTCGTCGACAAAGGCGTATATGCGCCTGCGCGATTGAATTAGCGAAAAGGGGGATATAACGGGCGATTCGAGAAAATTGACGCGTGCGCGTATATATGAGAGAGGACAATTGCCTAAACTGGCGCAACGACGGCGACGGCGGCGGCGGTACAGGCGGCGCGACGTTGCGTCACGCGCGCGCGAGAGGAAAAAAAACGTGATCGGCGTGCGTGCAATTTCCAGCTGTGCGTGCACGTGGAGATGTGTGTATTATGTGTCTGTTTTTGTATCTCTCGTGTCTTTTGTTGCGTGAAATGTAGTTGAGAGTGGACTTTAGGTGCTTTCTCTCGTTCGTGTATTTTTCTAACTTTATTTTGGATATGGGAATTTTTTTTAATTAGTTTTTACATTGATTGTTATCTATCAGTTTTTAGAACGTATTTACTTGATACCAATACTAACAGTTAATCTTTTGCAAACAAATAGTAGGAGTAACGTTATTCTTTTCAGAAACTTCGCCATTTAAAACTAAACCACGAGAGTAAAAAAAACTAAGAGAATGTAACCACGTTACACTCTCGAACGCCACTTAATCCCCCGAAAAATCTACAACTCTTCGCGATCGCGCGGACCGGCGCTTCTACGCTCAAAGGGCTGAATAAATTTACAAAATTCCCCAGGTCGGCCTAACTAGTCCTCGACCCGTGTGTGTGCGCGTGTGTGCATAGAGGCTTGAAAGGCGATGGCCGAGTGCCAAGCGAATTGAAAAAGAAAGGCTGAAATTGTGCGCGATGGCTCCGAGCGCGCGGAATGCAAATATAAGGTAGCGAGGGATGTGCGAGGTTAATTCGATTGATTCGATGTATTGTTTTGTTGTTGGGGTGGAGTTTCGAGTGTATAGGGGGTGATGGTATGTAGTGATAGTGTAGTAGTTAATTAATGAATGACTGGGATGTTTAGGTACAGAGTGTTAATGATTTGCCAATTTCATTGGGTAGTTTTCGTTCGAGTGAATGATGAGTATATGTTTAACTTCTTGACCGATATCCATTATCGTTCGTTTTTCTAACAAATAGATATACAGATTTTGTATTGTAATTTTTTGATAATTCATTTGTGTATATTTCTAAACACGAGACATGCGCGATAAAAAAAATTAAAACAAAGAACAATGACGTCGATGTACGTACTAACACCAATTCCTAATCCATGCAACCCTAATGAATGTTAAAAAATAACTATAGTAGAAAAAGGTCCACGAAATATGATTAGAAATATTACAATGTAAATTAGCTTGAAGTTTTTCCGTTAATAAGCTTTTTAATCCCACCTCAGCTAAATCACAAATTACATCTCTTGCTCGGACTTTTCTCTACCGTAGTCCTTCCTTCAAAAGCCAACCGACAAGAACCCCGCTAAAATGTGTATATACATATATACACCATCAAGTAGCAGCAAAGGAAGCGCGCGTCCGGCGATTTTCGCGCGCCGACAAAATTGCGCCACGGCGAAGAAACTACGACGAGGATTAACGTGCGACTTCCTGTACGCGCGCGCGCGCGCGCGTAGGTGTCGTCGACACTGCACTAGCGAGGTTAGCTCTGTCTCTCAAGAGAGCGAGAGAGTTTAGTTCGCAGGGGGTCTTTTTTCGGCGTGGGTGTGTGAAAGTGCGAGTACGCTTCGGTTGGTGGGAGCGGGTGGTTTTTTTCAAAGGCGCCGGAATGTCGCGAGCTGTGAGTTTTCCGTGTTTTGGTAGTGGGCAAAATGAAAGTTTCAACGAAGTTTTTCGTTATTCTTGAATAGGTTAAGTGCTTTAGTCGGAGAAAGTTTAAGAAGACAAATTGCCGTTGTAATTATATTGAAATTATTCCTGCAAAGATGGACGATTTTTTGGCGATAATATAATCACATTTCACTATATAAAAGATGAAATAACTACAAATTCTTAAATTAGCATATTGTGCATGTACAGTTCCCCTCCCACTCACAGAACCGTTCGCGTTTCATCGTTTTTTCATCTCCACCTAACCCAAGTAGGATCCAAAATTGAGGAATCAAGATATATACTTATATGCCTTCTAAAATATAATCCTGATCGCCGCCGCGTCATTATCGCGCGAGATAATCCTGTAAGAGCGAACAACGCTGCGCTCGTCTTTGAAAAAGAACGAACGAAATTCTTCTGCTGATAGAAGAGGAGCATATATATATATATATATATATATATATATATACACACTTTAGAAGAAAAAGAAGAATAAGAAACGAGGATCAATCGAGGATTCGTTATATCGATGGAGAAGGGGGGAGGTAGAACGGTCGAGAGCACGGATAAGAGGACGATTAAGAGCCTACTATGCTGTTGCCTCGCCGTAAGAGAGTCCCTGTGTGAGATTGCGCGACACGCCGATAGATCGGCCGGACGATTAAATTTCATCGGATGACGTCCGATCGAGAGTTGCTGCTACTGCCGTGCGTTATTATCTGTGACTACTTTTTTTCTTTTTCTTTTTCCTTCGCAAGAGAAAGAATGTAATATCGGCGATACTCTAATATTTATTCGTTCGGCCAATTTAACGACGATTTCTCGTCTCTAATTCTAGACTTTTCCAATTTACTCGGATAATGCCTAATTGTGTATATATATATATATATATATATATATATATATATATATATATATATATAATGGGTAAATCGATAAGCGATTGTTCAGTTATTACAGCATTTCATATAGCTCTTAATTTATTTTGGGTAGAAATTCAGTATATCTTTTCTTAAATGCTTATAAATATATTAGTGTGGCAATGTTCCTATAACTTTATCGTACAACTTTGGGCAGAACTGTTCTAATTCTTAAAAATAATAAGTATACATTGTTTCATTGAAAAGTGAATTAAGGACTCAATTCTGCCCCAAGTTGCTTTCTTTCCACGATATTTCTTCGCTTCTACCGTAGTATGATTTTTTTTCTTTTTTGTTTATTTGCACAATGTTATAAAAATTATATTATCTTTTATCAAAAAAATTTTGCTTTTCCGCTCGAGAGGGCCAATGTATTAATATATATATAATATAGAACGTATCACAGAAAGTCAACGTAATCAAACAAATGAAAAAAGTATTGTATATATAATTATATAAGTGTGTTCATATGCGAAAAAGAAATAACCAATATATAACGATAATAATAAATATAATATAATATATATATATATTTACGGATATAGTAAAATTTAAAGGTTAAAAAAATTCATATTGAAAGAAAGGTATGTTGGTGGGAAACTTACATAGACCTCTTCCCATTGCGAGACGTATCGCACCAGTCTCGACAGTCGTAGTAACCTAACGAGTGACAGGAGTTTCGCCAGCCTGAGGATCCTGAGGGCACGACCAGCATGCAGAATCTGGAAGGACTCGCTGAAATCCTGAAACTAATGTCAAACAATGAAATTTCATTTTCTGTTTTGCTTTGATTTTTATCCAAGCGGCAACCATGTTGTTTTAATCTTTCAATCCGTTTTTCTTCTAAATAATCGTACACAGCATTGAAAAAATAGCTATAAAAACATCTAAACGTAGTTTATGCTCTCTTTCGTCTCGCGTCTTTATATCCTTTCCTACTCTTATCCACTAAAAATAACCGCTCCTCATCCCTTCATAAAACTCCGTTAAAGTCGACATCTATTTCCGCGTACCACCTCGAAATAGACACTTAACCCTACCCTTCTACCCACGTCACGCGCTAAAAATCATAGACACCTCACAGCGAAGAGAAAAAAAAACATCGCAGCCACTGCACGTTCTATTAATCGTCGGTACGTATAGGTATCGATCTACAACCACGGAATTAGCACCTGGCAGCTAGAGCAAAAAAAAAATCGACATTCTCTCTCTCTCTCTCTCTCTCTCTCCTAATTATATTTATATACATTTTCGACGAGAGAAGGAGATAGAGGGTTGGTTCTAAGACACGTGGGAATCCGCAGGCGGGCGGATGGCCCTGGAAAGGTATATCCGCGCGCGAAAGTAATTTCGTCGGTGTCAAGGCCTCTCTCTCTCTCTCTCTCTCTCTCTCTCTCTCTCTCTCTCTCTCTCTCTCTCTCTCTCTCTCTTTTCTGATGAT
>JAYJLV010000056.1:16304501-16320057 GCA_036873485.1 Torymus texanus
AGAGAGAGAGAGAGAGAGAGAGAGAGAGAGAGAGAGAGAGAGAGAGAGAGAGAGAGAGAGAGAGAGAGAGCGCGAAAGAGTTTTTCGGTTGAATTTTAAGGAGGATAGCTGTAAGTTGCATTTTCCCGTTAAAATAAATGGTATATACATTGTTTAATAAGCCATTAAGTGCGAGGCAAAAAGCTGCTTTCAGCTCTAAAATACAATCCTTGAATACAATGAACCATTTTCCGCGTTTATATCCTGTAATTACTTCCAATGGCCTTTGAGATTAAAGAAAATGGCCTTTTAAATTCAAGAAGGAGCGTAAAAAGGAAAATAAAACTATTCCTTATGTACAGTGATTTACCGATGCTCTCTTTTGGTAGTAAAATAGAAACTTAATTCAGTGGCTGTCTATCATTTGAATCTATTTAATGTCTCAATTGCAGATTACTCGAATAGATGCAAATCTCGGTTCTACATCACTTGAATGAACGAAATTTTCAATTTTAATCCACTACATCAAATAATTCTACTTTTCGTTCTTTTCACATTAATGAACACGAAAAATCAATGTACTTAAACTTTATACAAACATCATTGCAAACTCGAATTTCCAAAAAAAAAACTCCACGTCTTTCTAATCCTGACATCATTCCCTTCGTAACTATTTCCTAAACTGTCCTCGGCTTTGAAAATCGAAAATTATCGAACGGCCAAAGGAGGACAACCGCCGTTAAGTATACACTTTTAAACGCGCGTTCGCGACGATATCGTTTCCTCTCGAGCCTATACCTTCGTGGCGTAAGAGCCGCTCGTCGCTCATGTTTACGAGGACACGCGCGCGACCCGATAACATTGGAATCGTTATCCCTGGGAGTAGAAGAGGCGAGTTTACGAGGATAAGAAGGAATTTTTCTTTTCTTCGAGGGGAGGGTTCGAATGGCTTTCGAATCGTTTGTTATGATTATAGGGGTGTGTGAGTTAACGTTGATTGAAAGGATTTTGCGCAGGGATGATGGCTAAGAGGCCGAGTTTATTTGAGTATTTATGAGAAGGTACTCGTGAATTTTTTAGGTTCTTCGATTCATGGTATATTAAAGTTTTGAAGTTAGACTGAATGGGGCACATTTTGTTGAAATTATAACGTGGGAGAATTTATTGCCAATAATTTTTTAAAGATTCTATTTGCCGATTATATAATAGAATATTGCCAGTTTCAACGATGGTTTGTAAACATTTCAGTTTTTAATTCAATATCACTGGAAACATTTTTTCGTTTAATTTTCAAAGAAGAAAAATTCAATTTAAATATTTTATAATTTGAAAAATGTCGGTTTCAGCTCTATTGGCAGACATTTTTTTAGAAATTCCCAAACTCTTTGTTAGTTAAACTTTCGGACCGACTCCTGATTGAATTTCTATTTTTAATTCTACTCTACTAAATTCTAAAAATCCAGATTTCCAAGTTTCGTAAAATCAGTGCGCAAATCAAACACCAGCTGGCGTTCATAAACATTACTAATGAAGTTCGAAGTATCCGCGCGAATCAATTTTCGGACTACACGAACAAGGCAAAATTTCCACCTTCTATCGTCTTTATTCCACAAAAGTCGATTCGCGAATTCTCTCGTTTGGTCGGCATTGTCGTGACTGGGTGAGAGTTGGGAAGTCGAGTTTCACATTGTCGCGAGGTGCGCGTGCAACGATTGTTTTGCGCGAATTCGTTGATTGCGCGGGGGTCGCGCGCAATTACGGACAATGGGGATAGTCAAGTATTTTGTTGCTGATTAGCGCTGTTATTGATGTTATACGGAGTGGTAATACTGAATGTGATCAGTCGACGGATTGTTGCATTTTGTAATGTTGCTATGTGGGTGAAGCTAATTCCTTCATTGACTATTTTGTCATCCATCATTGTGAATTTGATAGTTTGTAAATTATATAGAATGAAGTATTGTGATAAAATCATATTGGCATTGATTACTAAATGATTGACAATTATATATACAATTTTATGAGTATACTACACGTCTTTTTCCAGTTAAAAGTAAATATCACATTCTTTACGAAAAAGAAAATCAATTTTATTGCAAATATTTAAAAGATTCTTTTCAGCAAATTGCATTGATTAGTTTTATTACTCTATTAAAACATTAATACAAACTTATGAGCCCCTTCGACTCGAAATCTTTTAAAAACTTTAGATTACTTTTTCTTAAAAAATTTTAATATCTCTGGATATTATCTTGACTGGGAATTACAAAACTTTTTTTATGGTCTGTACATTATTCTTGACCCTTTGACATAACATTTTACAAGCTAACAAGAACATGTTTTATTGGAGTTGTTCGCTACTATTTTCAAGTCTTTATCTACAGTATTCTTAAATTATATAGTTCCTTTATTATACAAGAAAAATTTCTTGCGAGAAGTGGATAGTTGCATACTTGGACTTATTCATGAATATGATTTTAAAGATGAATATTCATCAAAGGTAAAATTATTTACCAATATGTAAAAACGGCTACCCATTTATTTTCAAGCGTTCAACGTGAAGTTATTAAATGTATAAGTAAACGAATGTCCTAATGATTTTTGTTCCCCCTTTTTTAATTGAACTCAATATTTCAAATTACACCTAGCCACGTTTGTCTAATCAACTTCCACGAAGAATAATTTTTCTCTATTTACCACACAGCGAAAAATGTTGTAGTAAAAATTGCCATAAATTTATAGTAATTTTCACACAGTAAGAAAAATTGTCATAAATTTATGGCAATTTTTACCATGAATTATGGCAATTTTTGGAGTATTTCGAGTTTATCCCACACTTAAAATCAGACATAGAAATTTTTACTACAACATTTTTCTCTGTGCACCTGCCCTAAATTTCCACCATCCGAACTTCGCTAAATCAACCTTCTCTTAAAAAAAACAAACAATAAAAACGATGACGAAGCAAAACCATTATCGTAAAAATAAGAAATATCCCTTAAAAAGACCCAGCAAGAAACGTATGTCCATTCCGTCTTTGAATACTTAATCTCAGCTCTACTCTCCGGAAATCAAACTGCTAGACAAAAACCCGGACGAACGTGCGAGTTCGGATCGATACACCGCGCGAAATATCGAGAAACACACCCGCACACACATACAAGTAGATAGATAGAGAGAGTGAGAGAGAGAGAGAGAGAGAGGGAGAGGGGGAGAGAAATTGATTAGCCGAAGGAACAGGCACTGTATATCTGGGCTAATTACCCCGAGCCAAAGGAAGAAGGTGTCCCAGATGCTGCGTTTATATTTAGACCAAGAGAGGCGCAACCCGATGGTGCGTAACCCTCCTTCGCCAAGCCGAAGATGATGATTTCGCGCAGAGTTGCGTATTTTTAGCCACGCCAAAGTAGCTATAGCGAGGAAGGGAGTCTGGCTATTACACGCGCCGTTGGCTGCTCGAGGTATACGGCGCTTTGATATCTTGCGCTGCGCGTTCGGCTGCATTAGTTCGATGCGATCGCTAGTAGGAGATTGGTGGAGGCTTGGTACGACATGCTTCGGAGGCTTTTCAAACTCTAATTTCGGCGTTTTTCATGGACGAGATTGCGTCGGTTAGTTGGAACGCGTTGTATACGTTTTATAGATACCCATCGCGTAGTAAAAGTAATTCAAGTTGAAAGGTACTTTATACCTTTGATGAATTGATGTACATAAGATTCCTTTGTTTATCTATTCCTACAAATTGACTAAACAACGCTTACGTTATATACTAAATTTTCTTTTTGATTAATTTTCAGTTCAGCTACCAACTGGAAAACTAATACTCCACAGGAATTAAACCACTCCCGTCCAGAACCTTAAAATCCCCCGTAGATAATCCCTCTTTTACTTTACTCCAGCGACTGAAGCCCAAAAAATCGAAGAAACCTGCATTACGTCGAAGCGAGTATCGTTAGATCCCTGGCTATAATTAGCGGAGATCCCCCGCCGCGATGCACCCGAGCGATATCTCGGCAATTGCGCTCATGTGCGCGAGGGGTAATTCCCCGGTCATTCGATACCGACGACTCGCGGGCCTCGTTTGCCATTACGGCCTCTCCCATTCGATTTCGCTTCTTTCGTGCAACAAGAGCGAGTGAGAGAGAGGGAGAGGAAGAAAGTTCGCCGAGATAACGGGGATGGGGCGAGGAGAGAATAGAGGTAGGATGGTTGTTTTTAGATGGGGTAATTGGTAAATTGTGCGTTGTAAAGTGGTCGGGGAAACGTTGGATGGAGGTCCAGGTGTAATGTGCTGGAAATGTGGCTTTCTTTCTTTCTTTCTTTTTTAATGCTTCTATAATGGTTTTGTAATGTTTACAGATGGTTCCAAAAATAAAGCTTAGCTTTAAAAAAAGAACTGAAAACCATTTCGTGTCGAAATATTATCATATTTCAGTTATTTTTAACTCAATCCTTGCTTCACTGATTTTCTAAAATATCACATTGCGAATCTCTCTACTATCCATCTATTCCTTAACAAGCCGGCAAATCCTACGGAATCCGCGGCGTACAATCAAAAGATAATTAACGACGGGTGCGTTGGGATGCCTCTACGCAGTATACGCTTGCGTATTTCCGCGTGAACGCGGCTTAATCGCCGATGTATCAAGGAGACGTATAGAGAGAGAGAGAGAGAGAGAGAGAGAGAGAATCTGCACCGCAGAGCGATACTAATGGTAATTGAAAGACGACTCGGCAGCCAATCGAGGCGAATTAATAACCGCGATTACGATCGTTATCACGTTCATCCGCGTCGCGCCACCCCCGATCTTTAATCCCGCTCACGACGACGGCTCTTTAGCGTCTTTAGTGAGAGGCGGAGATTATAGGGAACTTTAGGCAAAAAATATCTTTGTAGCTATTATCGTACGTCGTTAATTATTATGTAAAAATGAATGTTGTTGAAATAAAAGATTTTAGTATAGATTATGCTATACAATATGTGGATTGGTTAAGATTTGGTTTATACAAACTTTTCGATGCATGTACAAATTATAATATCAAAGTATTTCAACCCGTAAATAACAAAACAAATATATAAGTTGAAAATTTGTACGGAATCATTAAAAATTTCAAGCTTGTAGCGCCATAAATCAAACTTTTTTACGGCAAAACTTTTAATAGTTTTTATCTCTCTAAGAAACATGAAAATCGATAACATACTAAGATAAATGTCATGTGTAGCACGTAGTTCAGCCCGGCTTGAAGTTCAATTCTTCGGGGAGCACGAAAAATTCAAGTTAAAAATCGATCCTAAAATTCCTGGATTAATTTGAAAATGTTTACTTCAACATATTGCGCAATCTTACTACCACGATTAGGAAGTGTTTTGATTCATTGAAAAAAACCATCAATATAATGACTTTTTAAATCTCGCATTCCAGCGCTGAAAAACGAGTAAGACAGGTATACGCGTTTGAAGCGCGAAGATGAAGAAATTATGCTAGGAAATATCTCTGAATTATCGTAAATCTGAGAGAATGAATATTCAGTAGGCAACTATTATAAAATAACCGGGAGTTTACTAAGCTGCCACAAAGCCTCTGCCTATCGCCAAGTTTGACTCATAACACGAGCGTCAAAACAAAACGAAACGACGGCATAAGAACCGAGAGAGTGGGAGAAAGATAGAGAAGCTGACTTTTCCAAGCCCTTCTTCATCATGAAAATTGTGCCGTCCGAACAGTGGCATAAAAGACGCGCGCAACTTACGAATTTAAAGCAAAAATATTTGTTCGTCCAGTTACAAAGATTTCGTCGTAACGTTACATTTATCATCGCGTTTACCATCGGGTACTTTTCTTTTTTTAGAAAGAGAAACGTAAATCACGATGCAAAAATTTGTCACCGCAAAGACAGTCCTTAATCAAGGATATCTGTCGAAGGTCGTCACGTGGAAAAAACCTTCCTTTCCCCGCTCGTGCGTGCGTGCGAGCTCTTCCGTCTCTCTCTTTTTCTCTTTCTTTCTCTCTCTCGCGCGCGCGACGTCGCGTCATTTGTTTGCGTGCGCCGTTGACTATAGTATAGCGCCGGTAGTCGATGACACGTGATCTCCTCCGATTCGTTTCTGTAAGCGCTGAAGCCTGCCTGTTTGCGTTCAAGATTAGTCGAGAATTAACGATGTAATTACATTTGTAGTTCTATTTTAGAAAACCGTTTCCGCCTCTTGGCGCGTTTCACGACTGTTTTTTTTCCGCTCCGCGTTTAGCAGAATTTTGAACGACGCTGAGAGCACTTTTGAAACGTGCAACAGCAGCTTAGGTTGCATTTTCACTATTCTTTTTTTTTATAAAGAACTACGGTAAGTGGCTTAAATGGCCCTCTTTCTCTCTATCCTCTTGAATGGAGAATGTTTATTTTAAGCTTTTCTTTGTTTATCCAGTCTTTAACATGCTCGACAAAAGTAACTTCCCTCGTTTCTCGTTTCGAAATTTTCTTATACTTATAAAGTAACGTAATTGGCGTAATTTTAACTTGATGTAGTTAACAGTTCGGCTATAAACAGAAAAGCTTAAACATCCACAACTTGCCTGTTTTCGAATCACGCCTACTCTCGCTACGGATTATCAAGCGTCCAAATTCTGAATTGATAACGCTAGCACACGTCGTCGTAGAAGCACAATATTTCAAAGTAACTTGAAAAGACGCGGAGACGATCTGCAAAATCATCTGAACAAACGGGGGGGCTTTATAATCTGCTGAAAGGAAACTAATCGATACGCGAGCGCGCGTCGCCACCTCACCAGGAAACATTCATCCTGCTCGCACTTTTTCGCGTCCCCTTATTCTCATCCTTGTCTCACAGTGACGACAGTATGAAGCAGCGTCTTTGGCATACAGTATAACGTGTATAACGTACTCACCGAAAACTGGAGCAAGGATGAATGACCCAATGGCCGGCTGCTTTCTGCCGGATCCGTTCTTTCATGAGGGCCTTCTTGCTGCCGAAGAGCTTCATCGCCAGCTTGTTGTCCGTGGGCTGGAACAAGGCCTGCAGTTGGTTCTTGATGAAGCTCTGCTTGACCTCCTGCCCGGGCAGGCCTGGCCCGAGCTCCTCCTTCGGCGTTCCATACAGGGAGACATCGTCTACCCCGAAGTGGACCTTGCCGCTCCCCTTGTAATTCATCTCGTTGCCTGCAACAGCAGAATGAAACGAGGAGATTAGCTTTTTAGTCTGGAGATAAGCACAATGTCGCGCGTATGGTAATGTATTAGAGTTGGGATAAGATATGCGTATGTGTGTGTATATGTATATGTAGGCTTCGAGTTATCTATACGTCGATAAAGTTTTGATGAACGAGCGCTTTGACCGAGAACTATCTGTAGCTTTTGAGATAAGGAGCGGATGAAGAGAGACGTTTGTCTACTGGTCTGTGATTGTTTTGGTGATAATGTGTGAAAAATTATAATTTTGCTTATGTCTGGAATAACGGGATGATCTTAGTTCACTAGAGGGTAAAAATTGTTGGAGATTCAGGCAGTTTCTACCGGTGAATCCGGTTGTGGTAGGTTAAAACTACACTGAAAAAAAAATTTGGTCATATCAAGGAAAGCTTGTTTGATCCAAATAAATGTTTGTTTCCTATTTGGCCATTTGTATATTTATTTGGATCAATAAAATATATGATTTAACAACTAAACATTTATTTCCATCAAATATAGTTTATTTGAATCAATAATATATTTTTTTGATCCAAATAAACCAAATTCAAATAAATTTTTTTCTCAGTGTAGTCATGCTAAATCCGTGACAAATTAGCGATTCGACAATTTTCAGTAAAACTTTGATCATATCTTATGTTTTTTTTTTCTAGGTATTCAAGTACTTCCGAAAATAATTGTACGTTGCGTTGAAATTTATTAGAAAATATTTCTTACGTAGATGAATGATTATTGACAAAATAATAATTGATGTTTAACCAAGCCGCAATAAGTCTTCGATTAAGCAATACAATTTAGTTATCTTAAAATGATTGAAAATATTATCACCGCATCAAAACTAATTGTTCTGCGGATTGTACACTTACAGAAATTATTATTAAATTTTTCCTTTACATAGTATCAAACGAACTTGCAAAATATTTCATCGGTATTTGTATAATCAAGTTCTTATTAATACGAGAAAACGTGTTTTTCTGCCTCTATGACGCGTAAAACAATTAACAGGAAATTGCTTTCCATTATTAATATACGTAGTAGAATCAAAGAGGTTATACAATAAAGACATCGATTAATCATACATGGAAATGACGCGACAAACGAACTATTATTCAAACTTATTATCCTGTGTACTTCATTGAAAACCTCAACTACAATACAAGAAACGTGAACTGACGTATTTTTCCCATTTTGCATCGGTAATTCACAGTTTGTTTTCATTTTTTTAAATTCTTGTTTTTAAAAGCAGATAATAACTATGTTCTTGAATAAGTAAAGCACTTTACATTTTACTTATCCTTCATATCAGAAATTATATTGCTAAAATACAAGAAAAAGCAATTTTAAGCATAAAAATATTTTCATATCAAATAATTCAAATCCAAAATACAACGGAAAGTATTTTTCAAGACAACGAAAATCCAACCGTTATAAAAAAGAGCAGGAA
Source organism: Torymus texanus (assembly GCA_036873485.1). NCBI lineage: Eukaryota > Metazoa > Arthropoda > Insecta > Hymenoptera > Torymidae > Torymus > Torymus texanus. Next base: position 16,313,125 of record JAYJLV010000056.1, read on the forward strand.
AAATCAACTATGCAAAGTAATTTAAACACGAAACGCGCACGGACCTCGCAATTTCAAAAGCAATTTCGCGCGTGCACGAAAAAGCACAGCGGGTTGATGCATTTTTTCGCGCCCGCGCGCACACGAGAGAGAGTGAGTGAGAGATGAAGAGAGTGAGATGCGCTCTTGACCAACTTGAAGATCAAAGCCGCGGGGGAGGCCCGAAAGAAAGAATGAAAGAAAAGGAGTGATGAAGATGACAGGTGGGGAGAAAGCTCTTTAAAAAATGAAGGGCATCTGGCTGTTCTGTTGGAGAATGATTAAATATAACGTCCAGCGTGGTTTACGTTTTGCGGAAGAGTTTTTGAAGAATAATTTTTCGAGTATGCGGAAGTGTTATCGTATTATTTATTTTGGAGATGAATTAAAATGATTTTGATTAAGTTGTAGTATAGAATTGATTAATTTGGTGATCGAAAGTATTTCGAAATTTCATTTGATGAGTCAAATAAGTTTTAACAAATGTCAACGAATTATGAACAAATCTAAGGTCAAGGTCGTTGCAGTCAAAGTTACTTCGCAAATAGTAACGCGATACCTAGAATTTTCCTGCACATTTCTATTCTTCAGTTTTGATTTCTCAACTAAAACTCTCCAAGGGGTTAACTTGAGAGTATTAAAGTAATTCAGATTTCTGGGAATAGAGAACTGTTATTTCTCGGAAGAGAGCCTCGAGGATCGATGCAGCCTATTCGTTAAACTGCTACAAATATAATATTGCTATAAAGTTTCAAAGACGCAGCAAACACCTCTCGAATGTTCAAAAAAACAACCGAATTTCAAAACTAGCCCGTAAATTTTATAAATTCAAATTGCCAAGGCAACCCACATCGATCAAATTCTGCAGTCCATTCAATAAAGCTACTCGTACATTTTATTAAATTTTCGCGGAAACTTCGTTTTCAAAGTTCCACGAAGACAATCTTCCTCCGCATCTGCAAGCTACTACTACTACTATACCACTACTCCTACAAATCACCAACCCACACAGATATCCAAGCTGTTCTCCCTCTTTCTCTATCTCTCTCAGCCCTTGCACGATAAAGAACGACGCCGCGTTTAACGTGGCTCCACGCGAGAGAAATCATAATCGCAGGTGTAGCCAGCACACAGTGTGTATATGTACGTACACACATCACCCACCCGGTGAGAATCGAAAAATTTCGTCGTAAGTCAGCTGTTGCGAAGGAGTTATATGTCCTGCGAGCGCGCGCGCGCGCGCATCCACCCGCGCCACCACTGCTGCTGCCTCGAAAGTAGGGCGCAGGATGCAACCTGGCTCGATACACGCGCGCGACCCCAAGTCTATCTGTATACGTATATCTATATACGTACGATGTGTACAACATGTAGTTTCCTCGAAAAAGCTGTGGGTATATATACGTGTGTGTCTGTGTGTGTGTGTGTGTATGTGTGTGTGTGTGTGTGTGAATGGTTGTCTTTTTTTTTGCAGAAGCGAGGTGTGTAGAGGTGGAAAAGGACCTTCGAGATGGGAAAAAGTTGCGAAGAGAAGGAGTTTCCTAGGACGGGAGGGTTAATTAAGTATCAAATTGCTTGAATTTGAATCGAAATTGAATTTCGCGCTGAAGGGATTTATTTGGACGGAGGTGGGAAGTGGCTTTTTAAATTGGCGCGAGGCTTTTGGTGGTAGAGTATTGATTGTGTTTTTTTTTCTTCTGTAAAATAAAAATAAATTGAGGTTTCAATCATTACGTTGCAAGATGATGACTTTAGTATACTATACCAATTGTTAGAATCTTTTGTTTTATATTCTATTGATTTTTAGAATTTATTTGATGTTTTTTTGGCGAAAAATGACCAAAGGAAATAATCATAAATAAAGTCTCTTATTTTAGGTGACAAAGCTAAATGTCGTAATAGGGCGTTAAAAATACCACCTATTTATAGGCTATTTAGCGGCTAATTATGTGAGATGGTGCGGCTCTTCGTAATTTGTGTAGATTTTTCGTGATTCAATTGGTTTAACCCGTCTTAGTCACCAATGTCAATTGCAATGAATGCAAACTTTTTGACCCATAATTCGCTGATCCGGCTCTCCTGGCCTTGACCAATCGAGATACTCAGCGTTTATTTAAGAAGTAATTCTTGTAATGAATAAATGAGCTGTCCCCAATTTTTTTGTGACATAAGAGCCGCCGCGGCGCGATGTGCCCACAGTTATAGCAAAGTACGACTTTGAGTGAGGCTGACTTAAACGATGGAAAATAACATTGAATCTTTTTGCGCTTACATTCGCTCGCTCGCTCGCAATGTTTTCTCAAAAAGAATGAGTTATTGAAAAATTTTCATTACTTTACCCTCGCTCAAAGGAAAACGCACGCAGTCACTCAAAAGTGTATAATATCTGTGATGGGCTGGTTTTACAAGGGCGCAAAATTAACGTTTGTTTTCATTAACTTTGTAAGAGTTTATAAAAGTTAAATTTATTCTTATCTTTTGTTTCGATATTAAACTATCTGACAAAAATTAAACTATAAATTAAAAAAAAAAAAAAATAATTCAAAATAGCTTCAAATCTATGAAAAATCCTTTCTCTCACTCACTCACTCGCGACATAATTTATAGATATGTAAAATACCTGACGATTAAACGGGCGCTACGACCATCGTCAAACGTTCAAGCGTATATAAATCAAACCCCATTTCCCTAAACTTTACGACCATAACCCACGCCGCGTTCTCGACTTGCTAAGACTTTAGGATTCTTTAATAATCGTGGGGGCGTACGCGCGCGCGCGAACAATTAGGCGACGCGCCATATGAGAAATTTCGGGTCGCGCACGCGCGCCTCCAGTCGGAAAAGGTGTATATGTGTGTGTGTGTGTGTGTGTGTGTGTGTATGTGTGTGTGTGTGTGTGTGTGTGTGTGTGTGTGTATGCGGGTAATGGGTGTGTGTACATGAGAGCGAGAGAGATAGAGCTAGTGGTGTTAAATTTTACGGCGCTTAAGATGACGAACGAGGTCCGGAAATTGCTCTATTTATACGTCGAGTTTGTCAAAAGAGAAACGTCTCAAAAGCACGTGTATACACGTGCAGGCGAGAAAGAAATATTTCCCGCTTGGGTTGCTCGCTATTACGAGTGTAATGAGATACCTTGGGATTTTGGATTACGCGGCTTTTTCAGGTTATAGTTTGATTTCCTTCAAAATGAGTTTCTCACAAAGGACTTTTAATAATAAGCCAAATGTAGTACAATATGCCTGATATGATCCGAAAATGTAATTCCTTCTGGGTATATAATAATACTCGAGTATTTTTAATTATTTGTCATGATAAACATTACAGGTCACCGGAGTACATTTGAATTAATAACTGTATTACACTAAACTAGCTGTTTACCAGTGTATAATGTCAACTCTTTGGACCCACACACGCAGGTTAGATTATTAATACAGCTCTATTCATTGAGTAAAAAAGCAGCTTCCGGGACCATTAATAACAGCGTTGGAAAAAGAAGTAGCAGCAGCTCTCTCTGACGTCGTCAACGCGTTTTCCCTTCCTCCTGATAAACGATTCAAAACTATACAAACGCACACACGAGCCTGCAACGCCGTCATTTTTCACATCGAGAAAAATTCCCGGTGTTTTCGCCCTCCTAATGGCGTCTCGGCGATTTTTAATTACCTCACGCGATCTACATATATACAAGCTCTTGTGTACCATTAAGAGAAATGCAAAAAAAAAGTAGGAACGAGTTTGGAAATCGGGAATTAATCGATGCAAGTGTGTGTGCGTGTGTGTATGTGTGTGAGAGAAAGAAGGAAAGAGAATGAAAAATCGAATGGAACATTCTACACTACGGCGGTGGTCATTAAAATCTCATTGCATTTGTGTTCTCGAGGATGTCGACCTTGGGAATGCGCAGCAGCAGCAAGTCGCATGTGTAGAGATGATTTGACGCGTGTATCGCGATTTCTTCCTACTCAGTGAACATGATCGTGTCGCAGAACAAAAAAAATGCGCCGTATATATATAAACGAAACGTCGTTTATTTATTCGCTTGATATCCTCGTGACATTTCACTTACGAACGTTAAAGCGAAATTACAACCTTGTATAATATCGAGAATCGCCAATCGCTCGAAAACATGTACCGCGAGAATCGTCGCGTTCTTCAGAATTACAGCAACACTTACTATCGTACCTACGCGCACCTGTTCACTCTTGACATTCCCCGCCCGTCTTACGGAGGGTAATTTCCTTACACACGGTGCATTGTCGCACGCATCCGAAGCACCGATTATGTATATATATATATATATATATATACATACACACACATACTTCGCCGCGCGATTGCCGTAATTTCGTTACTGCTGTTGCTGCTGAGCATGCGCCGGAAGGAGTGACTTTTATTTGTGTAACGTAACGCACGCGCGCGCAGCTGTAATTATCGACGCGGAGAGAAATAATATTTTCTCTCTGAGAATAAGTGTTTTTCCGTGGTGGCTAAGTCGGTGCCTTAAATGGGAGAGAGTTAAGTTGCGTGCGCGAAGGCTATTTATAGTCGACTTTTATAGATGCTGGTCAGGTGTGTTTCAAGTTCAGGGAGTCGAAGAAGGGCTGTAATTGTTGTTATTGGAGGCAATTCGTGTGTAAAAGTTATGAGAAGAGAGTATTAGAGGTTGTTAACGTCGCTTATTTAAAATAGTTTCGAGAGAAAAGAAAAGAATGGTATAATTACAGGATGATGATTGCATGTTGAGATTATTTTATTAAGTTTCAGCGGAGGAATTTTCATAATGTCGGTAAAATAATCCGAAAGTTATGTGAATTTCGGTGAAAATGTTGTCTATACGTAATTGTAATTCGTTATATATGTGGAATATTTGAGGTGAATTTGATGATAAAGTTCCTGAATATAATATGCAAACTGTTGAAGACCTTTAAATCAAGAATCTATTATATATAAATTAAGTTAAACTATGATTGATATTTCATTAAATTTAGTGTTCAATCTAATACAAAGTTCGTGTTACATGGTCCAGAAATAATTGGGTAACATTTGATCAAAATTCAATCGCAAGTTGTAAAGCCAATGGCGTGGATAATCTATTTCATTCAAAATGCTATGAAGATTACGCATCGTATATGTATAAAAGTGATAAGTATAAAAATCAAATCTGCTTTACCGACAGTAATTCATTAAAGATCTTTTAATCAGTCGGTAAAGCAGATACATAATGAAAGAACAATGAACGTACCTGTATCGCCAAGGAAATCGGTAATGAGGAGGGTCTCGTCGTCTAGCGCGGTGACGAGGCTGTCCGTGCACGTGTTGGTGTTCTCGATGCTGATCTTGATGCTGTCATCCTTATTCAGCCGTGGATGATTGTTGTTGTTGTGGTTGGCAGAGGGATTGATGTGGTGGTAAAGGTTGTTGTTGTTGTTGTAGCCAAGGCCGTTGTTGTTGGTGTTGCTGCCGCTGTGAGCGCCGAGATGGTGATGGGGCGAGCGTACGGACTCGGTGCTGCTCGTGTGCAGTCCGATGCCCGTCGTCGTCCGTCCGTTCACCAGCCGTAGACTCGGCGCCCGCCTCCCCCCGCCAACGGCTCCTCCGCCGCCTCCGCCACCGCCGCCGCCACCACCGCCTCCACCGACGCCACCACCGCCTCCTCCTCCTCCGCCACCGCCACCGCCGAGTCCTCCAGCGCCGACGACCCCCGAGCCTCCACGGCCGCCTCCGCCTCCCTCGCCCTCCCTGCGGAGCAGCGAAAGTGCATTTGCACGTGCGTTAGTACACAGAGAATCAAGATGTTGTACGGATGGCTTGGACTACCGTATCTACTTTACCGACTGTTGTGCACAAACACGATTGTCGTGCTTGTGTCATTAATGTTGTTGACTCGTCAAGGAGCTGGTCTTTCAAATTCGGGGATTGATTTATCTTTAGGTTGAGGTTCGAATTGGAATATTATAATTGAAAAAACTTTGGTGTCGGTAAATGTAGATACAATAGGTTACGTCATACAGTATAAAATATAACATTATTATTATATTATAATAAATATTTGTGATCAATTAAAAAAACTTTTAATCCTATTAAAAAAAGCCAACGCCAATGCATCTAGAGTTTAATTCCTGACATACGATTGTTACATCACATGAATCTCTCATGGTAACGTTGATCGTGCGCGGCATTGGAACGTCACAGTTCGAACGTGACGCGCATGCGCTTGAGATTATCTTACGTCATCCGCAACGCCGTCATCCTCTAAATTTCATCTCGCCAACAGATCGTTCTTTCCCCCCTTCATCCAAAAAGTGGGTTTATTCCACTTTGATTTGAACTCATACACTCACATTCACCAACTGTTTTCCTCCGTCGAAAATAACTTTCAGATCTGCATGCAAATGCGCGGAGGCGAGATTTCCGAGAATCTCGCGTTATTAGTGGTCCAATAATAAATGCGGGCCGAGGCGGAGAGAGAGAGAGAGAGAGAGAAAGAGAGAGAACCGCGGCTCGATTCTCGTTTATGCGCCATTGAAACGTACCGAACGGCAAATGCAGAGGAAAAAAGTTTAGGAGGAGAGGGACGATACGCGCTGTTGTGCAATCGACAGGCGCGCCGATTTATCGCAGCGAGGTTATCTTTTTGTACGGGCTTATCTCGACCGCGCGGGTCAGTTAGGCCCGACAAAAAGCAAGTTTCCCGCTCTGTTTTTCTCGGAAGGATCGGACGACCGATGCAGCTGTGCACGGTGAACGGAGGGACAAAGCGAACGCATATAATGATTGGCTTTTCTGAATTTTTTGATGGGATTGTCTCTTAAAATGATTGCTTGGTTTGTTTAGTAAGTATCTCTCTCTCTCTCTCTCTCTCTCTCTCTCTCTCTCTCTCTCTCTCTCTCTCTCTCTCTCTCTCTCTCTCTC
>JAYJLV010000056.1:16320157-16341008 GCA_036873485.1 Torymus texanus
TCTCTCTCTCTCTCTCTCTCTCTCTCTCTCTCTCTCTCTCTCTCTCTCTCTCTCTCTCTCTCTCTCTCTCTCGGTGTGTACGTATATGATGTATACGAAGACGAGGAAGACGAGGCGCGCACTATGAGTACAAGGAATCGGGAGAGAGATCAATCACACCGCGCTGCGAGGAAGCGGCAACGGCAGCGGTGCTCCTCCTCCATGTTAAGGAGAAGGAGTGAGGTAACACCGCTCCGAGGATCGCGCACACTACGATTCTTCCTTACGGACGACGACGATGGTAACCATCCGCGTGTTGGTACTGCGCCCGACTCCTGCTACTGGTCACTACTGTCGCGCCCGGCCCATCCATCAATTACCATTTACCGTTACATGTAATATACATTCTACACGCGCACTCTCTTTCTTTTCTCTCCTCTCGTTCTATTCTCAAGTCAGCAGTGAATAAAAAGGGGAGCTGCAACCGACAATCGGCATAAATAAGCAACGGGGGCCACCACCGACACGTTGGGGCCTGTCTGCACCGCGACACAGAACAACACACACGTTGGGCGGCTGGTAGCCGGCCTCGCACTGACAGTCAGTGCCACGGGGGGAGAGAATGAGAGGGCAAGTGAGTGAGAGAAAGAGAGAGTGAGCGCGCCGGCGGACCTGCGCAGGGAGGCAGTCCCCTCCTCGGATACGACCGTGGGGGTGGAGAGAGAGAGAGAGAGAGAGAGAGAGAAGTGGTGGCAGTGGAAGAGGAAGAGGAGGAGGTAGGTTTCCTTCGCCAGGAGGCGACCCTGAGGCGAGAAAGAGAGAGAGAGTGAGTGTGTGAGATAGGTGAGAGAGAGGTGTTTTTTAATTGTTGTGAGCGAGAGAGCGTGGTCATGATGAATGAATAATGGCGTGTGAGAGAGAGAGTGAAGGTGGCTGACTGCGTAAAGGGTAAGTGAAAGTGATATAACTGTGTAAAAGTAGATGGAAATGCAGGTGTCGTTCGGTTGCAGCATGGGTGACTTTGGAAATGGGTAATAGTTGTAAGAAAAATTACTGTAATTCGTGGTTTGAGTGGTACAGAACTTTAATGATTGATGGTAAAAATTGCTGTTTAAATGGGTTATTTTCACTGTAAATAATGGGAATTTGTGAAATGATTCACGTATTGTGTCATAATTTTTATCGGAGTCGTAAGGTTTTATAAGGGCAAACTTTATGAAAAGAAGTGGAAACGATTCTATGTTAATTACAAATTTGACTGTAAAATGGAAAGTAAATAAACTTAGTTAATCAGATACAAAAGTCTGCATTTTATTTTAAATTTATATCACTAGTCGAAATCATGGAAAATAATTTCTAAGCAGTATCACAAATTACGTTATGAAAACGTTTTGTAATATTCAAGATCATACGAATACTATTTAGTAAAAGGTAAGTATATATTATCTGAACTAATAAAATGCATAATCAAGCGTTATCTACCGAAAAAAAGCCTAAATTTTCCGATCAATAGCGCAATCAACCGACCCCTCATCTTTTCCAATCAATCTCCAAGCAAAAAAGCGGAAAAACTCGCGTAGCGAGGTGAAAAAATAAGAAAGAAATATCTGCACCAAAAAAATGGAATATCACTCTCACTCTCTCTCTCTCTCCCTCTCCACTCCCTCTGTATATCATGACACAAAAAACGCGGTCATAATCGTGTCACAAAGGGGCAGCTTCTCTCTTTCTCTCCTTCTCCTCCTTCATCGCGCGCAAGAAGAAAAAAACCCCGAAGTCTATTTTCACGTTTGATTTATCGCCGCGTCATTTTGGGCGGGTGGTGCGGTAGTCGGATTGATTGCGCGACGACAGGTGATAGCGCATAAAAAGAAAGAGAGAGGGAGAGAGAGGAGAGAAAGCTTATTAGGGGGGAGAGGGAGGATTCGGCGTTTGAAGAGGCCTATGAAATATTTATAGGTGCGTGTGAGCGAGCGATCAAAGGTGCGATAGGTATAGGAAAGTAGGGAGATATTGTTCGCACGTGTCGATGATAGAGACTTTTTTGCCTCTCTCGGAGATTGTGTCCCGGAGGACGGGGGACTTTTGTGGTGGTGGTAGAAATTTAATTACAGCGTGGAAACGTAAATGTGGACAAGGTAATAGTATAGATAAACATAACCAAAAATAACGCTACTTTTTATTATTTGCAGCAACTGAATTCATCCGGAAGCAACATTCTCTATCCTACATGTACACACAATATGCCTCACATTTCCATATAAGATATCCTTTACGCAAACCCTGAACAGTAGCAGCAGCAGTAGCAGCGACGGCACTGAGAGAACTAGAAATCCGAAGCTGAGCAAATCCGAAGAATCTATCGAGGGGAGGCAATTTCACACCAATAAGACGTAATTTACCGCTATCGCCACTGTCACTCCACATTAAAAAGTTTTCCCCGCTCCTCTCTTACTTACTATCTGAAATTCGAGAGAACTGCCGCGCGCGAAAATCCATTCGTCTTGACGCACAGGGGAAACTTCGATTGCAAATTGCGAACGCGAGCTAGCAGCGAGAGCGTTATCCAAATAAAGTAATTGTTGTTTTAGGAGTAAATTAAAGGGGACACAGGTTTGTCGATATGGAGCAAATAGTTTGGTTGATATTTTCATACGACAACTTTAAGAAAAAAACTAGAGTTTCTTTACGTGCAAACAAATTTACTTATAAATCTTAACAAGACATCTTTGTTATTAATTGATAATGAATAATAACATTGTTAACAATGAATGTATCAAAATGCTACCAGATCCATTTTTTGTAAATAAAAAAATGCAATCTAATAACCTTTCTTCATCAGAACAACAATTTGATAAAAAAAATAAAACTGAATTTTTACAGCGAACAGAAACATCACAGCACTGCGCCACCCCGTCTAAGGTCTAATCAGCGCGTAAATAGTCGTGCTCACGAGCCATAACTTCAAAGAGCAAACGTGAGAGCGCGGGCGACACGTCGCAGCGTAGCGCCTCAGATCGAAGAAAAAGGCCTCGCGCTACCCGTGTGTAGTACAAGCTACACGAGTTATAGTCAGTCTGCGGCTTTTCATTACCCCCTCGTTCTCTCAAGGAAGTATTTTCTTCATTTATTTCGCTGAGAGGGGGTAGGCTTGATTAAGGACGAGCGTTCGAGTGGCTCCTTTGAATTTTAGATCGGGGGTGGAGGCGGTAAGACAAATGTTTTGCACGTGAAGATTAGGTGAGAGAATGATTGGTGCTGGAGTAATCAGGTTTCAGGTGTGAAAACTGGACAATACTGAGATTTAAAGAAGAGGACTGGTGAAATTGGTTTGGTAAAAAGTAACTTGTATAGTTTATTTCCTGACGAAAAGAAGGAATTATACCAATGAAGAAATCATATATACCGAAAATATTTTTGTAAATAAAAGCGTTATATTTTAAAGATAGTTTCAGGATTTCTATTACTTAAATATTAGATTATCTCAGGATTGTCCCATAATTGGCGATGCGTTGTCTGTTGATTGACTGAAGATTACCCTTAAATTTATTGAGAGTCGTATGGAAATTGCTGCTAGACTATCTACGCATTGCTTGAATTTTTACACTAGATTTGACGGACATCGACTGAAACTTAGTCATGGACTATTTTGCGAAAAAAGAAATTCCTGTTGTAAAGATATTTGGAGGCCATATCAAAATACAAATGTTTGTATCAAATTAAATAAAAAAAATTGTAAACATTTAATGTCTACAAAATAAGCAAAATTTAAAATTGCTGATAAGTCACGAAAAAGAGAGAAAAATCGGTAAATACAGGAGGAGAAAAAAATTAAACTAGCCGTTCTCATAGAGTTACAACAACTTATTTAAATAAAAGTTAATTCTTCATTTTAAACAAGTAAAGGTAACTTTTAAAAAGAAAATAAACTCGCTTTTCGAAAAAGTATAAACTTCTAGTAGAAACACTCATTGTTTAAAAATCAAAGATTGGTATTACTTTATTAAAAAAACACCTTTTATTGAACACCTTCGATTGAAAGGTAATTTTTACCAATAACGTGTAAGTAAGATTAATTTCACCAAAAGTAAAATCTGGTAATTATTTTCCCTCGTGTATGCAATTTTATAAGATTACTTATATAATAGTACGCTAAATGATGTCTAATAATGCATAATATTTAAAAGGTAACATGAAACAAATTTGTGAAACTAACATAATAAACCAAAATTTCACAGAAGTAGATTGAATAATAAATAATCATCATTCTAATTATTTCAGTAATAAATCAATGAAAATGTGTATCTTGAAAAACTTTACCCATTTTGGCAAATTTTGTTTTTCAATAGAAATTAAAAACGAAAATGTATTATTTTCAAACAAAGCCTGTATAAAATATACGAGCATTTCCACTTGTGAAAAACTCAACCTTGAAGAACCAAATACATTGGAGGCTAGTTTGTAATATAAAAAAACGTTCAAAATATATTTTTAAACTACGAAAATTCTACAAGAAATTCTAAAGAAAATTTAATAATAATAATAAAAGACAATATCTTGTAATATCATTATATTTCAGTATTTTCTTTAATTTATAAAATATAGGTAAATAAAAGCATCTGTATGTTTAGATTTTTCTACATCAAAAGTCAATTGGCCACTGTAACAAATATAAACTATATCGTTGCGCATAGAATTTACGTTTTTGTTTTTGTGTGCCATCATATATATATATATATATATATATATATATTCCCTCACAATCATTTGTACAAATATAATCTATGGAACGAACGGTATACCCGATTGCAACAGTATATATTAGCTACGGCAATTAAAAATCATACATAATATATATAATAACATCCGGAATTAAAACGCTAAAAAATATATATTTACAACGAAGCTTCGTTCGCGGTTATCTTTTGGCTCTCTCGCTCTTTCACGTTCGGAAAAACGAAAAACAGTCTTATAACTACTACAATCTATCAACATCGATCAGAAAATCTCTATCTCTCTCTCTTTTCTCGAAAAAACTTTTCTTCTCTCCACAAAAACGGCCAGCGATATAAGGTACAGCATCTTTCCTTCGATAAAACGGTACGAGTAAAACAGGTAACTTTGGTGATGTGCTTTGGTTTTGTCGTCTCTTCTTTTTGTTTTTGGTCTGTTTCGATGAATAAAATCGCAGCTTAAAGAAGCTGACAGCGACAGGAGAAACATCCGGAAGGCATGTATGTCCGCGTGTGCGGGTGAATTTCCGGCGCTGAGCCCAGGTGCAAGGAATCCTCGCTTCCCTCGCTTAACTCCTCGATACTAAAAGTATCCGTGAGATCCTGTTTGTGCTTCGAATTGTTCTCCCTCGACATTGGAAAGAGCGTCATTTCGTCCTCGCTAAAAGAATACAACATTGCGTGAGCGTTTTATTCTTTCTATAGCGATATCAACGATGCTTTTAGTTTATAGATTTGATTTTCTCTAAAAACGTCTTACAAGATCAAAACCACGTTATATAAGTATACAGATGAGTTACAGAGTACTAGTTTTTCGTTTTTTTTTTCAATTTTATTTTAAAAATTGTAAGACGAAGTAGTATAAAAAAATGTTATTTAATCAAAGTTTTTTCCATTCTGATATAAAAAATAAAATTTGTTATCTTTTTTTAATCTCTTACTCTTACAACTTACAACATAATTTCCACGCGAATGAAAATAATGAGCAACAGCCGCCAAATAATTGATTAAAAACATCTCGACTTTCCAGCACATTAAAAGAAACCAATAACATAATTACAGTAACCAATAATTAATCATGGTAACTTTTTTTTTGTAGTTTAACTTACTATACTGATCAGTTGAAATGCTCTTAACCAATTATTTAATAACAGTAATCAACAATTTTTTCCATACACTCTCTGAAACCTCAAACTACACTAGAATATACCTCTCGCTATCGCTATGCCAGAACTCAATCAGTGTATTGTGCTTCTTGCGCTTTTGCGGTATGGGCAGCCGTTGTATGGGTATAAGAGCGGTGCCACTGCCCCCGGAACCGCCGCCGGTTGGGCAGTTGTCCGGCTCCTGGTCCGGCAGCTTTGTGTACTCTGAGTTGCGCTGGATACGTTTCGCCTGCTCTATCCTCGCCTCTGTGGGACCAGTGATCAGTTTTACTTACGTAATGAGGTACTCAAGGAACTATTGTCTAATGTTTATTTAAAATGTTATCCTGGTAGAAAATTAACAATATTTTATAGTTAATACGTTAATTGAATGAATTTATTTTTAGCAAACATGATATGTAACTATAATACAATGTACTTAAAAGTATTACTAGTAATGAAAATATCTTTAAATCGTCAAATGTAAATGCCAAAATTTTTCTGTAAATTAATACATACTTATCAGATAAAAGTAGAATATCTCTTAGTCATAAGACTAATTAAAATTGCTAACAGCGTGATTATCTGTGATATATTAGTGTGGTGTATCAATTTTCTGACATAATGTAAATTCTTTGTCTTATTTAGGAAGATAATACTAATTTTTTATCAAATTTTTTGACGTTGAATATCATACACATTATAAAACATTATTAAAATTAAGATCGTTTTTATAAATTAAGATAAATTTATAAATTAACGCACGAGTGTGAGTAAAAGATTATAAAGCAAATTAAATTTTAAGCGCGTTCTTGTTTTCGCACACAAATTTTCGTGCTATTTATAAAAACGTACGCTTGCTCTAAACATAAGCAATATAGAATTTAACTCGAATAATCTTTTATAATAAGGATAATCTTGCGCACAAAGCTTTTTGAATTATTCGCTAACTCTGCTGCTCTCGGCGATTTATAAAAAGTTGTTACATAGCAAACGAGATTAGTACAATTAAAAACTTCTTACCAAGTTTCTTTTGTAATTGTTTAGTGGTAGATCTCTGGGAAGGTGGTTGATTGTTTGTGCTACTGCTGCTGCTATCACTTCCCTGTAAAATTCATTATAACAACTTTAATAATTATTCAAAAATCCAGTTTTTGTGCTCTTTCAAATTAAAACTCACCGCAAAAACATTTTCATCTTCCACTCGAGTATTTGTCTTTGGATCGCTATCTATTCCACTATCCTCCATGACGTTCGTGCGAAATTACAGTTTGCTCATTATCTCATCCATCCTGTAATAAAATAAAAACTTTAGATAATTCACACATTAAATATCATGCGCACCTATACCATATGCAAAATAAAAACATCATTAAACAATAATTACGTTCACCTTTCTTCATATAAAATAAAAAGGACTCATAATTTTTATCCTTTACAAATTAATCAAAACAGAACACATGAAAACACCACTCACCGACTTAGTAAATAAACCACCAGCCCCATAACAAGCCACGATAGATATTTTAGTACCGTCCATACCCACGCTTTCTCTCTTTTTATTACACCCGTATGCTCATACATATACGTATACACACACATAGAGTCGTATCGCATTTCCCCATACAACTTGTTGGCCGCGCGCACCTTACCATTGGCTAAGCCGCCTTATTGATTTTTTCCCGGCGGCTCTTCGCGTCGAACGGGCACACACGTACTACGTATTATACACTCGCTATATACACGCGCCCACGTAGTGTCCTTCCGAACGAAAACATATGATGCAAATGGCTCTTATACGTTGTGTACGCACGATCAACAACAATGCGATAAACAATAAATTCTCACAAAGGAATACAGACCGTGTGAAAACTAAAAAATAAGCTATAAATAATATACAATTAATCGAATATATACGTACCAGCTTGATTCTCACCTCGTCCTGTCCATGAGCCTCCTATCGAAGATTGTCCTCGTCCTCTCGCGAGAGGAAAGTAGTACACTGTACGTCCGATCGGGCGCGAGCGACAAGTACGACTATACTATAAGTACTTGGAAGCGAGAGGTTGTGGTGTAAGCTGCGCGCGACGCTTGGCAACTCCACACGATCACACGATGATGCGATGCACTACGGTGCGCGCGCGCGTCCGTTGTCATAGCGACGAGGACGAGCTTCGGTTTGGCGTTTTTGAATGTTCAGTGTATAGGTACATATAGTACAGGAAATCTTGTGGAATGTTACAGGGACGTAAGACAAAAGAAAAATATTCGGAATTTTTCCATAAAGCAAAATGCGGTTTGGTAATGGAAATTTTATGTCAGTGTAAATGTATGCGTTTACCTCGGTATTTGATCCTTAGAAATAGTAAATAAAATTATCGGTCGTTTAAAGTAAAAAAAGAGTTCAATAAACACGCGAACTCGCAGAAGGCAACAAGTAGGATAATCGCTACAATTACCAGAAATTAAAACTACTTTCCAACTTAGCTACCTGTCAAACTCTAATCACGCATCATCACGCAGGCAACACTGCACACGAACTCCGCTGCACCTGTGCCAGGAACGACAACAACAAGAACAACAACAACAACAACAACAACAACAACAACAACAACAACAACAACAACAACAACAACAACAACAACAACAACAACGGTACCAAGCGTCATCTCCATTAGCAACCCTTGCCAGTTTACCTCTCGTGAAATTTCAAATCCATTCATTCTACCCCTGAAACAATCGAAAACCCGCGTGTAACCATGATATCTACTCCAGTCGTTGACCTAACCTTCTAACAACTGAAAATTCAAATCTCCGTGTATGCACACACGTGGCCAGTGGAAGGGGGTGTTTAGGTCAAGAGAGAGAAAAAGTATTCATGTCACCGACAATGACGCGTTGTCGTCGTCAGGACGACAACGACAACGGATCACGCGCTTTGTCGTCGTCGTCTCTTCGCTAAAAGAAAAAAACTCTCCCTCTCCCTCTTCCCCCTCCGTTTCTCGTAAGCATTACCAAAGGGTGTATAATTACATACCCCCTTTGATTTTTCCAAACGAGAGTAGACACGCAAGTAGCAAAAATTTTCAAGAGCAAGACAGAATCGCTCATTCGCGCGAGCAAGATGCCGCCGTCCGTGTCCAAGAGACATTCGTCCAAGTCCGAGGTAAGTTTTAACTTGTGCTTGAATTATTATATATACGTATATTGTATGCAATGGGCTTGCGTTTCATTAATAGTACCTCCGGAGGTAAGGGGAACATAATATTAATAAAGTGAATCTCGAGAGAAAGTTTCAAGCTAATTTTCGTTAAGTTTCTCGAATGAGACGCGAGGAGGGGGGGAATTGATATTACCGCTCGGCACGTGAATCCGCATGATAATGAGATATCAAAAGTGGAAGGGGTATGAGTTGCCTTTTGCGGTTGCAGCAGATGAGCCTCAGGAGTCGAGTGTCCAAACTCGACATGGGAGGTGATATGGAATGGATGCGCGGTAAAGCGCTACTGAAGCCAGACGATCAACTCAATCTAACCGATGCGGTATGTATTTACTTTTTTTATTCATCGAGGTTGCATGTTTTGGGTTATATGCAATTGAGTCGGTAATTATATAAAGTTTTTAGAAAAAGATCATTTTTAGTATGACAATTGCAATGAATAATTGTATGGACTAGTAAATGATTTTTACGATGAATATGTACGTCTGTGCGAAAATGCAATTTGAATATTCTAATCTTTAAAAATCAAGAATTAAAAAAAATGAACAAATTTCATTATGTTTGTTATTGTACATAAAACATAGTACGTAATGTTTCAAATGGAACTTGGTTACTTGCAATCGAATTGCATTTATGCATAAACGCACTAAACGAACAATTTTTTAGCCTTTCTAAATAATTATGTATCGTACTGACAGCGTTAAAACTAACTTTTTGCAGAATGTATTCCTGCACTTTTTGCTAAATATTCCTTCTGTAATATTCCTTCTGTAATATTCCTAAGGCTTTTCAAACTGAATTAAATAAAGATACATAGTTTTTTCTTATTATTTTTGTATTTTAATACGTTAAGAACAAAATTTTTTCTAAATTTGTTTATTATGTTATTGAATAAGTCAATCATAATTGTACTCATCCAGTTTTAAAATTGTTAATCTGTAATTTAAAATTTTTATATTTATCCAAGACATCCATACAAAGTTATGAATATTTTATTTTATATCTCGCATAAAGGAGTTAAACGAAGAGATAGCCCGAGTGCTGACAACAAACAACCCACGCATACCGGACAACCTGGTAGAATGGTCATACAAGTACAAAGATTTTGTAAAAGTGCCGGACCCGCCGAACATCGTCACGATTCTCAATGTCTCCGGCACGTTGCTACACAAAGAGAGCGAGGAGGCGAAGAAACAGATGGCCGGTGGTTATTTAGGTAAATTTATACATATTTTTTCTTTGCTTATTTTTACTCTTTGAAGAGAAAAAATTAACGTAATGAAAAATACTCAACAGCTGAGAGCGTGGAAGACGAAAACGAAGGTGACGAGGACGAGGAAGCCGAAGAGAAGGAAGAGGCAGACGAAGGCATCGAGGAGGACGACGAAGAACAGGCGGAAGAAGGTGGGGACTATGGGTAAAAGATGAAGAAACCTTAGACTCCCAGATATTCTTCTACTTCTATTTAAATTTAAAAATGTGTGATTTTGTATATGGATTTGTAGGCGAGGAATCAGAAGAGCCGAAGGGGGCGGACGCTCCGGTCGACGCGGATGACGCCGAAGAAGAAGAGGTTGAACGATCAAAACCCAAGAAGGCTCCGAACCAGTTTAACTACTGCGAGAGAGCCGCTCTGACGTACCAGAATCCCCAACGGGTAAATAATACGCAAACAGCTATGTTATTGTAAAGTACCTCGTTTTTAACAAAAGTATTTTAACAGGATATGTCGACACAAACGATGCCACCACCAACGGCGTCGTTCAACGCCAGCGTATACCAATGGACAATCTACGACGACTACCAGGCAAGTGTTAATTTGGACCTATAATTTGCAATACTCTATGGGGAAAGAAAAAGAGAATTTATTCCATTTTTTCGCAGGAGGATTACGCGCAACAACAACGCGAAAAGGAGAAAGAGCGTAAGACGCTCGGGCAGCAACCACGCAGAGATGACCCGAAGAAGAAGGCGCAGCTGGAGAATACAGCCATGACCAGTCGCATGCTGCAAGCCGTAAAGACGCTAGAACGAATGGTTAACCAGAACATATACGATGACATATCGCAAGGTAAGCTTTGATGAGAGCTTTTTAAAGGAAAACGAAGTAAATGTGGACTTGGGATAGATTACAGGTACTGGGACGATCCAAGCGACGAGTTCAAGGATGGCGAGGGCTCGCTGCTACCACTTTGGAAATTAACCTACGAGAAGACGAAGAAGCACGACGTCACCGATCTCTGCTTCAACAGCAGGTACTATGACCTCTTCGCTGTCGCCTTTGGCTCGAGTAAGTGTTTCGACGTATGGTATAGCTCGCTTTGAGTGGGTACTTATTGTTGTAACTATACATTTCAGTGACTTTCGATAACCCGATGCCTACGGGCGCGGTGTGCCTCTTCTCCCTGAAGAATCCCTCGTTCCCCGAGTGGATCTGCATGACCGAGTCGCCGGTCATGTGCCTGGACTTCAATGTTCAAAATCCTCATCTTCTTGTGATAGGTAAGATACTATGAAAAAAACAGTCTATAGAATGGAGTAAAAGCGATCTTTTTTTGTTAGGAACGATGGACGGATCTGTAGCGGTGTACAACGTGATGCTGCCGTCAACTGCACCACAGTACAAGAGCAACGACGTCTCACAGAAACACGGCGGCATCGTCTGGCAGGTTAATAACAAACTTGACGATAACGTGACAAGTGTCTGCAATGTACGTTTTAACGTAGGTCTGTTGGGCGCCGGACACGGAGGAGGGTAACCTGGCGTTCTACAGCGTGAGCATAGATGGCAGAATCAACCACTGGGTACTGAACCAAAACGACCTGGGCGTCACCACCGTGATGACGTTGTTCCTTGATCAACCGCCCATACCCGGCCCCGATGGCACAATGATCACGTTGAAAGGTTGCGGCACGTGTATAGCTTTTCATCCAAGTGACCCAAATGTTTTCCTCGTGGGCACGGAGGAGGGGACGATTTACAAGTGTAATACAGCCTACAGCAGCGTTTACATGCGTACATACGGCGAAGCGCATAATATGCCGGTGTACAGGATCGTCTTTAACAAGTACAACTCGAGCATATTCGCCAGTTGCTCTGGGGATTGGCGCGTCAAGATTTGGGAGGACGACAGGCCGTTGAGTATTGTTTATATAGTTTTTGGGAATTAGATTTTTGTTTGATGAGGAATCGTAGTTACGGCTTGTTGTTGTTGTTGTTTGTCGTGTGCCAGTAGTTAAAATGGAATAACCAGTGAATAATGGTGGAATATACAAGTTTTAACGATATATGGCTCTTAGATAGTCATGAAGTAACATTTAAAAAGTATATTTTTGCATATTTGTTCGAAAAATAGTTTGGTTTTTTTTCAGTTATTTGAAATTATACCCGTGCAAATAGATACTTTATTTGATTTTCAGTTGAGTGCGAATTAAAGTAAAATAGATAATATCTAACACGCTGTATAACCAGCGAGTCACTTCAAGTTATATGACCTTACATTATAACTTACTATTAGTGCATTTTGAGGATTTTAACAAATGAAAATGAAAATTTTGCTATACTTTCTGATTTTTAAAGCTTACAATTCTCCAATTGCATTTATACGGAGACCTCTAGATCTAAAAATCAATCAATTTTGTCCCATAATTATTAAACAGAGTTTGACTTGGAATATTGCTTTAAAAAAAAGTTTTTTAAATACTAGGGAACCACTATTCATGTTCGACCTGGGCGTCCCGATTGGCGACGTGCAATGGGCACCGTACAGCTCCACGGTACTTGCTTGCGTTTCAAACGACGGCCGCGTCACCGTCTTCGACCTCAACATCAACAAGTACAGACCGATCTGCAGTCAACCCGTTGTCAGCAAGCGGCGCAGCAAACTTACACGGTTGGCGTTCAACCATACACTGCCGTTCCTTGTCGTAGGCGACGATAAGTAAGTAAAAATTTAGTAGTGACTTTTTTTTTATGTAGGTAGAGGCTTTTAGCTTAGCTCTAAATTAGAACTATCATAAAAATTGTACGAGAAATTTTCAATGAAAATGTATGATTTTTTATTTTATAATAGACACAAAAAAAGAAGTGAAATCTCAATCTATGAAAATTATATAAAAGTGCAGGAAACATTAAATCAGAAAGAAAAGAACAAAAAATACAGTGATAATCACGACAGGAGTAAAATATAAGATATACTTCAGTAATTCAACAAATTGAATTATGTTATAATGAAAGATTACAAGAGTAGACGTGTGAAAGCTAAACCTTTATTTATAGAGTAGTAAAACATATAATTAAAAAATCGCATTTCGATAGATTGAGAAATTAATGAATTCTACAGAACGTCATACTAAACATGTTCTATACTACTTAAACTTAACAGGTAATATTTTACTTCAAAGATTCCGTTCGCAGTTAACTTTTTATCTAAGTTAATAGATAATAAATACATGGTTTAAAAATATACACATACACTGAAATTGTTTCAAGAATTTTTTCATTAATTATCTTGGTAACTATTATACAATATCTATTACAATAATGTGAAAGAATGCGATAAAAGTTTTCCTACGTTTCAATATATTTTGGGTTCATTTCCATTCAAAAGTAAAAAAGTGCATTATACACAGAGGAAAACAGTAGTCGTCAGAAAAAACACAGTGAAACAATTGTGCAAAATTGACTAGATGATTATCTTGTGTCACAAACACCGAGTTACATTGTCGCTTCACAACGAAAAATCTTTCGTCACTTATTTTCTCTTTCTATTCCGCAGAGGGACGATCAACACGATGAAGCTGTCACCGAACCTACGCGTAAAAGTGAAACCCACAAAGAAGCAGCTTCACCTCTCGCAGGCTGAGCTCGAGTCTATGAAACTCGAGAAGCTACTGAGCTTCGTACGTGAGCCGCCGATCCTTACGCCGCCTAAAGACGTGCGCAATTAAACACTAGAGCGACCATGGTTATGATTATTATGATGATGATAATGAGGGGGGGATTGCTTTCTTCTTACTCTTATCGACAAATCAACAATAATCTCTCTACCTCGTCAACAATAACGATTTACTATAGTTACTTATCGATCGGTTTACATTCGTAATATTATTAAATGACGTACGGTTGTTGCTTTACTTTTTGGCACTAATATTTATGCTCTTTTTTGTCGCGGTCGTGAACTTTTATTTTTCTCTTTCGGTTACTTGTTTTTGCTTCTCAACAGATTGCAGAGAAATTTTCGATTCCTATCGTACACGCGCCATGAAAACTATACAATAGCTTATACATCGCTATTTATTATTTTTCTTTTTAGTAATTTTTACAACGCCTTAAGAGATTTGAATTTTTCGTTTTTTCCTTGTTGCTTAAGAAGTAGTAAACATTGTTTTTTTCAATTAGCGTAAATTCTACCTTAAAATCTCTAATGTTCCAGCCATCAATTCAAGCGATTACACAATAAAGAACGTCGATTTACAAAATAAGTTCACAACTTTTTTCGACCTACATCATAGCGTTAAACATAAAATAATGTCGAGTTAGTTAGCCACCCTTGTCGTCTGCGATCGCATGAATCATTTATCAAATCACAGCTCGCAATTTCAATCTCGAAAAGTATAACAACTACTATACAAAAGAATAAGAAAATATTTTGAATCCTCGGAAAAAACGCTGGACGTGTCTTCGTTATTTCTTATTTTTTTTTTCTTTGGCATGGAACTATTTGTACCAATAATTGAAATTTTTAATTTATAAATTCTCCCTCGCGGTTTTTCTTTCTCGATCAAAGTTACAAATAACGTTTACTAACGGTATTCGAAAAATATTATTCCAATATAAACGCTTCCGACTGCAAATTCTGTCGATTATACCCTGCTACAGTAATATTGGTACATACATATTGTATCTACATATTTTGGTTTTTACTGAAGATGCGATACGAGCTGTATTAACGTTTACGCAAGCTCGGTAATGATTGATATTAGTAAGACAAAACTTTTCGACGATATAGTGATCGGTTCTGAGAAAGAAGGCTCTTTATAGTCTCGCGGTGATATTTCTTAATGTTGAAAAAACATGCAACGGCTGCCTGTTTTACATGTACGTTATTAGTCTAAGGAATTTTCTATTAATCCTTGGCGGTAATATTCATATGAAAACTTTTAAAAACTTTTCTTTACATTTCATTGATTTATTTTAAATTATAAATGTCTTCTACCTACAGTAACATTTTAGTTATAACATTTTTTTTGAAAATTAAATTCTTCAATTACTAGCACATAAGTCAAATAAATCTGACTGAAATATATAAATGATAAAATCAATATAAATTGATTCAAGCAATGATTTTTAAATATTTAACAAATAAATCTCTTTTGCAGTAATTTATAACACATTATCATACAAATTCTTCAAATCACTATTACCAACAAGGATGTACCTCAACAAAAAAGTAACAAGAATGAAAAACCTATGTCAATTGATCACCATTATAAAACTCTCTTAATCGAGAGAAATCTTGCCCGGCAATTCCGGATTTTCTATCACACCCTTGTAATACTTAATCTCTAAAAAGTCTCTTATGTTATTCGGACTTGGCACTTGCCTACCGGCAAACTCAATGCTTGACATGGGATGTAAAAACTGCTCTGGAAAATCCTTGTTTTTCAAGAACCACGAGTCTCTTGTCATGGTTCCGTTTTTCGCATAGAAAGGTAACAGATTCACATGGAGTCTGTTGATTTTTGAGTACTGCACCTTAAAAAATTCTCCCTCTGTAGCTTTTTCCCAGACAAAACCATGGTTATCTACGACAGCCTTATTCTTAGCTTTTACTAGCCAAGGAGATCTGTTTAGATCATCGCGATTGACGCCAACCACGACCTCATGGTCCCAGGGCAGTACATCTCCATTGCGCATGGCACCCAATAAAGAACCAGCTTCCAACCAGTATCTAATGCCCACCTCCTCCAATTTGTCGAATACATGATGGGCTACTCTTCTTAGACCAGCAAGACAACATGGTGGGGTATATCTATTTTGATACAAATACGATGGGATTCCATTGACTACAGATCCAAAACAATGAGTTGTTTCCCTGGAACAACCATGCCACTCCACAACACTGGTGGCTCGTGTTACCTTTTTGATTCCCAGTTTTTCATACATAATGCGTTCTCTGCTTCTATGAAGCTGTTGCAACTTCCATTGAGCTTGTTGACTGCGATAAAGAGGTTTACCCTCATTGAAGTGAAGACTTTTTAAAATATTCACCTAATATAATATAAAATTTGTTATCCTGTGTGTACTTATATATTTGGCCAGAAAAAACCAAATCAAAACAAAATAAGCAGGCACAACTAAAAATTCCCCTATGACAAAAATATGTTGTATACTATTAAATGTATTCAAATTTGCAAAATAAACATAGAAAACATTTATAAGAGTATGATAAATCAATCACAAAATAACAATAGATGCACTAAAAATAATAAAGATAAATAAACTAATACATTCAATTTGTGTATTCAATTGAACATTGAACCAAATATTTTCACATACCTTAATTCCAAGTGCTGTTGTTTGTAAATACAGTGCATCTGTAAATGGCATTAAAAATGGATCCGACAACTTCTTTAATAATTTGACATCCATAATTGTAACATGCTTTCCCATAACTACATCGCATTCTGTACCAGCTGACTTTGTAATCTTTAAATTCCATTCTTTTACCTTCAGGTTAGCATTCAGACAACTCAAAGAACTTTTGCCCACTGGGACAGAAACAAGTCCTACTTTTCCGGCCTGATTCACAGCTTCCTATATTTATAATTAAATTCATTTCAACATACTTTACTTCCAGAATATATAAAAAGTAAAAAAGTAAATGTCACAAACCTGAAGATTCTGCTTTGTGATCAATCTTGTAGCATCGGGTAAAAATGCCACAAACTTGGTGTGCACATAAGTCAGTGGATTCCTCTCATCCAGTGTCCTATTGAAGCTTAGCTGCAGATTCACCAGATGAACATTCTTCAAGCTCTCATTGCCAAAATCCAGCTCCAATGGCGGATAGAGAAACTCATCGCAGACGATGAGTATCGTCATAGTGGGAAAGGAATTGAGTATATATTTGACAGTGGTAGCGACGTCGTTCTCGAAGCTCTCGAACTGGCGTATAACCACGGTGACGAGGCGAGCCAGTCGCCGGTGAAGCTTCTGCGGCACGTCGAGAGTAGTACCCGGCTCGGCGATCGAGCCTCCGGAGGACGATGACTGGTCGACGGCGAAGAGCCTCCATATCTTATACCAGATGACGGTATTGGCCAGCAGCACTATTATGAGAAGCGATTTCGCCAGCTTTAGCCGCATCCTTGCGCTCGTTAGGACAAGCGTATAATACATGTAGCTACTTCACCAGCCTGCACCTCGACAACGACATCGTTATCCTCGTAAATTGTAATCCTTGTTGTCATGCACTGCTGCTGTCGCACACCATACGCACCGGTGCGCGCGTGCTCGCAATTTATATGTCGCCCGACGACTGGCGGCCTCTTATGCTGCAGGCTACTGCTGCTGCGCTGCAGATGAAAAGTACACGATCACCAAATTAGCAGACAAAAAGATTTCATCATGCGAAAACCATACCTGATGAAGATTCTATCGTGAGCCATGCCTCGAAAGCAATTCTCCACACGTAGAAACGACGTCGGCGTCCCGGCGAGAGCCACCCACACGACTAACCCCGCGCCACCCTCACATCTTTTCTCTCCCTCCCCCCCTATATATTGTATCCTTCTTCTCGAGACTTATACCTTCGCGAAGTCCACCCTCTGATCCTACAGCCAGGCGTGTTCCACACAAACCGTGACGACGCGATGACTTGGAAAATGCGAGAGACCCTGAGAGACGTAGACTTTGTGCAGGGTGCGCGTATGTACGCTCGCGCGCTCACGCGCTCACGGAGGGTGGGCGCGGAGGGTGTACAGAGAAGGAGAGAGAGCACATGGATCGAGGAGCGCGCGCGCGCGGGTGTGTGGATGCGGGAGCGGATTCGATTTCGAGCAGCCTTGCGCGCGCGCGCGCGGCGCGGGTCAAGTTCCAAGATGGCGGCGGTTGAGGGGGTGGCGCGCGAAACTTGCGCTGATTTGAATTACTTCAATGGCTTGGATGTAAATTCCGTTCGTTGTGTTGTGAGTGCATAAGTGCATGTTTTATTTTTAATAGATAGGGGGAAAGGTTTAAGGGTTTAGTGGAGATTGTAAAGTGTTTTTACGTTATTACGATATATAAAAAAATAAAAAATATTGGATTGCCCTATGAATGGGAAATTAATTGTTTTTCAAAAAAATTAATGCTATATAAGTAATTCTGCTTGTGATTATTAGAAATATCTATTATAATATATCGATTTCTAATATTTTTTAGTCTTTTATTACTGTAAGACTTAATATATATATATAGGTACTAAAAAATATGTTGAGTTTCATTTTTTAAGTGCAACAATTAGATGATTTGTAGCAAGTAGCCTTCAATTATATAAATGTCGTGCAGTTAATATTTCATCGATACTTTTTGCTGCATAAAAGAAAACATATGAAAGCATCGCGTGCTGACATCTCATTGACATTTCGCTACCTCACTTGTCACAATGTTTCATCGATCAATCGTAACGGAAAACTGATAAATGCATTTCCTAGAAGGATATAAATGAGTTGCAAAGAAAAGATATTTGTGTTCTAATGTTTGCACATCCATAAGTAACAAAAAAAGAACTGGTTTATTGTATTATGTATAACGTTTTTTAATGATTTTTATATTATAAAATCTTAATGTTTTAATCATGAAAATAATTGAAGTTACTAGATGTATATTTTCGAATTTCAAAATAACAATTTTGCTATTAAAAATGTAAAGATAAAATTGATAAATAAAAAACAAAACATACGTAATTTCAGGTATTTTTATTACAATATTATTTTTTATTGCGAGCTTTCTTTTGTGGAGTTACATAAAATTATTCAACATCAAATAATAAATATAAAAGCATATTTCCTTCATAATTCAGATTCTTTCAAAAGGAAAGTCCTTAAGTACAAGCGTTGAAAAATAAAAATTATACACAACTCTCTAATAATAATAGGCGGAAAAAATAAGGGAGAGTTACAAAATAACTTAAAAACCTCTTAAAATTTCGTCTCACAATTGATCGAGCCTAAAAAAAATATAGAACATTCAAAACAAAACAAAAATTTCATCAAATATAATACTAATAAGCCGTCACATTACGGAGGGCGATCACAATAATTGCATTTTTTCAGGATAGAAAAGGAGAATTCGTGTGTTTCAAAAAGACGAGACTCAGACGATGGTTTATTTTATTTCCTTTTTTTTCAACGAATTCAAAAATTGATTTTATTCAGTGAAAATTAAGTGGCCCGGAAAAGAACTATAGTGACTTATAATATAATGTAATCGTAAAACCACTAGTCTTCATCATCTTTCACTTCGGTTTCCCATCCACTTTCGCATATTATATAACTATACATCAAGGAAAATCAACGTTCTGCGAGTGATTCGTTCTCTTCGTGTCAAACTTCATTGGCTGCCGTCGCTCTGGTGTGTTTATGTATTTCCTTCGAGATTTCCCGTTTGTTTTCACATAATTTTTTTCTCTTTAATAATTAATCATCACTTTACTCTCGTTAATTCAACTTTTGTTATGTTATCACGTGGTTGCGGCAATGGCCATAGTAGTACGACGATGTAATTGTAATAGTAGTAGTAATTAATTAATTAATCAATAAATCATTCAATTGTCCTTCGGAATTATTTTACATCGATATATTATTCAATATAATCCATTTCATATATTTCTATATTAATATAGACTTCTATCTGTATTATTATTTTTTTTTCTTTTTTAATCATTTCACCGTTAAATTTTTTTCTCATCCTTGCGCTCGATTCTAGATTTTTTCCCCTTAAAACCTCCGTGTACATAATATACTTAGGGACGCGTTGCGCTGGCCATCGGACAAAAAGAAACTATGGCAACGGCACGATCGCGCGCTTGGCGCACACGAGAAAAACATTTAATCGCTCAACCGGACAATAATTTTTTGCATCTTTCGTTTCCATATTTTTCTTTTTATTTCCTCGATACTTTAATTTATAATTCTGGGCGTTTCGCTGCCACAATAATCGCTCGCTCCGCAATTTTTCAAATCTTTTACCACAGCGTGCAAGGCATGTCGTAGCGCGCTATATAAACGCTTATCGCATGATTTTCTTCTCTTGTTTGCTCGTTTTTTTGCTTCGTTAAAACGCGAACTAAGAAGAGTGATTGACGTTCAAAGAGAACAAAAAAAAGAAGAGAGGACGTGTCGTACAGTTCCGATCCTTACTCATTCCTCCCTGCTTCCATAGTGTCTTTTTAATTATTTTTTTTCCTCTTATAATATAACATATATATAATATACCCTTTTTTAATTCATCTTTTTAAGTTCCATCTTCCCCTTCTTTTTTCCCCTCTCACCGTATTTGAATTACACAGTAAGATCACAATCGTGTATGCGATTGAAAAAAAATAAGTAAACGATAATAGTGCTAAAAGGACTAGAGGCTACGTTAGAGTTGATTTCATTAGTCGAGGCACGACAAACGGACTGCGTCGCATTCATTTTGGAGGACTTTCATGGTTATTTGATTACATATAATTACATATATATATATATATATATATATATATATATATATATATATATACACACAC
>JAYJLV010000056.1:16348810-16371442 GCA_036873485.1 Torymus texanus
ACTAATTATTATATCTATTTGAAATGATCCAATTTTCAATCTAATAAAATACAAGATTCTCCTGAGCAGTTTGGTCGAGCCTATAATGGAAAAACGAAGTTTTTGATGCATAACGGAGGATACTAATTTTATTTATTGAAGGTTTGTGGTAGCGTATCTAGAGTTGATAAAATCTGTGTAACCTTGAAAATTGAAAATAAACAACTTTCTCACCTAACAAAGATCTTAAAACAAAAGTGAATCGTTTTTAGAACGCGGGAACAGTTCTCTCATCAGAGGCACTAACACTCACCTAATAGCTAAATGAACTAGGGTGTGTCCTATGTCAAAAGCGCTGCTTCTGTTGAGTAGTAAAACCTCGGAATGCGTTAATTGACGGGCCGGGTCGCCGCCGCTGGCGAGGTATGCCTCGACAGGCGAGTTGTCGCCCTCGACGATGCCGAGGCAGGCGTTCAGCCAGCACCAGTCGGTGTGACGACGCAACTGCTTCAGCCTGCGCTCGTAGTCGCAATTGTTTGGCGACTGGGGCGTCGGAAGACTGTCGTTGTTGCGGCTCTCGTACCTATAATAAACACAAGCTCCACATTTAATATTCAGCGTTTAAACAATACTATGAATAACAAAAATAAATTATAAAAAAATATAATTAAAATTATGCCAGTGGCTATTTTTTCCGATTTTATAAAAATTAATTTATTAATGACCAGCTGCTCACACATATATGCAAATGCTTAGTGCATATAATTTGTAACTCATTATCGATCAATAAACAAATCAAATAGCAATCCAAGTTTCTTTTCTTATGCTTTTATAATTATTAACTTGAATAAATCAGTATTTTTTTCGCTATTGTCGCACGAAGAATCAGCCACCGGAACGTACAAAGAGCTTCTCTAAATTATAATTTTTAATGATGTGCGAAATTTGTACATCTTTAATCATATTCTAAAAGAACCTGCTTCAATTACATGGCAATCAGCTTTCACAATATCAAATTCAACTTTCACCCAGGTTCAACCACGACTGAATAATTCACAAAGTTATCGATATCAGGCTGAACATTGACAAGAACTCTCGATAAAAGGCATAATCTTACCGCCTAGCTATCGCCATGTTCTCATCGCGCTGTGCTTGATGGATGTAAGGCGTGTGGGGCGGTGATGGCAGGCCCCGTTGCTGTTGCTGCTGTTGCTGCTGCGGGTGATTGTTGTGGTGCAGGTCCCTCTCCGGGCTAGGCAGTATCAGGCCGGAATTTGTCGTGGTCATCATCGTGAGTTGGGCTCGTTCGCGGCCCCTCTCTCGTTCACGCTGGTGACCGCACATCACGCACCTGACCGACTTGGGCCAGTTCTCGTAAGTACACGACGCGCAGGACCACTTGTCTGGCAACTGTTGTCCCACGGGCTGACACTGATATAAGATCATTTTGTTTATTAAGATTTGCAATAGTAATGTTGTGCAATACACTTTGAAATATGAATAAATATGTTGCCAAGCAGAAAGTTATATTTCACCATAATAAATTTTAGCAGTAGGTTTTTCCATGTGAATTAGAGTAATTACAATAAGGAAGAATCAAGATAAGTCGAAAATTATGAGTATTATAAGTAATAAGTAGATGCATCAAATCGTTGAAAGTAACAAAAATCTAGATTCTAGATGAATTATTCAATCCTTATTTTCAGGTCAATCCGAGCTTTGCAATTCAATTTCATGTGAATTAGAGTAATTACAATAAGGAAGAATCAAGATAAGTCGAAAATTATGAGTATTATAAGTAATAAGTAGATGCATCAAATCGTTGAAAGTAACAAAAATCTAGATTCTAGATGAATTATTCAATCCTTATTTTCAGGTCAATCCGAGCTTTGCAATTCAATTCAACGATTGCACAAATCCGTTTTCCCGCGAATGTCAACTTTCGTCCAAATTACTCGACCATCCTTCGAAATTAATCTTCAATGTGAACGTACCGATGATTGAGGATTCGTGACGGGCGGCGGATCGCCGAGTCTGAGAGGCGCCAGGTGCTCGTGGAGATTCGAGGCTACGTTGTTGACCGACTGATTGTGCTGGGGCGTCGTCGCTGCGCCCGTCGTCGTCGTCGTCGTCGTAGTGTTCGTCGTCGTGTTGGTTGGAGATCGGCGATTCTGGCACTGCGTGCACCGAGTCGCATTTGGGTAGTTGAGATAGGTGCACGTGTCGCAGTACCACTTGCCGGCCGACGGTACATTTTGACTGTAATTTTGCGAATCTGTGAAGCGAGAGCAAAAGAAAAACGAGTTTTTAGTATATTGTTTATTAATTGTTTAAAACAAAAAGACAGCATTAATTTTATATTTGCAATTTCCGTGACTGTCACCTTGGCGATAATATCAGGTTGCGTCAAAAGGAAAATGATGTAATTACAGCGCGTCATTTTAAAAAATTACATAGTATTTTTTTGGTTGACAAATGTTTTAAAAAGCGTCATATTCTTTTTAACACAATCTAGTTCTCAAGAAGTATGTACTTTGAAGAAATTAAATAACGTGCCCTGATTAAGCCTTGGGGAAAGTTAAGTAAAACACGGGAAAAGTTAAAGACATAACGTGAGAAAGTATGTGCATGCAGACTATGCAATTAGTAACAGATAGAATTAACTAAACGCTCTTATATAGATATAATGCTGGCCACATACTTTCGCAAATTTTTTTTATCTAGTTTTATTTTATTTTTCTCAACTTTCCCTACTGATAAATAGACATTAGTTTTGTATGCTTTCAAAAGTAATTACTACGACGTGTTAGATAGATTTTTATGTACAATAAAATACAAAAGTAATTTGTGCAATGTATAAAGTTTAAAAAACAAGCTGTATCAATAATTTGATATGATTTATAAATGTATTCTATATAAAATCATAAGGATTTATGAATTTTGAATAAACAATAAATTCTAAAAGAGTTTCTAGTCACATAATAAATACTTCTTGAAAAGTAATAACTACTGATTTATGTATTCATACATTTTCAAAAATTTATCATGCAAAAATTACACACCTAAATTATATGAATCACTAGCTGGTGGCACTGGACCTGATGCTACATTGGAGCCAGATCTTTGTGGACTTGGAACCCGCAATCGATAAATATCTTCTCCTAAAAGAGGTTTGGCACCTCTGCACATTGTACATTTCAGTGATGATGGCCAGTTTTCATAAGTGCAGTATTCACAGGTCCACTTTGACTCTGTCTCACCAAGGCGACTATTCATTTTTTCTGAATGAAACGTAGTTTAGTGTGCCACTTTAACTCTGTAAGTAAAAAATATTGTTCATAATAATGAAAATCATTTTAAAAATTATTAGATTCAACTAAATAGTGAATAAATGCCAAACCTTCAAATTGTTCGATGTAATTCGAAGCAACTATCAGAATGTAGAAAGTATTATCTTGTCTCTCACTTGAAATATCAAAATTTATGTTTTCCCTTTTGGTTTCGAAAGATATTGGCTTATTCTATATTGTAAAAACTTTGGCCAAAGTTTTTCTAGCAGGAGTACTTGGATCTTAGGTTTATTATGTAATGGAGCTTGCATCATGGGATAGTTATCTTAATCGAGATCATGGTGATGCTGAATTTTTATTTACTGTATATCAGCAGCTGTCTATCTGGAACAGTTGATATTGAAAATAATTAATTAATACCCTAAATATATTTTATTTAAATATATATAACATATGATAACTAATAATCAATTTTTTTTTGTAGAAAAATAAAATTTATAAATAGAAAAATTTAATTTTTATATGGTGAAAAAAATTTATTTTATTATAAAAATTTATGAAAAATGTGAAAATAATCAATAATTTATGTTGTATTGAACCTGTCAAAGTGATATTTTTAAAAATATCTAACCTTAACATGCAATATAAAGGTTAATTGCTAATTACAATAGCATTCCAAAGTAAAATGATTTCCTTTTGGAGCACTGAAACTTTTGTTGACAGATACTACCATGCATCTTTTTTCTAGTGCTCATATATGTAAGACTCTACAATGATTGAAAGAAAAACAATATTACAATGACTCTGCATAGATGATGAATAAAGTATTAAGGTTGATGTACCTGATGTGAAAATCAAAGTCTCACAATCCACAATTGGTTATTACGCATAAACTGGTTCCATCCAAGCGAGAAGTCCTTGCTCTTCGTGGTCTTGTGCTCAAGGCAAAGTGGTAAACTGCTATCCCCGTGAACCCTCTGTAATAATAATACCGTCAATGAATAACCAATGTTATCATAGCACCTGAAACACAAGTAAAAACTTTCCACAAGATTCACTAACCTACTTGATAATTTTTATTTATTGAATTAACAATTTTTTTTATAATATATATTCAATTTAAAATTTTTTTATTGCAATTAAAATGAAATAGAAAACTTTGCTGTAATGATCAAGCCTGACAAACTGAGAACAAGAATTTAGTATGATCTTGAATATGATATATAATTAATTAGAATTCATGAATTATTAAAGCAAATTTTAATGAATTCAGTCAGCCACAATTCATGCATAACTGTTTAACCTTATTTAACATTACAGAGTAACAGAAGCCTCTGAAATTACAAATTAACCAACCCCAAGCTCAATTTACACTCACTTCAAAACAATTTCAGCATTATCACGCAAACCAATCGACATTGTACAGTAATCTTAAACAAATACCTATAGTTTCCTGTCTTATAAATAACAACTCAACAATGCTACACACACACATACATAGACAGTCTATATAAAGTCTAAAAAGAAAGCTATTTCCAATTGACTAGCACTGGTATAGACCAGTGAGCGACATAGTATGTATCCTATACCCGTAAAAATCCTCCAGCAGGCATCATCATCATCATACGAGACTTGACCTCGAACAACTGATCACATCATTGAGCACAGAGGCAGAGAGAGACAGAGGGAGAGAGACCAGTCACACAGAGTAGAGATACCTACACCCAAACAAATCGTCCCATCTACCCTCCAATTTTTCCTCTCTTTTTCTTTCTCTCTCTCTCTCTCTCTCTCTCTCTCTCTCTCTCTCTCTCTCTTTCTGTCTCTCCCTCTCTCCTCTGCTGCTGCTCGTGTGTATGTCCGCGCAAACTCTCGGTGCGCACTTATACACGCTCGCTCGCGCGCGCGCATAAATGTATAAATACGCGCGCGCGATGCGGAGCACGTACGTGTGCGCTGTGTGTACCAATAAAGCGCGCAAGTGTTGGTGCACGCGCTCTCGCGTTCGCGCAAGCACACATACATGCACACATATAAGCAACATATATATGCACATAGTGTATATGTGCATGTGTATGTGCGGCTGTAATGTGCAGAGTACATATAGGCAGCTCTGCGAGAAAGCGAATATACTTACGCGCAGTGTCGGATGGAAAAAGAGGAAAATACGAGTCTCGTTTCCTTCCGCGTTGTAAGGTTGTAACACTGTACGATTATTGCAATGTCTGCAGCGGCGCTCGCGCGGCTTATTGTGATGTATATACCTACGAGCAAATCGAACGGAGTCCAGGAGTAGAGCCCCCACGGAGCACAGAACAGAGTACTCCGATTTTCACACACACATACACATGCCCACATATATCATACTCCTCGAACTCTAGACACCAATAACACTTGGTAGAAACGTGGACTTACTGCTCGTCGCCGTCGGCTTTGTGTACACAGCGCTCCAGGTCGCTTTCTTCTCACTCTATTCGTCTCCTTCCTTCTTCTACGTATATGTATACCCTTCTCTTGCTCTATCAATCAGCCTGGCGATTCTTGTCTCTCTCTCTCTCGCTCGCGCGCGCGCGCACTACTACGAGCTCCCGCGACGGCTGCTGCTGCTGCTGCTTCTGCTCCACGTCGTCGTCTTCTTCGTCGTCGTCGTGTTGTCGTTAGTCCTCATCATCATCGCGGACGAACGACTGACCGACTGCAGCTGCTGCGATGTATTGTTCTGACAGTCATCCGCGCTCTCGCACTCAGCGACCGCGCGCGATTGAGGGAGACACACTACACACGCACAGCGACACGACACGACTGGCCGCGGACGAGTTGTATGTGCTATAATATTACGCTGTGTGGCTCGCGATCGCGACAGCGCGAGGAGAATTGCGCAGGCTTGCCAAGTAGAAATGGCAACGAGCGTGGTCAAAGTGTTGGCAGAACTGATTGTGAGAGAGTTGGATGTGTATATTTGAAGAGTTGCGGTGCGAATGATGATTGGTCTGAAAAAAAATTTTATAAAAAGAGAATGTATATATACACGCAAGTTAGTTGGCAGGTACTTGACGAGAGGTGGGCATGAGTGTGGACGTATGGGTTTTGTAACGAAGAATTTTGGGAGGTCGCAAGGTGCGCGTGAAGGTCAAGTTTCAAGAGAGTGAGAATTAAAAAGACGACTGAATGCGAGGTCAGAATGGTTTGCGCGTGGGTGGGCCATTGGTTTGAAATACATATTTGGCCTTTTTTTAATGATTGTACTGAGAAATTATTAAACGATTTATGGATGGAAATACCTTTAAAGACAATGGATTTAAAATTGTCCTTGGTAACAAAAATTAAATAATATTCATAGCGTAATTTTATATATACAATGAAAATTTGCAATCACTTTATATTTTCATTAAAACTAATAAATTTAACAAAAAACAATTGATGAAATTCTGTAAGGGTTCGATAATAATTATCAAAAAATAAAAGAAAAACAATTAGTCAGTCTTTATAAAAATTAAATTCTAATCATAATTTATATAGCTTTGTTCTTTCATTTGAAATAAAGATAGTCATTAATAACTATAAATTCATTTGGGTGATTAGTTTGCATATTATCAGACAAACAAAAAGCCTGAAACGCCTGCCAATGACTCAATACACCGATATATAGGTACTTACAGCATGATTAGAAAGTTTGATCATCAATAAATACTTACATGCACACCTGTTCTATTTAAATATAATGCTGTATTGGCAGTTTGACACTCAATCGTATCTCTTAAAACGATTATTATTTTCAAATAACAAAACCAATTTATTCGGCGAAATTAATAATTTAGTAGGTATAATATACCGACTATAAAACTTTTAACGAATCTTTATTAAAAAAAACTCTAAACATCAAGAACATTACCTATCGGTGCCTAAAATCAACAAAACCCTCATTCAAATTTACGGCTCACGGCTACCAACTTGTCGTGCTTCCCCGCGTGAAAATTTATACAGCCGCCCTGCTGATTCAAAAAGCACGTGACCGCGGCGCATATGCGTATATACAACACACTCTCGGAAAAGTCAGGCAAATTCCTCGAACGCTACATATACCCACTCTCCTGCCCGAAAAATACACATCGCGTTCCGAAATCTCGAGCCGATGATTCAGATACTCTCACGTGCGTGGGTGCGTCTGCAGCAGTTCCGAAATCCCGAAGGTCATCGTCATATTTGTCGCATCAGCTGTGCGCACACTGCCTAATTTTAGGTTAATACGTTCGCGGAGGATAATATGCGAGCTTCCGATGCCTTCGCTATTTTTTCCTGGATTTTCGAGAACGAGAAAGCAGCAGCAGCAGCGGAAACGACGGCTTGGGAGATGACAGCGACAGTTGTCGATTGTCACGGAAGGAGAGAGACGAACAGGTGATTTGATGACAAGAGATAAAGTAAATTCAGTACTACTACAGGCGCCGCGCGAGATTTTTTTCTTTATAAATAATCGTGGGCCGGAAGCCAAATGGGCCCCGACCTAGACATTTACCCTTGACATTTAGCAATGTGAGAAAGAGACGGCGATTTTGATATTGAAAAAAAAACGAGGTTTTCGATGAATAAACCCCATCATAATCGGGTGATGAGAATGTTGTTTGCTGATTTGCAGTTTTTTCGAGAACGAAAGTTGATGAATGTTGTGAAATGATGCTGAAAATGTTCGCTTCCTGCGCTGCGTATTATATATGTTTAAGTATTTTACGTCTTTATTTGATAAAACAAACAAAGCTACATTTATCTTATCATTAGAGAATGGATTCCGTTTTATATAGCTTCTTACAAACCTGAGTAGTGTCTTTGTACCATGCCATGAAACTCACTCTATCATATGGTTTTTGTTTATCTTTTTAAAGTAGGAATTAGTATAGGAAAAACTAAAGATACCACTTGACACTTTAGAACTAACTAAACACGCACAAAACAACAATCATTGTCTTTTTTATCTTACAGACAAGCAAAGCTGGAGACGGGTGTGCAGTTCACTGGTTCGATGTGTTACATCACACTACTATCTGCTGAGAATCAGGAGTAAGCTTGAGCAAGACATTGTTGCAAAACACTATCCACATAAAGAAATTTCAGCTGAATCTTGAATTTTGATAATTAAAAATTCAAATCTGATTTTCTCAAGATGACAGGACCAAACATTACTATCCTCTATGGCAGTGAGACCGGAACTGCTCACGATATCGCAGAGCAAATTTGGAAGCGCTCCAAAAGGTTTTCCTCTTTAGTTTGTTACTACTTATTCTCATATATATGCATCCTGTCATTGTTGGACACTTTACATTAGTAATCTCTCTTTCTCTTGAATGATACTGTCAAAAAAAAATTTTTATCTTTGTTATGCTTTCATCATAACTGTGGTTACTTAAAAAAGTTTAATGATTAATAAAAATGACTGTGAAATGAATAATTTTGTTTTTGAATATAAATTTAAAATAATTATGAACTGAACTTGAATGTATTTTGAAAATATATCAAGATATTAAATATAAGAAAATTATACATAGCTATTATAAATTTTAGATTTGGTTTGAAAAGCACTGTTGATTCCATGGATGATTACAACATTGAAAAACTAGTCAATGAAAAAGTAATGATTTTTGTTGTTTCTACTGCGGGTCAGGGAGATACACCTCTGAATATGAAGACCTTTTGGAAGTTCCTTTTACGTAAAAGTCTACCTACAGATCTCTTATCAAATTTAACATATTCTGTACTAGGATTAGGAGACAGTTCCTTCGAAAAATTTAATTTTGCAGCTAAAAAGTTGAATAAACGACTAATGCAACTTGGTGCTAAGGAACTGGTGCCTATAGGATTAGCTGATGATCAACATGATATGGGAATTGATGCCATTTTTGGACCTTGGCTAGAAAATGTCTTCAATGAAATATGCCAGTACTACCATATATCAAAAAAAAGTGTACTAGGAGAACATGAAGTAGTTGAAAGATTTAATGTAAATATTTTAAATGATGAACAGATATTAGATTCAAAGAAAGACATATATCTTTATGAAACAGAAAAAAAAAAAAGGCTGATAACTGGTACAGTTATAGAAAATCTGAGGACCACAACTTCCGACCACTTTCAAGATGTAAGACTGATCAAGGTTAAAATACCAGAAATGAAGTATGCTCCAGGAGATATTGTATACATAAAAGCAAAAAATTCTGATGAACAAGTAGATAAATTTTTTAAAGTTTTAAATGATAATGGTGTAAATATCAATCCAGACATGGTAATACAGATAACAGAAAAAGAAATAAAATTGCCAATTGCATTAGAACCAAAATTAACTTTAAGACAAATAGCACAACAATACTGGGACTTGAATTTGAAACCAAAGAGGTCAACTATGCAAACATTAGCACTGATTAGTGAAAATGAACTAGAAAAAGAAAAACTTCTTGAATTCAATACAACAGAAGGCCAAGAAGAGCTTTTTAATTATATCAACAGACCAAGAAGAAATATTATAGAGCTCTTGAATGATTTTCCTCATACTACAAGTAAATTATCTGTAAAACTACTATTTGAAATCATGGTGGCAGTGAAGCCACGAGCTTTTAGTATTGCATCTAGTTCAAAATATACCAAAGATGAAGTTCATTTATTGGTTGCTGTTGTATGTTACAAAACCAAATTACTTGAACCAAGATTTGGCCTTTGTTCAAACTGGCTTGCCACTCTAAAATCAAATGACAAAGCTGTATTTTGGATTCAAAAGGGAACCTTTAAATTTGATTACAATAAGCCTATGATTTTGGTTGGACCAGGAACTGGAATTGCTCCCTTTCGATCCTTACTATTTGATAAAGCTTCAGTGGACGGAGACTTAAGTAATTGCCTTGTCTTCTATGGATGTAGAAATGAGAAAAAAGATTATCATTGTAAAGAAGATTTTCGCAAATTCATTGATAAATATAACCTTAAAATGTTCTGTGCCTTCTCCAGAGATCAACCTGATAAAATGTAAGTTATCATGCATTATTTGAATTACTAGCTAGATTCAACGCGCTTCGCGCGTATTGGTTTTCATTGTTTTATTTATTTATTTATTTTTTGAGGTTATGAGCACACGATCAATTTAGTTTCAATTTAAAAGTTTCTGTCAATCAGTTTAAATTAAACGATAATAACATACATTTGATAAATATGATAATGGAATTTTTCTTATACTATTTTAATTATTCAGTTTTAAATATTTATAAACTAGAGAATTAAATCTTGAAAATTCAAACGTATTAGATTTTCGTGCCTATTTTGTATAGAACAATCTAATGAGTCTACAACAACCAATCAAAACAATCTCATTGTGATGACAAATTTCACTTAAGAGAAAATCACTTAAGAGAAAAAAAAGAAATTAAATTACTGATAGAGCAAGTTTTTATCTCCACAGATTATCTATTATTTTACAATATACTTCAATAGAAAATAATTGAATAAATTGATTCTCTTATCAATACTTCAATTGATTTTAAACTTATCTATTTCTTTAAATTAAAAGTTATATAATGCTTTAATAAAAAATCTATTTTCAAAATTTATTTAATTTTTCTTTTACATTTCACATATTGAAAAATAAACAAAAGATAAAAAATGATCTATTAAATACATTTTAATTAATTTTGAATTCAACAGATATGTACAACATATTATCCGTCAACAAAATAAACTTTGTTGGGAGTTCCTGCAGAATGGTGGAAATATTTATTTGGCAGGAAATTGCAAAGACATGCCTGTTGCTGTAAAGGAAGAATTCGTGAATGTTGCTAAAAATTGTGGTGGCATGGATCAAGATCAAGCCGAAAACTTTTTTAGAACTTTGGAAAAGAGCGGAAGATATCAGTCGGAAACTTGGTGAACGATGACGTATCGACTTATTCCACCTGTGATAGTTTTGTTTTTAAAATTGAACCATAGCAAGATTTATGAACATTAGTAAGTTTTTTACTAAAATAAATGCAAAGATTTTAATAAAAATCAGATATTTTTCCTTTGACTAACATTTTATCATCTTTTACAATTATAAGAACTAATCAAATATATGTCTTCTTATCAACGCTTTTATCAGAAATTAAAAGATAATTCATTGAGCTTCAAGTAAATCGCTTATATCTGCAAGTAAGCAATTTTCCATCTAGAAACTCGACGTTTCAATTATCATTAGAATAACCAGTTTTTTTTTTCAAACTTGTTGTAGTTAAAGACTATCAAACTCTTTTATTTTTCTTTGCTTTATGATAATTTTTGTAAATGATATTCGATTCAAGGATAATAACAGTACATCCTAGTCTTTTTTTCGAAGTATTTTTTACTTCTCTCCAATCCTTCTTGAAAAAGCTTCTTAAAAATATAACGATCAATCTAAGTATTCTCAAAAAATGAAGGAAATTACTGTCATCACATTTGCATTAAAATTAAATATTTGTCTTTTTCACGTACGCAGAGTATTGTATTCTCGCGGTAAAATGATCTTTGAACCACGTCGTCATTAAATGCCTGCCATTATACCGCGCGCTCGTATTACCACGAGCAATGCCGCAATATCCTGCTCCGAAACGAACATAATTTCACTTCTCTCCCTGCTTTCACACACAACTACAAAACCGCGAAAGAATCATATTTTCTGTCGCAGCAAACATTTTGCAAATTGGTTTATTATATAAGATAAAAAAAAATGCGATCTCCTATCCCACATGTATACGCA
Organism: Torymus texanus; assembly: GCA_036873485.1. Taxonomy (NCBI): domain Eukaryota; kingdom Metazoa; phylum Arthropoda; class Insecta; order Hymenoptera; family Torymidae; genus Torymus; species Torymus texanus. The sequence goes on from JAYJLV010000056.1 coordinate 16,360,829, forward strand.
TATATACAATATAAGTTGTAATGCGCATCACAAAGAGGAACTTTATAACGCCGCGGCTGTGCGGCGTTAGCGTGTGTGTGTGTGTGTGTGTGTGTGTGTGTGTGTGTGTGTGTGTGTGTGTGTGTGTGTGTGTGTGTGTGTGTGTGTGTATATATATATATATAATCTCTTTCCAAATGAAGCACAATTGCTAGACTTAAATAGACCACAAGTTCAACGACATTTACGCGTGCGCAAGTCTCGCGCCGCAGCAGTTTTCCGCCTCGAGGCCTCTCCCGTGTATATAAGTATACACACGTAAGCTCTTAGAGAATTATCGCGCGATGCATAAGTAGGTGGGAGAGCCGCACTATAAGTACACGAGCGCGAATTTCCATAACGCGAAACGCAATTCTCCGTGTAATAACCGCGCACGTCCTTCGTGCCGTGCGCGTCAATCACGTCGCCCCTACCTTCTTCCCTGCGTCTAAAAACAAAGAATTCAAGTTCCTCCGTTCAGAGACACACATTCCAAAGCGGAAAGAAAGAAAGAAAGAAAGCAGGCTCAGCAGAGGCATGAGGCATGACAATTTACTTGTACGCCGCTGTGCTGCGCACGTGGTGTCCGCCGAAAAGACGACGGACGGACAGAAAGAGAGAGAGAGGGCAGACGAGCAGTGCGTGGGAGGGGCGAGAGGGGAAAGGAGGGAGGAAACGGAGCCTATAGTAGGCGATCATGAGTGCGCGCGGCGCGGCATCACATCAACGCGAGTGTAGGTCTCTCCTTGCGGTAGTCGGTCCGTTCAGTGCAATCCGCGGTAGAGCGCCGTGTCGCACGCACCTCAGTGCTCAGTCTCTCTCGCTCCGTCCTATCTCTTCGAAACACGACGAGGACGGCTACCTAACCTAGAAAAACAACGCCCCCGGAGTGTGTCTGTGTGTCGGCTGATGACAATAATGGTGCAGTGACTGCGCGCGCGCCCAGAGAAAAAAAGTTTTCTATATATACAAGGCCCAGTGCGCGCGCACGGCGACGACGACGACGACGTGAGAACGTGTGCGTTCTGTGGATATACAGATACATCCCGGAGACGAAGAGGATAGAGCATAAGAGATGGCGGGTAGCTACACGAAGAAGGAGTTCGGCATTGGCCCGGAGGAGCAGACACTCCTCAAGGACTCGAACGGAACGCGTATCGTGTCCAGCAAAGGTAGGCACACTCAGCGGATTACGAAACCACCTCCCGTTGTTTTTTTCCTTTTCTTCTTTTTCTATGTATACGCATGAGCGGTTGTATATGTAGAAGGCAAAGAGACAGGAGAGACGAGATTCCCCGGCTATTTTCTCGCGGGGCTAGATTCCGCTCTGTCGGCCCTTTTCTTGCCTGTCCTTTTGCCTTCCGCGACCGCTTCGTTGTTTTGCTTCTGCGGTACTTGCGTGCTTTGTGCGTCTATAAGTGCAGAGGAGGAATGCTTAGCTCCGAGATGCTTCCGATGAGTGCAGAAAGAGAAGCAGAGATACTTATGTACTTGACTGTTTGTTTGATGTTCGGTTGCGGGATGTACGAGGGTCCGTGTTACTGTCAGGGATTGTTTGTTTTATGCTCATTGATATGGGGGAAAGTGAAACAACTCTGTGATGCTGTCATCGGAGGCTAAGGAGAGTTTCTTGGGCAGAGATACAGATGAAATGGAATAATTGTCAGTGCAATGCTGTAGGAATAATTGAATTTCTTTTGTTTAGGGTATAAGAATTTGGTTGTTTGCATTTTTGTTGAAGTGTTGCACTGATGATTGGAAGTATATAAATGGGTGTGAAGTTATTGTGTTCATGAATGAAAATGTTTGAGATTTATATCATTGAGTAGATATGTGAATTTGGATATAACTAATGGCTCTGTTTACACTGTTAGAAATCTATATAGTAGAAATTCAGAAATTCAGCTTCTATATTTATCGAGCAAACATTTGAAGCACGATACGTCACATCATCTGTAAAAACAATATTTCATTTGATAGGTCATTTAATTAGTGCCCTTGTGATCAGTCTGACTTATCACTTTTTAAATTATTTGTTCTCATTTTTTTTATCTAACTTCTTTAACTGTATATTCTACTTGGATGCTGTAAATCTTGAGTTGTCGCTGCATGAATGTCAATCTATTGCTTCATTTTTTGTGATTTAATTTATCTAATCGATGTTAGTTGAGAAAGTGATAAGTTAACAATTTGATGTCTGTAACTAATAGTAATGTTTCTGTGTTGTTAATAATTTGTGCTCGTTTGTCTCTAATTTGCACAGCTTGGCAAGTTCATTGCACTCTTGCTTGTTTAGCTTAGGCTTTTCCATTGTGCACAATCCCTATACGCCTCTGTAATTTTTATGCCCTATTTGTGATGCTCCGATCCACCAGTGTGCATCTGACCATTGAGTAACTGTTTTAGAATTTTTTTGTTAACTCCCTACACTATTGATCTCACACAAACGTCTGTTAAAAACCAATTAAATTATCAAAATGAAAGAAATAAATTAAAAATTTATTTACTGAAAAAGTATTACGTATTACGACATTAAAAAATCTTAATAATATTATAAAACGTATTATAATTGGATACATAAAAGACGTAAGCAAGAAAAAAAAACATTCATTTATCGTTTTAGCATAAAATACGTATTACAATTTATTTACACAACTGTAGTAACGGAAAAAAAATACTCGACAGCCTAACGGTTTTTCCACTCCATGTTACACTCAGGAAAAAAAATCATTTTTATTTCGGTAACAAAGGACCTCCCTATAAAAAAAAATTATTAAAGAGAAAAAAAAACGAGTTTTCAACACTCGACCTACAAACGCCCGCCAACACCTGAACTGCTCTCGAACTCAAACACTTATATGTATTATAAGTATACCTGCGCGCCTATCGCAAAAAAAAACAAAAAATAAAGGTAAAACCATGCACAATCGTGTACACACCATTTTTCACGGCTCTCAGTGGCCGAATCTAAAAACGCGCAAACGGCTCCATGCGTCGCCGCGATCAATTCCAATTTCACATATTATATATACCTACGCGCCTCGCGCGTGCTATCTTATCTCCTCGTTATTCACCCTGGAACGAACGAACGAACGAGCAGATGCACATATTCCGATGCACCATCTGCGATCCCTTAAAAACGACGCACGCATACATGTATATACTACACAATACCCATAAATTAAGTTCCCGTGGTAATCGACGACGATGAGTAAGAGGAACATAAAGAAGTAGGAAAATTGATAGAGAGAAGAAAGAGCCACGACGACGACTGTGTCGTGTGTACTACAGCGATAGTCGTCGGAACGACCTTTGAATCTCGAGTTGCTGCCTGTCGGGCGATAACGCACGCGCTCCTTGCTCGTATGTGTATATATTTGGTAGGAGATATAGAATTCGGACGTGTGTGTGTGTGTGTGTGTATATATATATATAGAGAGAGAGAGAGAGAGAGAGAGGGTTTTACAGGAATTCATGAGTAAGCGCAGGTTAATGAGTTCTCGGGGGTGATGATTGATCGCGTCATGGGGTTTCGTCCTCTTTGTTGTACGGATAATTTTTGGATAATCTATGTTGAAGTTTTCAATGAAAAGAATAGAACGAGGGTTTTTGCTTTCTACTTTTACGGTTGAAGTTTAGCTGATTATTTTAAAAACGATGATTCTCCCTTTAAAGCGAATGGCAACAACATCAAAGCTGATTCATTCATATATATAATGAATTTACGTATTCCTCCATTCTTCGCAACAATCTTCTTCTTCTTCGAAATTTATATATAAGTATAATAATGACAAAAACCGTCGGCATCATCTATCGATCCCTCAAAATAAACTATCTCTCTACACTCGATACCATTTTTAGCGCTCTCGCACCACTGGCAGCCGCCTCTGCGAATTATTTTCACCGTAGAGGAAAGGCTAGCGTAATTAAAAGCGCTACCGACAATTCGATTATATATCCGTGTGTTCTTTCAGTGAACCTTTTGCTCTGTGCACTTTGCGCGCTAATCGCATCGTGGGGCTACACGATAAGTTCGTTTGTCGACGAAAAAGGCGCGGACAAGAGAAAGAGAGAGAGAGAGAGAGAGAGACAGACAGAGGCGCACCGTAAATGAGATCTCGTAGGTGCAAACTTACTCCTCGACACGGGACGATGATATATTAGAACCGTTGCACACATGCGTTAACCCGAGTCGGCTGTCCACGCTGCCGCTCTTTCTCTCTCTTTCTCTCTTTTACTGTCGGTATATAACATTCCTCTTCCGAACGCTAAGTACACGCACTTTAACACTTGGTGAAGTGTCTAATGAGGATTATATACATACATATATACTCCAAGCACATATATACGCAATGCATATATATAGCGATCTTAATAATTTTACAATAATTTAATATTATATGTTTAATTCTTAGAAATAGAATTAGTTTACTAACGCTATAAAGCAGAGGTGAGAGGCTCGCTGTTAGCGTTACGGCTATGTAACATAAGCTGTATGCGTTTATGTTAATGAATCTCATTAAGTTATAAGCAAAAAAAAAGACAAATAATAATTATAATAATAATAATAATCATGAACATTAAATTTTTCTGTGTTACTCAACTTGTGACTCGTGTATATTTCTTCCAGAAACAAAAGTGATATTGCAATATAATACATTTAGTACCCCAGAGGAAAATGGTAATTGCACTTATTTTTATATACCTATACTTTCTTATAATTTTCTATACCGACCAAAACCTTCTTTCTTTCTATTTACTGCGCTCGATATAACTAATCGTGCATATCTATATCTATTTAATCTATTCTATCTATACCTTTACACCTATTACCGCATTCACTTTCATTCATCTCTCGAGGATGGAAACAGAAGTTTACGCATGCATGATGTTCGAATGAGTGTCGAGGAAGGAAAAAAAGAGAGATTTTACATTTTGGTAGTGTATTGTATATAAGATAAGGAGGTTGGATAAGATAAGGAGGGCGCTCGAAAAGATTGTAAATGTGTCGACGACAGATAAACTGATTGCACAATGTCTATTATCTAATATAGTAGCTATTATCTGTGCGCACGGTACAAACTGTATCGTCACAAATTTTCGTCACTATAATTACTATACATGCGACCAGAGGTCTATGTATGTATGAACGTAATCATAAGGGTTTCCGAAAACTGTCAAATTTCTAAAAAGAAAATTTAAAATGAAAAGTAAATATTCTTAAACATAACAGTAATATTGTTTTAATTTTATTAAAAATTTATAAAAAAATCTAATATAAATCTCAACTATACTTCTCGTTAAATAATTAAAAATAATATATATATATATATAAAACCTTTTAAAGCGCAACATTTATATATCAATTTGTTAAAACGACCTTCTCACCGAAAATCAATATAACCCGCCCTTATTGAAACCTTAATCAAGCATTTCTATTCACAATTACTCGCAAGCCACACTAATCAAAGACTCAATGACTTCACGGTTTAGTTCTCATGTCACAAACGCGCATTTCCCGATCGAAACTTCGCGCCGCCGAAAATCACGACCCGAACACACACACTCATACCTACATATATGTACGTGTGTGTGTGTCCCTTTCGACAACAGACTCATTGAGCCGATTGAATTTACAAATTGAGATGAATTAACTGTCGCCGCGACTTCTCGCCGCCGTCCGATAATCAAGCACTCGGTTCAGAAAGAGGAAGAAGAGAGTATGTGATAGTTATTGGCTTGTCTGTATGTGATGTGAAAGGCTGGATTTTTTTTTCGGGCATCAATAAGAGCCGATGACGAGTGTTGAAAGAAAACGCTGGAGGATCTGACATGATGAACGTCAATTATTTATTTTTTATTCAAAGTTGTTAAGGTTGCTCTTCTTTATCGTGAGCGCTTGAAAAAATAGTTTGAGATTTGAAAAAATACTTAAATCTGAAAAGATTTGATGTGTAGCAATTTGTAATCGGTTGCGACATGTTTTCACGGGAATCTGTGATACCGGTGAGATTCCTGCCTTATCGACTCCTGGAGTTTCATTAAATCGGTTACTTTGTCAATATATAAATAAAAACAAAAGAACTTGACAAGCTTTATTTATGAATAATGGGACTTTTACAAAATCCTTATGGATTTTTATTTATATTTTTAATTGATAAATCGTTGATCTTCTTGGAAATAATGTATAATAAATGTTCGTTTAAAAAAATTATTTCTTTTAAACTTAGCTTTGATAAAGTAAGGTAGATGTACGTATTTCAAATCCTTTTACAGTTATGATTGAAAAATGAATTCAGTTATGTATTTTATTATCGGATGAGACTTTAGCGCGTTATACGAATTGAATATATGATTCACAGTCGTGGTATAATCGTCGGAAAATTCAATTTAAATTCAATATTCGTCGAAGCAAATCAATTTTCCGCACTATAATCGATTCAAGGCGCGCACGAGCGATATCAAATCTCCTTCCATTTAAGAACAATAAATCTCTAAAACCCAATCGATACATAAAAAAAAATAGCAATCACACTCGTCACTCAAAAGAAACATACCGCCTAACTACTTTCCAACGCACAACAAAAATATTCCGTTCAAAGTAAAAAAAAAAACGTGACACCCACTCCTGTTCTTTGTTATTTTAATTACCAAACGCATAGCACGTGGCAAATTTGATATGATTTATCCTACGCGTGAGCTGCGCAATATTCTCGCTGCTGGTAATTAAGATAACGGAAAATCGAATGTCATCGATACGTATACAGATACACATGTGGGTGGCACGCACGCGCGAGTCAATTTTTTCGCTAATACGACTCGCGTCGCTGCTCATTACGCGCAACGCTAACTGCACGCTGACCCATATGTGTATATGTGCACGTATACATATATTTACATGTGGCATGCGCGCAAAGTGTGTGTGTGTGTGTGTGTGTGTATATATATATACATACATACACGTGCAATGCCCTCTTGCCTGCATCTGGATTTAACGATTGTTTTTGATTGGCTAGTTGGGAGACGTTTTTTTCGTAATTTTATACACTTTTTTTAATTGCTGCTGTTGTTGTAAGGTTTTTAACTATTGCGAACCGGTCTAGGATTCATTTTTTTTTAAATGTGGAGTATAAATAAAAGATTTTAATCCGCGAAGATTTTTTACTCTCGTAAAGATTTATTTGAGTCGAGTCTAAAAAAAGCTTATCGCTATGGTGCTACAGTTAGAGTTCCAATATTCATTTATACTTTCACTCTACTGAATAATACGTGTAAGTTATAGAAATAATTTGTAGAAACTGGTGAAAGTAAAAATCTATTTATCATTACGCGTTGAATGGTGCATTATTTTCTTCATAATTTGTCAAAACCCCATTGCAAAAGTTTGCTTTTGGTGCTGCGGCGCGCGAACGTCTTCATTCAAAGGCGTTGCTTTGAAATTCTAACTTCAAAATGTTCGCGGAACGAATTTACACAAAATTTCAATTTTAAATATAATCGCGTTATACAATTCAAACTACGTACGACGGGCGCTCGACGCAGTAATACTAACATGACGTCCTTTGAGTCACCTCGAGAAAGGTATATTTCAGATGGTGAATTAAAATTTGATGTATATCGAATATAAATTGAAGAAAAGACGAGAAATTCGGTAAAATCAATGTATGTCAAAAAATGTATTTCATGAGATGAAATCCTTTAAAATTAAAATATACTTCTTAAATCATAAATCAAAATAATTTTAAATATAATAAAAATGATTATCTGCGTCTTTTCCTCGTAAGATTCTACGAAGGAATCCTTTTAAAAAAATGCAGACACAAACAAATCCCTAAAATATAAAATAAAATAAAATAAAATAAAATAAAATAAAATAAAATAAAATAAAATAAAAGTTATACACTGCATCTCTCTTATACATATACACACACGACTAAATAAACATAGGCACACACATCACTCATGCATCGATTTCTCCGACTCTCGAGAACCCCACCACTATCACGTACTCCATTATACCCTTAACCTCAGCTCACCCTCCCCCACTACTAACCGCATGCTTCAATTCCCGCCAAAACGCGTCAAACTTCCATACGCACACATGCGAATACCGCTTGCTCTCGTAGCTCCCGTATATATATATATATATATATATATATATAGTACCAACATATCAACCCGCATGTGCATGTGGGGCGGCGTATACAGCTCGCGCGCATGTGTGTCGTGTGTTGGAGTTGAAAAGGGGGGGGGGAGGGAGAGAGAGAGAGAGACTGAGGCGCGCGTCTGAAGGAGAGGAGACGAGCTCTGCTAGATCTGGAAATTCTTTCAAGGTGCAGAACCAGTTCGCCTGTCGCCCGGATGGGAAGGGACCGGTAGGCCAGAGGACGAGCTTAACTTCAAAGGTGTTACGATGGACCAAGCGGATCTCGAGCTGAATCCCCCTAGGGATAGGTAATGTCTACATATATATTATAATCTTTCTGGTTTATTGTTTCTTTGGACGGTTAAAAGTTTTATAACGGTCGATATATAGGTATGCGCGTTCGTTAAGATAAGGCGTGGGACATGACGGGGGGGAATGCACACCGATATGGTCGTGTAGACCAATTTCGAGCGAATTAAAGTGCGATTACGTGAGGTTTATGTAGTTCTCGGATGAAAGGTTATACGTGTATAGAAATTTCTTTTTAAGTAAAGTTTTATATGTTAGAAGCAGTGTAGAAAATTTAATAAATCTAATGATTAATAAATAGATATGATTTTGCTTGTAAAAACGTTAAATTTGCTACACCAGTATCGCTTGAAAGTGTATTAAATTTAACGACATACGTGGAAGGGCAAAAAATTCCATATAAAATATTTCTTTTATAGATCTATATTTGATTGTATTATACGAAATAGTGTTATAACTGTTACTCGACTCGTTAAAAATGCATTTTCCATCATACCACGAAGCGCAGGTCATTTAAAAATTAAAAAATTTCATTAGACAAAATGTCGGAAACGAGATCATCGGAAAGTTTAAAAAATGGAAACGCCAAAGTTTTCAAATTCCGCGACAAATTTAATTAATGAACATTTGATATATTCGTCGAATTGAAAGGCGGGGCTCATTAGTATTCTTTTTTTTTAACACTAGAAAGATGACGAACGAGGCGCCTCCGAAAAAAATACACATACACGAGTGTGTGATGTTTGATATTTACGTTTTGTATTTATGATCTACTTTGGAAAAATCCATGTCAATCATTATTATACCGTGTAGAGTAAATTTGGAAGATAACACGCGGAGAGCCTCCGTATAGAGGCGGAAAGATTCTTCTTCAAACATCAGAAATATGTGTGCTACTGCATATGCCCCGATAATAACTCAATTACAGTTTCATTTACCCGCGCGGTTCACTTATAAATATTATTCCGAATAAGAAACGACTTAATGGAGCTGAATCCTTTGCAACGTATACTGCGCTCATCTGACTAATTATTCACCCACGACGGGGCCAATTGCATCTTTTATCTCGCGAATTTCACCACGCGTTCGAAGTATTTCACCGCGACGATGTATATATTATATATATTTAGAAAGAAAACTGGATCGCGTGTGAAAACTTGGATAAAACTTTAATGAACGGATATAGGTTGCACCTGAAAATATCGCTGCACGGGTTAAATTCTTTCACAAGCGCGCGAACGTATATGCACAAGTCATAAAAAGCAAAAATTAACCATCCAATACTTTGTCCTGAAGTTTCTTAGCGTTATGTACGGCATTCGCATCATCTGCATTCCCCATTCTATATACAGCGGCAGCAAAGAACAAATTCCAAAGGGAACTTCGCGAAGATTTTCCCGAGAAATGCACGCAGCTGCAGGAATTCATAAGCTCTCGATCGAAAGAATATATGTTTTGTATATATATATTATACAGGAGAGTTGATGTATTATGATTATATATGCATGCTCGAGCGCGTGTTTCTATATAGAATCCTTTTCGTTTCTTTTCCGTGCATTCCTCGAAGTGTCGCTGGCTCCTAACTCTTCTTAATTCGAAAGAATGATTCATCTGCGAGATAAAAATATAACAAATATACATTCAAATGGACGAACAGTGTTCCTCGTAGTAATAAAATAACGAAAGATTTTATTCATATAAAAATTTTTGCTATATAACAGCGGCTTAAATATATAACAATTCTTTACAAATTGTTCGCTCAGAGACACACACCTGCAAATATACGAATCCACGCTGCTATATATACGAATGTAAATACTAATTAAATAAAAGACTCTCATTCGAGGCGCAATTCGCGTTTATCCCGTTAGATAAAATTACGCGCACTGACACATTTTAAGGCGCTCCGATCGTTCGCCCGTATACATATACCTATGTATAAATAGGACGTCCACTTTTGCAGTCAGCAGTAAATATATATTCGCTGAGATGAAAATAAAATACAATACAATCCAAGCTTCAATTTTTTTAATTTATTGTGTGTGTGTGTGTGTGTGTATATATATATATATATACACGCGCGCGCACGCACGCACGCACGCACGCACGCACGCACGCACGCACGCACGCACGCACACACA
>JAYJLV010000056.1:16371542-16383360 GCA_036873485.1 Torymus texanus
ACACACACACACACACACACACACACACACACACACACACACACACACACACACACACACACACACACACACAGTAAGATGAAATCGCGTAAGCTATTTTTCTCGTTACTTATACTACGTAGTATAAAATTAAAGCGTATCTCTAACCCTTTTGTTTTTCGCTTATGTCACAAGATTGAACATCGTGTTGTTTATAATGATACTGCACGGCATTGGCGCCTTGATGCCATGGAACATGTTCATCACGGCGAAGGGCGTGAGTATTATATCTTATCTCGTTAACCAAACATATTCCGAACGATTAGCAAATAATTGACACTAACCGTGACGCTTTGACGTCATTTTCGTTTATTTTCGCAGTATTTCGTCGACCATAAGTTATCGCGAAACTATACAGGCTTTGATTCACCCTACGCTGAGAATTTCCTTGCATCTGTGGGTCTCTGTGCTCAGGTGCCCAACTTTTTGTTCAACTGGTTGAACATATTCTTACCTTTAGGGTGAGTTTATACCTATTTTAGTATATTTTATTTACTGAAAACAACTGAAGTATCGTTGTTTGTGATTAATATATGTAAACGAAAAATAATTGTTTTTTTACAGAGGTAATTTGACTACTCGCATAGTATGGGGCATCTTCGTACAAGTGCTCATATTCGTGTTCACCGTCGTGCTTGCCATGACCGACACGTCCAGCTGGCCCGGAGCGTTCTTCTGGGTGACGATGATCTCCATCGTTGTCTTAAATAGTACGTATCATTCATTTATTCAATATTTAACTATATACTACATGATATATGTGGTAACGAATGATGCATTGTCTTGTTTCAGCCTCGAACGGTATTTATCAGAACTCGGTGTTTGGTATGGCGGCGAAACTGCCGGGAAAATACACTGGAGCAGTGGTGTTGGGTTCGGTAAGAATCTCTCAATCCTCGGTTATACTTAAAATAATCTTAGCTCTCCGAATGGAAAAAATAAACGCTACTACAATGTAAATTATCGTATTGTTCGGCACGTTCTTGTACGTGTCGCTATGTTTCTGTACCTTTCTGTACGATTCGGTACGTTTTGATTAAGATTCGGACATTTTATACGAAAACCTACCAAAACGTACCAAATCGTATCGAATCGTACGTAAACTTGCGGAAACGTACGGTGACGTACAGTGACATATATGTACGTATGAAAATGAATGGAAACATACTTATATGTACCAAATGAATGTATCAATATACAAATATTTTTGTACTGAAACGTACCAAAATGTACCAAAACTTACTGAAACGTACCGAAACGTACCGAAACGTACTGACGTATACCAAAACTTACAAAAACGTAAAGCAATGTACAATAACATATGTGAACTTACAGAAACATACGATAACATACATAAACGTACGGAATTGTAAAATGTAATATTTTACGAAAATTTTTATTCTACAAAAACTCTTGAAATAACAAATATTTTCCAGTATATTTCAAGTTCTTATAATTTTTTTCACAACACCATATATTCACGTACATTGACGTATGTTTTTGTACGCTTGGGTATGTTTCTGCATGTTCTGGTACGTTTCGGTACGCTTAGGCAAGACATTTTTTCAGACAACAAATAACTTTTTCAGCGTATGTAAGTTTCTGTAGGTTTCTGTAGGTTTCTGTACGAGGCTGTACCTTTGAGTACCCTGACATAAATTTGCGTACGATTCGGTTCGTTTATGTACGATCCCGTATACATGTCCGAATCTTAATCGAAACGTACCGCGAAAGGTACCAAATGGTGCGAGAATTTACGATAATGTACTAGATTGTAACATAGTTATACGATTATTATTTCCATTCGGGTCGCTCTTAAATTTTCATATCGAATTTTTTTTCCACCTCGAGTCTATGTTATCCCGGCACTCGAATAGCGTTGTGGATTATCAATGAGGGTGTATATTTTTGAGCGAGCCGATAAAAAGAGCGTGCAAAGTAGCTCTATATATAATACATGAACTTTTATTTTTGTTACAGAATATAAGTGGAACCTTTACGTCTATTATTAGCTTCCTCGCCCAGTACTTCGCGCCGAATCCACGTACATCGGCGATCTACTATTTTATAACAGCGCTTTTTGTACTTCTCGCTTGCTTTGATACCTACTTCGCGCTGCCGATCAATGTAAGTAGATATATGTAGAGTTAATTTGAACTGGTGACTCATTTAGCACGTAATTTACACTTGTTCACCTTACAGTCTTCGCTATAGAATACGTGGAGAAGCTAAAAATAAATGTTTCTTTTTGAATTTCAGCGCTTCTACCGGTACCATGAGTACCTGTCCCAGAAGGAGACGGAGAAGAAGAAGATAGAATACAGTGACCGCGAGGTATCGAAGCGGCCGCCCCTGTGGAAGGTGTTCAAGCAGTGCTCTCTACAGTGCTTCAACGTTTGGTTCGTCTTCTTCATCACTCTGGCACTGTTCCCCTCCGTGCAGTCCGATATTCAGAGGTCTGACCCGGACTTCATTGTCCCGGACAAATTCTACGTGACCCTCATGTGCTTCATGACCTTCAACGTCACTGCCATGTTGGGCAGCTACATCGCCTCGCTCTTCCAATGGGTGAGCCTTTTGCTGCTTTAAATATTAAAAAAGAAAAAACTATTTTTGTCACTAAAAGATACACGATAAAAGTAAGAAATTTATTGAATGCCTTTGCTTGTAATATTCCAGCCCAGTAAAAAGTACGTCATCGTTCCGATCCTGATGCGCGCCTTGTACATACCGCTCTTCCTGATCTGCAACTACCTGCCAAAGGGAATTGAGGCGAGCGACCGGTCGTTCATCTTGATCAATGATGACTGGATCTTCTTCGCCATTGCCGTAACGATGGGCATAACCAGTGGTTACTTCTCATCCGTCGCCATGATGTACTGCTCTAGGTGAGAAACGCTTATTATTTACACTCAAAACAGAATTTCTTTTATAAAATACACAGAGCTTATTTTCTTTCTAAAGTGCGTGGATCGAAGTAAAGAATCAGACGTTATATAAAAACCGGTTTGTTGCGAATCTCAGTATAGAGGTGATCGGTTTGTTGTCGGGAATTAATTCGAATCAATTGAAAGTTATTGATGCTGCTAAAGGAACATTTTCACTATCTTTTTGTTTTTATTTACTTAAAATTATCAGCTCTTTTTATCCGACCTTTAAACTTAAAAATTACTGTTAATTAATTTAGACAAATAAATAAATAATAATTTGTTAATCTGTAATTGTAGCACGGTGGAACCTCAGTATGCATCCACGGCGGGTATGTTTGGCGCGGCGTTCCTCGTCACGGGCGTCTTCTCGGGAATCGCCTTCTCATGGGTCATGCCGCTCGCCGTCAAGACCTTCGGCTAATGCGCGCGCACGTACGCGTGCACCGCCCGTGTATAGATCTCACACGACACAGAGACGGTGAGAGAAGAAAAGAGGGAGAGAGAGGGAGAGAGAAGCTCAAAAGAAAAATACCCCGATAGGGAGGAAGAGCGCGAGTACGCCGGAAGCGGTGGCGACTGCGCCGGCCGATTCTACAGTGACCTCATTAATGTCGAGCTTCGAAGAGAGAAGGAGAAGGAGAAGGAGGAGGAGGGAAGATATACTTGTTCACTTATATCGTCGTTATTTTTTAAAGCTATTGACAGTTCGCGCGCGGGGTTGCGTTGAGACCACGGAGACTCGTTTGTTGAAGTTGATCATGTAGAAAGATAGGCGCGATGACACACACGCGACTAGCGCGTAAGTGTAAGGGAGAAAGAGGAGAGAGTTTGCGTACTTTTTAAGGGCGGCGCAGTGGAAAATCCGTGGGGTGGGCCGAGAACGAAAAAAGAATATGTACGATTACGCTGATTTTTATTGTTCCTTAGGTTTTACAATAAAATGATGAATTTTAGATGTTTTTTTCTACTATTGATTTTTATAACTTGTAGCTAGAATGTTCGAGTAATCGTAAATATTCTCTTTTCCCGTTTTAAGCAGCGAGTTTTAAAAAATCGCACTAAGTACCGCTTTTTATAGCGTTTGTGGTACACGGATTTTCAATTGCGCACGCGTCAGAGGGGGGGGGGGAGCTTTTACTCGATGAACACCGGAGCAGCTGGACCAAAAAGCCTTATAAACGTTGAAGGGAGAGGGAGATAATAAACCAGCAAATGTTATTGAAAGAATAAAGTAATAAAAGTAAGTAATATTAAACTGCAGCCGCTTGTTAAGCACATGTATATTACGATTATAACCGGCAAGGAATAAAAAAGAATTTGTACATTTTAATAAAAGATAAAAGTGGAATCTTTTATAATCTCGATTATAGAGCTCACGTTTTTAAAGATGATTGAAGGAATACAGCGCTGCCATAGACTTGACGCGTTTTCGTTGAGCAAAGCAGGGAATTTCAGGACAAGATTCTCATTGTTGTAATACATTTTTATACCGTTTTTATCTTTATATATTGCTATTATTATAAATTATCATTGTTTCTATCGATTTGCGATTATGCATTGAATCGTGATATATAGTACAATTGCACGACAGTTTTTTTTTAATTCTTAAATCATCACTTGAAACTTTTACACTTTTTCCACTTTTTAAAGTAAAATGAATAACATAAATACATCTATTTATCTACCCAAATCAGCTTCTCTTTGACAATCACGTAAAGTCTTTTTTTTATAATCTATAAGGTTATTTTTAATTATAAATATTCGATCTTTACCATTTGAACTTTTTATAACTTTTAAGTTTTGACGTAAAAAATTAATAATATGTTTCCTGAAGTGTTCTTTTAGGTCTTATAGAATTATTTATAATTTTATATTTTAATTATTGTAATGTCAATCTCGATCATTTCTTTCCATATTTTCAGTAGAAACTTTAACTTTTGCATCAAATACTCTTCCATAAACTTTTCACATTACATCTTACTCAACTCATAAATCTATCTATTCAACATAAATCAAAATCTGCTATGCATTTTATTCATCACATCTCTTTAAACTACATATACAATTTTTCCATTATCAGCATTAACTTTACCTCATTCTCGATACGCAGTAATGGAGTAATGGAACTTTATGATCGACTTTGTAAACTGTTGAAAGAACCAATGACTAACGCTACTTTTTAATTGATTTCTTTTCAAAGTCTAGGTCACACAACTTTCAATATTTGCCAAATCGCTCGAAAAAACACTAAACATACATACAGTGTATACGATTTGTCTGTGTTCCACATTTATCTATAAGTTTGATGACAGTGTCAACAATAGGTGTAAATTACAAATATTGCCGAATTATTGTTATATAATGCACGATATACATAAATTTTATTTATGTGATAATCATACCGATTATGCTTCCATAAACTGTTTTAATGTACTTCGATAAATCATGTTCAGACAAATTTCTATGCACATCAGCATCTGGAAATTTTCAAACGGATTAACATAAATAAAATTTTTGTATTAGTATCTTATCTATAATTTTAATGTAGATAGTTATAAAATATGATTTTATGTATTTGCGTCTACAACTGCATAATTTGTGTTATTGTACTTTTTTGTCATGGGCGATTAACGCAAAGCGATAAAGTTTAGTCCAAGATCCTCGTAGATGGACAATCCTCCTCAATAAGCAATGCAGACAATAAATTCAGGAAATAAAGTAAAAAAGGAGAGAAAAAATTCGATTCGATCCGATTTATTGAAGAAAGTGTCGAACACTGATATTTAGAATAGATGGAATATTTTTATATGTCGATTCGGTCACAAAGTGTGTGTTTCACGTTTTACTTCTCCGTCATCTAGTTTAGGCGTTAATTTATCGTTAAAACAGAACACCGCCAAAGAGCCAGCGAATTGCGTTTAATCATAAAGGTAAGCACAGCAGGGTGACGAATAGACTTCTTTTTTAGTTACGTAAGGCGATGGAAAATAGCGAATTGTAAAAAACGAAGGAATAAAAACACTCCGCGTTCGTCATGATTAAATTTATACATTTCAGCATTGTAAAATTAAAAGTCCAAGTTAAGAATGCATATGTACATGGAATTCACATGCCGTTTCCATCCTATCAAGTAGATAAAGACGTTAAATAAATGATTATAAAAAATCTACACCCACTTGTCTCCATTTTATTATCCCTGTATTTTCATAAATGAAAATTACCAAAGATTTTTCTGGAAAATATAGTTTATTTTTTACCTGATAATTTTTTACAATTAAGTTTACAAGTAAATATTATGAATGATACTCTACATAATCAAAAAAAAAGTCCTTAAACTAATGTGAGATAAGAGAGAATTAAATCTAATGTGTATGATACAACTTGTGCTCCAGTGTCTTACATGACGAAAACTTTCTCAATTTTTTTAAACGGAAATACTTCTTTGGTCTTTGGACAAATAACAGTACCATTGTTTTCCTTCGCCATTTCTTCCAGAGCCTGCAACAGACAATTATACAACAACATTACATTAAAAATCCAGCAGAAACACAATGTTGTGAAAACAACAACGACAGAATCAGCGTTTCGAAATGAGATCAGTGTCTTTTTTTTTCAATTTCACTGACCTTCTCTCCGTAGACGTAGCCATTGGGCATCATCATCGGATGATTGTACTCGTTAAGGGGCATGCCGCTAATGCTGCATACAAGCCTCGACTGGGAGCAGTGAGCGAAGGGCAGCGGAGTCGCCAGCTCATTGAGCGTGTCATGGCAGACTGGACAGCTGGGATTCTTGCCCTCCTTGTTCTCGCTGTAGCACTGGGGCGTTTTCAGGGCCGAGAGGCCTGCCTGCAACGTTACCGTGAACACGCTTTGACTAGCCAGCTGGAAAAGTCGGTAGTTCTCGTAGCGGAATTGCTTGACTAGTCTCTCCCATCTGCAAAATCAGGGATAAGTCGATCAATATCAGTTTCATACTAAAATATTATACTTGCCTTCAGGGCGCTTCCGCGCCCTTTGATATTCAGTTTCTCCGATATTAGTATATTATGGTATCACATTGTAAAAAAATTGGATAAAAAACAAAGAATATTTATGTTTATTGATCGATTTTTAATCATTTTTACCGTTTCTCGTCGAGCAAATCCTTGTACGGACTGCGCTGTGGATCCGCGGGGAAGGCCAGCTGTCCCATGCACTCCTGTATTTCCAGCAGCTGATGATCCTCGTAATTGGCGAAGCACTTGCGTGCATGTACGACGGCGTCAAGCCTTCGGTCGTCTCGTACCATCTCGATGAACTCCTGCACACGCAAATTGAATTCCATCGTGCTGCCAAGCTTCCGGAGTCTCGAGCGGTTGTCGTGACACCAGCCTAGACAACGCGCCGTCTCGTGGTTCGCCAGCGACTTCTCCACCTCGCTTGAGACCATGAATACATCTGGAATGTATTCATTATTTATTATTGTTGAATACAAGAATTATAAGCAAATACTACATAATTATTGGCAATTTGTTTTTATTTAAATTAAAAAATATCAAAAAAATATAACTTTTCTTCATTTTATCATTGGTATTGTAAATTTTTGAAAAAATACGAAATGAAGTAGTTACTATAATCTATGTCTGATATGAATAATTGTTTCCTTGTCATAATTTGATAAATATTTTTGATAATAAATGGCATATTTTATAACGTTTTAATAACGTTTTTTAATAATTTCGTTTTACTTTCAATGGAAACTCTTAATCTTAAATAAACAATAAAATAGTCAAAGATAATAAATTTAAAAAAACAATTTCATTATTAGATGAAATTATTTTTGTAATTGTCTGGAAATGCATCAATCTAGATGAAAATGACATTACCTATATTTGTCAGATCTCTGAGATCACTAGCATCGGCTAATTTCATGGCAGTTTTGTAATATCCTTTTCGCAAGAAATATTCTACCAGCATTCTGTCTAGTCTCTGTCTTCTCCACTGATTTACTGCACTAGGTGATGTATTGGCATGATCCTTCAGGTGATCTAACCTTCGCTTGCACACCATACCAACCTGTAACTCCTCTGCAAAGGACTCTTGAGCTTTCCTTTTGAGAACTTGCAATTTTTCTACCACACCACCTAGCAGACGAGTAATTTCACCTGTTGGTACTACCTTTTCAGTTTCGCTCAGGTTCTTTTCAAATTCATGTGTTACTGTTTGAAAGTGACTGACATCTCGATCCAGTGACTTTTGTGCTAAACGAAATTTTTTGTTGAACAGTTCATATGGCACCTGGGAATAATAAATAAAAAGATTAAGCCACTAGGATTTATCAGAAGTAAAATTTAATTACCAAATTAGATATTCAAATAAAAGTAATAAAATAATTGAAAAATTAAACTATTGCTAAAAGTATTAAGCATAAAAAGTATATTGATTTTCATTGATGGATGTTAATGATTTCGGATAGAATTATTTCAGATAATACATAAATCAATAATAATAATAATATTTCACTTCAAATATAATTGTTTAAGTAATAAAAATGTTACTGCCTTTGACCTAAGATTCTTAGTAATCCTCAAAACACCTATGTTAGAATTACTGCACTTTTATGGATCATGAATAATGCAGGCAAGAGTGGACCAGGTGAGTAAAACTTGCTTCTAGATTAACACTTTAGAAAAATTAAACATGAAGTAATACAGTGTAAGTATTACAAATTCCCAGAATTAAAGAAAAATTAGATAACCTAATAAAGTGATTTGTACAACAGCAATCAGACTCTAAACTTTTTTTTTACATAAGTGTATGATAACTGCTAATTCTTGTTTGGCATGTATAAAAAAATTGATTACATCCAAGCCAAGCCATAAAAACAGGTGGCTCCACATCTCAGCCAAGCCAAAAATTGATCTCCCAAACATCATCTCCCACCTGCATTCCTCAAGCATTGAAAACCCAACAAAACCAAAACAATGATCCTGCATCCTCATAATCTCAACAAAAGCTTAATCATCATAATCATCATCCAGCGCGCAGCATCATACGCACATAATATACAACGATGCGCTCGTCCAGTAAACATATCGATTGCGCATCAGAGTAACTCCGAAAAACGCAAAATCTTTCTTTCTGTCTCTCTCTCTCTCTCTCTTTCTCTCTTTCCCCCACATATCTTTGTTTTCATCCGCGCGTAAACATACACGAGTAGTATCCTAACCTTCGGAAAAATCGTAAAATTTTAGTGAATAGGCGTGCAAATGAGGAACCGATGAAGGAAAAAAACAGAGAAAGGCAGGAAATAAACCAACGGGCGTGCGTGATATGCGCGACGACGAAATCAGCAGCAGCAGCAGCAGCAACGAGTTTGTTCACTGAAAGTGGGGGAGAGAAAGAGAGAGGAACACACAAAGAGAGACACACAATTCTACGTAGGCTGGTAGAGCGCGTGTGCATGCGTGCTGCTTCTCTCTCTCTCTCTCTCTCTCCCTTTATTTATTTACTATTTACCTTCAGCGTCGGATGCTCGAGGCTCTTGATGTCCGACATCGTGTCAACTTCGAGAGTTATAATTTCACCAGCCCTATCTCTCTTTCTTGCTACCCGTCCGTCGTACCTCGGTGCGAATCGCTACTCGATTTCTCTCCACTCTTCTCGTTCTTTCTTCTACCTCATATATAAACCCTAAGAGTTAGCGCGACACAGGCAGAAAGAAAGACAGCTGCTCGTTGATGAACCACGAGGAATTAGAGCTTCACCCGCGGGCGAGTGTTTCAGTAACTATCAATCGATTAGCGACCCGAGCGATTGACGACGACCACGAAGAGTCATGATGAGAAACAGGGAGAGCATATATATACACACGTCCGCACGAGTCGGATATCCAAGCACAGCTGATTGCCGTGTCGTTCCGTCTAGCAGCAGCAGCGCAGCGCAGCAACGACGCAGGCCAGCAGCGCGACGACGACACCACGACTGTATATAGTAAACAGCTAGTGGAGTGGGGATACGACTATATATAAAGAAGATATTGGGTGTGTGTGGGGGAGGAGGGGCATATGAGGTAGCGTCTACAATGGTTGCGAGAGTGCAACGTTTAAAGAGCTAGGCGACGCGTATCGGCGTATATATGCGCATGGGTAGAGTTAGCTATAGTAGCCTATAGTAGAGCAACACCTATTTTTCTTCGATTTTTCTTTGTGCGGGGGAGATGAGGTGCGAGACTACTGCTAGTTCTTGGTGTGTGTGTGTGCTTGAAAAAAAGAGAAAGGTTTTTAGATATGAGAGACGCGGCTATAGAGGCGGGGAAAGTATTTTGGAACACGCGTGCGCGTAGGCGCGCCTCGCGTGTGTTATATTATAGTTTTTACCTTTAGCCTCTGAAATTACGAGGCGCTAAGTGAGGTTTGATGAAAAGCACGTTTTTAAGGTATAAGTGATTGTAATTTGATGATTTAAACAAAGATGGAAATATTTTTATTCGTGTACGTTTTGGTTTCTTATTTTTTCAGAGTATATTTTAAAGTCATTAAGTGATAATTGTATAGTTTTCGGGAGCTTAAAAATACGACGCGGAGTATATATTTAAGGAGCGCGTTTTATCAACATATGTATGATGAAATCGAAAATAAACTTATCACATTCCTATTAGAAATTTCTGGTTCGTTTTGTAAATCTTGATAATAAAGTCTCTTATGAATGATTTTACCGCGAAAGATTTTTAATTTATAATGAATCTACATATAAAGAAATACATCATCCCTACTGACAAATCTCACGTGAGATTCTAATCCGCGAGCTGCTAAAATCTCTCTAATGATAAATAATCAGTTTCTGGGAATCGGAAGTCAGATAAGTTCAAAAATCTATGTTTGTAATAAATAATTGAGTTGAAACGAATTATTGATATCCCGTTGGTAATAAGGTAGGTCGCGTACAATAATTACTTATGCACGTACCATTTAAAATTTCTTTTCCAATTTTCAAGAAACGAATTCTTCCATTTTCACAATGCCGTGTGCAAAATCCACTAATATAAGTAAACCCACGACACTCAAAGGTCATCTAACCGATCCTGCGACCCCGTTGTATTAACGAAAGCCCCCTTATATTGTCCCAACGCATTCCGAACTATATTTCGACCTATATGATGAGTACGCCCAATATCCTATATTAAGCGGTATAAGGATCACGCACCTATACAGAAAACCGCACCGAAGTGTTTATGGACGATTGTATCCTCGGCCCCTGACGACGATGGGGAAGAATGAGGGGTTGAAAAGGCGTCGAAACTGTCCGTTTGATGTGACGAAGAATTGGAAGAAATCGAAGATTATATTTCGTGCCTCGTTCTCGAGATTACAATATGTAGTTTCCCCTTCCCCCCCAAGAAACCACATATTGTAATCTCTTCGAACGAGGCTCTTCATATAATTACGATCGAACTTCACTTGCAAGTTCGTTTGATCGTCCAAATTTTGGAATGTCTATTAATAACGAAATTAAGAATTTTTTAAGTCCATTTGTGGTTCTAAACGCTATTGATAACAGTAAAATGATGTTTTTTGACAGAGTTTTTATAGATTAAACTTTGCGACTTGAATAAATTTAGAGGAAATTTATATACACCAAAAATTAGATTTTGAATTAAAAACGTTGTAAAATGCATAAGCCACAACTATCATTTGTAAAAACATCAGTGAATATTCTACAACAACAGCATCACATAGAGCTAATTACTTATACATTAGTTATGAACAACTGCTTTGTACCAGTTTAAACGACCCTAATAACACCGAACGTTATAAAGACGTTATTAAGACGTTTTAAAAAATACGAAAAAACGTCAATTTTCAATAT
>JAYJLV010000056.1:16393446-16408612 GCA_036873485.1 Torymus texanus
CCGGGCCGAAAATACCACATTCGCGTTTCGGAGCCGGGAGCGAAAGTGGTACTTTCGACCAGGGTATGGTGAAAAATCTATTTTTTCATTAACTTTTTTTTTCAACGATCGTTTATATTATCAAAGATTTAATTGTGATAGTTACTGCATCGAACTAAATAACTAAAGAAATGATCTGTCAATCACTATGAAGAGATGAATTTTATTTTTAATATTTTTAATTAACAGTATCGTAAAAAAAATTTAATCGCAACACAAAAAGAAAAAATGTTTTAACTAAAAATTGATCAAAATATTAATGAATTTTATCAATTTTTTTCTCGTGGTAATCGTAACAAGATAAATATTTTTAAATTTGTTATGAAAAAACTATCTACGGAACTGCATCAAATGCAATTTTTTTTTCTCTTTTTGTATCCAAACTCTTGATCATCTAAACAAAAACTTACAAATTCAAATAATCTATAAGAAAAAAAAAAGAAAAAAAATGACTAAAACTAAAACATTGACAAAAACACTAATAATTACATTTTAACAAAACCACTAACAACTGACAATACTCGGACGCAAACACATTCACAAATCAAACAATCAAAATACTCGTAAAAATCATTTTTGAATGAAATAAAAAAAGAAATAACAGACAGCCAACCTCCTACTGTCGCTCACTGTGACTGCAACCCGACAACCTACTACTACCTACCACCACCACCACATGATCACCGCCAAGTTCTCTTCAACAAAGTCATCTCAGGGGTGCTCGTGTGAATACCTAAGTCTCTCCTCAAGGCTCAAGTCAGCAGCCGAGGCATTGGTTGGTTGGTTGGGCCCACTACTACTACTACTACTACTACTCACTCTACTCACCCGTCCGGTCCGGTACGTCGTCCGTTCGTCAGGTTCCGTCCGTCCGGTGTCTACCTTCTGTGTGGGTGTGCGCGCGCGGGGGAGAGATGTCTAAGTGTGTCTCCAATCCATGTATCTCTCTCTCCGCACACGGTCTACCGCACACACTCACGCACACACATACACACAATGTCGTTGGCTTTGGTTGTGAGATTTGGGGGTCCCTTTTCCGAGAGCGAGCGAGCGAGCGAGCGAGAACCAAAGGCAACAACACTCACGGGGGCGCCAGGTCGTCGTCGTCCTCTCGCGTCCTATGTGCTGCTGCCGTTCTCGTCTCCACGCTCTCAGGCAACTCTGCGAAGCAATCATGAGAGTCAGAAAGAGAGCAAAAGACAGTTCCGAAACCTACCTATCGACCCAAGCGAGAGAGAGCGAGCAATCAGTCAGTCAGTCAAGCAAGCAAGCAAGCAAGCAAGCGAGAGAGAGAGCACAAACGTCTGGTCAGTCTCACGAGTCAGTCAGTCAGTGTGTCTCTGTGGCCTCTATTCTCCTCTCACAGTCTGTCCGTAAGGTGGTGCCTGGGCCCAAGGTAAATGCGTCACCTTAACCGAGTGTACTCTTTAGATATATTATTCATGTATATCTATATAATAATAATATTAATATTTCTTACACTTACATAAATATCTTGTGGTAATAATATTATAATTTTTGAGAGTCAACTTATAAGTAACTTTTTTTATCTTGAAAGAGGCTCACGGAGGCTTGTCTTAATAACCTACTTTATTGATACTCAAATTATTTAAGTTTACTTGCATAAGAATTATTATTTAAAAAATGAGCCTTTAAATGTACGTTCAAATTAATTAGGTAATTTCTTGACAGCTAAAAATAAATTACAGTTTTATTAGAGTGACAATATCTATTCGAGTAAACTGTAAAAATTAGAGTATTGTTAAAGAGGATACCAGCTTCCTGTAGTTCAACAGAATATAAATGTAATATTAATTTTATCACAACACTGTTCACTCTCTGTGCACATATATTAGGTAAATTATCTCTCTGTATGTCCTTACACTGGACTGGCTCTCAAAAGATATTGCTCAGGTGTATATATCCAAAGATTCAGTATTGAATTTGATAGCAGTAGGATATGCTGTATTTGTGCTCGAAATTAGATATTTATGATTTTCTCAAAGTATCTCTTTTTCTTCATTTATTCATTTTAAGTAGTTTATTAAATAAAATTTTAAATTATGAGAAATCTCATGTTTCAACCTTTTCTATGCATTATCACAGACAGCTGGTTGATAAAAGTTAATGAATGCGTGTAAAAGAATTGTTAACAATTTTGAACTAGGACCAACTTAAGTTATGTTGGATGATGGGCAAGATATTTTCGGTTATATTCTCACTCTTTGTACTGGAACAGAGATCTAAGAGAAAATATCCTCAAGTCAACAGTTGATATAGCAATACAAAGATATACAATCGTAAAACCCCATATATATCTGGTTTCCTCTCTGTGTGTGCATCAAGGCCAAAAGCATGGATACCTACATCTGGTCAAGACTTAGAAATAAAGATATAAAAAAACTAGAAAGGAAAACTCAAGATTTACTTACATCATTTAAGAAGATGGATGACATGGCTTGGACAAAAAATTCTCGTATTTCATTTTAAATCATTTTCTTAAAGAAACCTAATTGTCAACTATATATTTAAAACTCTGATTCTACAATACTAAATAATGTTATTGATAAACGATTCTTAAGCTTTAGAAATACTAAAAAATGTTTGACATTATTTAATATTAAGAACTATTATGAAACTATTTTTTTAAGAAAATTTTTTTGTACATATTTATAAAGAAAATTAATATCAATACAGAATTTTTTCATTTGATTACATTTTTACATTTTGTTCTAAAATAATTTCGTAAATCAAAATTTTTGTGAATAATTTTTAATTGACTGATTTATGTTTCTTCACAAAACTCATTTGTAAGCCACTTTGCAAAAATTATTTAATTAATATTTATAGAAAACTAAGTCTCAATAATAAAAAGATAT
This sequence comes from Torymus texanus, assembly GCA_036873485.1. NCBI lineage: Eukaryota > Metazoa > Arthropoda > Insecta > Hymenoptera > Torymidae > Torymus > Torymus texanus. The sequence goes on from JAYJLV010000056.1 coordinate 16,396,365, forward strand.
TAAGTTTTAAACTATATTTTGCAAAGTGGATCATATCATACATTGTACAAAATTGTTATGTAAAATAAGTAACTGAAATTGCATAATGATAAAGGTTGCGACAAACAATACTAAATTCGAGCACATCTCATCCATTAGAGCACAGGTTACCTTTTTTTAAGCAGGATATAATTATAGGGACATCGCGGTAGAAAGTAATTAATCAGTGCACAGCATTCATGTTAACCTCTTGTCTTGTTAAAACTAGGCCAATTTCATCATTTAAACTCTCCATGCCGTTAATAATGTAAACGTTATTCTTATCGCAAATAATTTCTATGAACAATACTAATAATTTATTTTTGTGGTGCTCAGGACTTGAAGGATTACATGAGACAGGCTGGAGAAGTTACCTATGCTGATGCCCATAAACAACGCAGAAATGAAGGGTGAGTACTGTTTTTCTTACTTAAGTATAAATTTAGGTTGTACTTTAAAATCTTGTAAAGTTATTTAAAAAAAATTATTTCAATAATTCAAAGATATCATTCTTTTACTTTAAATCATTTTTATTGAGTATGATAAAAATTGAAAAATAAGTAGTTTGTATTTAGAATATATAAAACTAGCTTTTTGTAATTACATAAAAAATTTATTAGAATTTGAAGTCTTTTCCATCTTGTGTATTTCTATATATTTATTGTAATGCTATTTCAATTTATTATATGATATGCATGACTGATTCATATACTATTTTAATCATAATTTTTCTCATCATTATCAAATTTTAATTTAAAATACTATTTGGAAACAGGTGAGAAAAACCTCTTTGTTGTTTTCATAAAAAAACGTCAAATTTATTAAAGCATAAAACAAATTTTATTCAAAGACAAAAAATCTTGACATTTTATTAATAATCATTCTTTACATATTACAAAATGGTAACAAAACTAACGTACCTCTTTTTACCTTTGCAGAGTGGTTGAGTTCGCCACGTACTCTGACCTGAAGAACGCCATTGAGAAGCTGGACGACACTGAGCTGAATGGTCGCAGGATCCGTTTGATCGAGGATAAGCGTCGTGGTCGTCGTTCACGCTCCTCGAGCTCGCGTTCGCGTTCAAGATCACGCTCAAGGTCGCGTCGTCGTTCCCGATCCCGCTCCAGGTATGTACATACACCACTGCAGGCTTAATTAGTTACCTTGGTTCTTTTGAGTTTATACAGTCCCTTCGTTTAGCGACGCGCTAAGCATTTTTAAGAAACATTTTGATAGTAAAAAGTTAAATGTTCAATCTTATAGTGATTTTTGTCACTGTTCGTTTAATAAACAATCTACTTTTACAAGTTCTAATTAGTTAATATATTTTTTTTTGATCTTTTTATTTTTATATTTTATAATTTTTTTTTTTATATTTACTTTAAAAAAACTTTTTTAAATAATCTTTTTATTACTTATAAATTTGCTCACACGAGCTACCGTTATCGCTTGATAAAAGACCTGATTATGTTTGACCCCTGTAAAATCCATTTACTATATTGCTTACATAAATAAAAAATTTCAAAATCTGTTGACTTGTTGATTAACATGGTTTTATAATTATAAATTAATCATATGAAAGCACTGTAGCGAATAATCTAATAGTTCTTTAGTTCTTTAGTCAACTTCTTACTTTTGCCTGTTTAGAATTTTCGAAATCGCAGTAATTGCCGCTTATTAATTAACTTTCAAAAGCCAGATTAGTTGTTTAGTATTACATGATACTTATTAGTTTCTGTATGAAATGACTTGGCTTATGTACAATACACTTTTTTTTTATACAGTCCTATATCCAAACCTCCTTCAAAATTGTTCAGAAAACTAAAAAAAAAATTATTTTTTTTTTTATTTTTCTTTTATCGAGCGGTTGCAGTAGTCGCGAAAAAATTATACACTGTTAGGAAAATTGAAAAATTGCTTGTTTTTCGCATTTAAAAAAAAATATAACTTTTTAAAGAAAAACAAGCAGTTTTGCCTAACAGTCAAGCAGGGACACGCGTTAACGCTAAACTTAATTCGCAAAAAAAAGCGAGAAAGAAAACACAAAACTTTGTTTTTTGCAATAGGAGCCGTCGCAGCTCTCGTAGCCGTAGTCGCCGAAGCAGCCGCTCCAAGTCGAGGGCACACTCGAAATCCAAATCAAAGTCCAAATCCAAGTCTCCTGAGCACAGCCGCTCACGTTCCAAGTCCAAGTGAGTACCTTCTCCCGTTTTATTTTGCTTTTTTCTTTTGGTTTTAGTAGTTCGCTTTTGATTTTTATTTTGCTATGATTTCATCCAAAGTAAGCCTGCTACTTCCTGGCTGAATATAAGTTTCTGCTTTTTGCATAACACATGGGCATTGAAGCTTTTACAATATTTTGTACACTAATTTAGCACGAATTTAAACAGTTTTTGAAAAAGAGATTTTATCATAACGGTGAACTTTATGCAATATATAATTCATGTTCCGTTTTTTTTCCAGGTCCAGGGATCGCTCAAAGTCTAAATCTAAATCCAAGAGCAAGTCCAGGTCTCGCTCCAGGTCTAAGAATGACAGATCCAAATCTAGATCTCAATCAAAATCCAAGGCCAAGTCCCCATCAAAGTGAGTATCAAATATGAATGTACATAGTTTTACCATTACAATTTCTTTCGTTACAAAGTTATTAACGGTTGTTTACCTTTACAGAGAAAGATCACGTGAAAGCCGTGAACGCTCGAGGGGTGACAGATCCAGATCGCCATCAGGCAGCAAACACAGCAAGAGCCGCAGTCGCTCGGCATCCCCCATGAACGGCGATAAATCGCCAGAGAAGCAATCGAAAGACGATTGAACTAACAGCGCGACTTGAGCACTTGACTTGCAAAAGAAACAAATTTCTCTTTGCCGATTTTTTTTACAATTGAAAGGAAAAAAATAATACACAATTCAAGAAGCCAATCATTCACTTCGCCAATCGTCTTATTCAGGGAATAACCTCGCGTGCGAATTTCCATTTTTTACATATTATAATTATTGCTCATTAATTGACATTTTTGATTTTTTTTATACCCCCTCCCGACTTTGTGAACATCTTAGAGCTAACACATTTGGAAGCCCGTAAAACAGGAGGTTTTAACGTCACGTTCGTTGATTTCAGAAAAAAAGAATATTAATAATATAACCAATCCAGGACTTACGTTGTGGAAAATAAAAATATATTGTACAGCGAAGACGCGTTGACTGCTACTCAGGTTACATTAGATTTTTATGTATCGATGTATGTACTGTGGTACAAGGTGACAAGTCAGAGAGAACAAATGAATAATTGAAATGTGTGAAATAGAAGATATAGATTGATTTCTATCTAAATTAAGGATTATGGCACACACACATAAACGCGCTATTTTACGATAATTCGTAATTTCTCTAAAGAATTATTTTGGAATATATATTGATTGATTTTAAGTAGGGAGACCTCCGGTGTATATGAGTGAATATGCATTATTGAGAAAAAGTAATTCTAGATGTTAGTATGCGATGATTGAGCGAATTTGGAATTAAATTTCATTCTATACGGAAAGAAATGAAGAAAACGATGTTCACGTTTTTTGAGGTTACTCCTCCACGTCATAGAAACTTTCCCGGCTTTTTGTATATACCCCTACTGCAGTACTTTAAGAAATATTAATATGTGATGTGTATTAAATATAGTGCTAAGTCTTACTGTCATAAATAAAACGAGGACAAATCCAAAACTGAATTGTAGACTACCTTCTATTTCTGTAATGTGGCAACATTTAAAAATCAGAATACCTATTGAAAGTACACGTTTTCATCACGTTTTAGGTAGTAGCGTAAAAATAATACCAGACACTTCATATTGAATTTAACATACATTCGCGTACATTTGGCTAATAAAAACCATAAATACAAATTTTTCTTCAATCATTTATACAGCAGCACATAATTATTTTAAAAATGCATGTTATTATTTATTAAGTACTTCGAAAGACTTTATTAATTCTATTGAGTTTATAATAGAAGCTATAGTTTTCGAAAATAAAGTCAATTTCTAAACAAAATTATTGATTTAAATTATTTATAAACCAATACTCATCATTTACTTAAATCTGTTTTTCTTTATCATTTTCCATTGTTTTAAAATTTTCTTTTTCAAAATTAATTCATAAATTTACTTTGTAAACGTTTTTAAAACTTAAAAATATTTGTTTTTGTTTAAGAGGTAATTTAAATTTTGAATTTCCACCTCGGTTCACAAAATATGAAAACCTATTTTGCTCATTTGCTGGATATTAATTACAATGCTATGTTTCTACAGATCAATATAAATTCCGCGATAAAAAGATTAAATAGACAAGTGATATTCTCAAGGAATGACGAAAACTTAAAATTTTTTATGAATCATTAATGTAAAGGCGATTCATTTCATTTAAGACTAATCGAGCATAAATAAAGTTCCGTATCAATTAATTTATTCAATACCAGCTCTACAAATCAAACAACAATCGCAGACATTTCTTCCCTCACAAAAATAGATTTCTGACAAACTATACGGATCGTTACAAAGGATTTATACTATACCAATGAATAAGAAGTATATAATATACATGAAAACACGAGCGTGGGGAAAGGGACATGACGTACACATATATCCTAAGCCTAACGGTTTACGAACCGACCACCGTCGGTGACGTCACGCGCACAGTATATACTCTCGCGCAAGACCCTGAAAGAAAGAAAGAAAGAAAGAAAGAAAGAAATGGTACGGTGCACGTCATGATCAAAATAATACAATTTAATCGGCGTCAAGTCACCTTCCCGATTCTCCGACGCTTATTCACAGCATGTTTCGAAACACATAAAAGCCACACGCTACACAACCAAACGCAGCTTTGAAAAATCAATAAACCACAGCCTTTCCGAAACCCCCAAAAACTTCCTCTCATCCTGAATGTACATATCCAAAAACCCAGAGAAAATCATAGAACACCCGCGGTTATCACTTTTCTCTTTTTAAGCACGGAGACGCAAAAAAAGCCGCTCTTTCTCTCCATGCGAGCGTTGGGATATACTTATGTGATGAGTCACACGCAAGTGAGTCTCGTCTATCTCTCTCCCTTCAGGCGTACAACGTGTATATATACAGCAGCGGAGGGGGAGTAGACCGCGCGTGCACGCGTCAGCCAGCCGGCGATTGTACGCCGGTTGACGTTGTACGTGTATACGGCGCGCAGCGATTTTTGCAATGACCTACGGGGGAGTTCGTTCAGGGTAGAATGTGATGGCTAGATATAAGCAAGTGTTATTCGGTTGATTTTAGAAGGGATTTGATAATATGGAGAAGGATCTGTTAATATCAAAGGCAATGTAATACTTATAAGTAGGTTAGGAAAAAAAAGAAATTAAATGTTCAAACGAAAAACTTTGAAGAAAATGACTTTTACATATAAATTTAAAATACTTGCACTCTTCGCAGCTTAGAATTCAGATAACCAAACATAAATATTGTTTCTATAATCTATATTCCTTATTTACTCCAAAACAGAAACTTCAACCGCATATAACTCTTTTCTATACTTATATTCCTATGAACAAGCCACTCTCTTTTTTACCTACCCTAAAACCATCCCCAACCCACCCTATATCCTCATCACCATGGTCCTCTATAATATCCTGGGCACCGCATGCACGCCCTATCCTCCGTCGCGTACGTATACGTACGCAGCCTCCTCCGCCATGATTCTCTCTCTCTCTCCTTCTCAGCGCACACGCACAAAGTGGGGGCTTGGCTGCGCTTTCTCTCCCACCACCACACCACCCGCGGCCGGCGGGCGCTCGCTACCGGCCGGGGCCTATACGCCGCTACCACCACATCACGACACCGTACGTACACTTATACCCGTCCGTTCGTCGTCTCGCCAGTCTACGGTCAGCTCGCAGCCTTCGAGGACGTGTGTTGTTCTGTGTTATATAGAAAATATATCAGTATCCAGTTGCGAATTCGCGGCTAACTCTATCTCTCATTAACTTCCTCACCGGTAAGTGGCGAAGAGTCTGTACGAACGATGGTATATTTGAAATAACAAGTGCCTGGATTCTTAAGGATATACTTGCTACTTGTGTGTACGTGCATGTGTGTGTGTGTGTGTGTGTGTGTGTGTGTGTGTGAGTGTGAGTTGAGGAGATAAAGGACGCGCAGGCAGCAGTATACACACCCACTCGTCTTTCTCTCTCGCTCCTACTTCGAACAACACTTCCTTTTTCAGCCGGCAGCGCGCATCCTTGTGGGTTTTTCGTGGGCGCGAGCGAGCGGGTAACGGGTTTTCGACCAGCGCCGCGTATATACACAGTCTATGTCTGTATATGCGGGGGTTATATGTGGAGCAGGAGACGATGTATATGTATATATATATATATATATATATATATTTGTGTAGTGGGACTTTCGGTAGCCATGGGAGATACGTTTATATGCGTGTGCGAAAAGGACTAGAGGGAGGGAGGAAGGATCTGCCATTTTGCGCGCTTGGCGATGTCGCGCTTTGCGTCGGGGTGTCCTGCGTGTGTATTATATAGGTGGGATATCGAAGCCGGCTGTCGAAGGGGAAATATGCTGGTTCGTTCAAAGGGTTTTTAATTGTTGTAAAAAATATAGACGGCTTTGGAATTGTAATAAATGTAATGTAATAATGCTTGGAAAGTAAAGTCTGATTACAATGTTTCATTAAGAAGATAGCGGTATTCTAAGTGTGATGTATATATATATATATATATATATACCCCATTTTCTTTCGAATCATACGATTATTAGTAAAAATTATGCACAACTGTGTTTTACATCGAAAGTGCGTATATACACGAGAGTGGATAATATATACGTGACTCACGCCCGCGCGCGCTTCGCAATATCGCTGGCGAAAGTACGCGCGGACATTTTGTTACCCGCGAAATGCATTTGTTTCTCTCTCTTACTCTTTCTCTCTTTCCACTCGATGATAACGAGACAAACGCAAAGAGGAAGACGCTCGTTCGTCATTCTTTTGCCGTCCTCGTCGTTTCATCGGACGCGTTTGTTTAATAAAGTCGCGGTGAGTCACTCTTGCACACTGCGCAGTGGCAAAACTGCTTGATAAACGCGAAAATTGTTGAACACGTCCTCACTCTATCTTTTTTTTTTCTTCAAGGCCATTCCGACGCTATTACACGCTCTGCAAATTGATTTTAAAAGCCGTTAAAGTAGCGGATAATTCGGTAGGCCTCTGCGGTTTCGAATTCTGTATTAGAGCCGAAACCATCAATTTAGACGTTACGGCTGTGCTGGTCACACCTACCTGTACTAAATCCGCTTTTAGGATCCTTTTCTTTTGGGCCTTTTAAAAAGCTAATTTCCCTTTGTTACGTTCCTATATTGCCTTTTAAAACCTTCAACATACAAAATTCTCTTCTTTCTCTCTTAATCTTCACGATAACAATCGCTTCTCCAGTTTTAACGAAACAATCGTCGCCTTAATTCCACCCAATAACCCAACACGCGTTCCGTCAATTTTAATCAATCCAAATCACTTCTACGAATCCAACAAACAACACTGCCGAACTTCTATAACTACCCTCCCCATCCCACACGCGACCCCCGAAACTCTCAACTCTCTGGTCTGACTAAAACCCCCTCGTCCCTCCTCTCTTACCTGGCAGGTGTCTCGGGGTGGTTCACCTCTGGCGCACAGGTGGCCGTAGCCCGAGTGAAAGAGAACCGGAACTCGCCGGTGAAAAAAAAAATAATAAATTCCACCCTACATGTGTGTGTGTGTGTATATATATATATATATGATGTGTGTATGGGGCAGGTATAAAGTGCATGTTCTTCAGGAATTATAAGAGAGGAAGGAAAGGAATGGATCGATGCGTCGCCGTAGACGACGACGACGACGCCTTCGCGGGAATGTCAATGAGGGCGGCTTGGACGGGAGCGTTGAGTTCTTTGTTTGAGAGTAATAGAGAGAGATGGTGGGAGAGGATGCGAGGAGATTAGATGAGGAGCTCGGGTGTATCTGGGAATTGAGTGAATCGTGGTTGTTGTAAATAGTTTTGTTTTAGATCAGTAGGTATATTGGTTTGTTTATAGATGTGAATTTATTAACAATTGTTTCTTTATGTTGAACTTTATAAAAGTTAACATTGCCATTACTTGTACTGCATTTCAGCACTTAAAACTTTTAACTCTTGCTACTCGCAGCTAAAAATACATCGATCAAAGCAAATATTTAATCAGTAGACTTCACGAAAACCGAAAATGTCAAATTTACAATCACATGTTTGAGTTGTAAATACAAGGTGTCCATTAAAAAAAAAGAAATTGCAATTCCCGTCGAAGGTCAAGCAGCGCCCGCGAGTCTCTCGTACTTATTTTTTTATGCGATACTGATAACTGCCCATATTTACTATGTCACATAAAAGTTCAAATACACACCTATCAACACACATACACACACCAGCGCAAAAATTCTAAGTACTTAAATCGACTTTTATTCGCACAACCATTTTCCTGTCTTATCGTTACGATTTTTGAGCATTAATTTCAAGATTATAACTATTGCATAAATTGATAACGAGTGCACGTGCAAAAGTATTCATTTTATTTTATTCTTATTTTCGTCAATTATCTCCGTCTCTAAACGATTTTGATATACTGATTCGAAAAATCCAAAACTCCATTCTCACAAGTTTCGCACACCAGCAACAACGACCCTTATAAGGACTCCTCCAAGCATCGTGGCGGGCGGGCGATAATTGCTTTTTCTTCTCGCTCTGGTAAAAGCCTACGGCATTTACATAGAGTAATTGAATTTTTCGCCAACGAAGAGGTTATGGGGCCTCGCGTGATTTACGGAAAGCATCACGAGGTTTTTTCAATTTTTTGCTGCCTGCGAGCGAAGATGCGCTGTTGCAGAGCGGGAACAAGGAAAATTTGAATTTCAAATCGCCGGGTTGTCGATGCGGTAGCGCAGGAGGAAAAATATTTTAATGATTCACGGTAATTGTTTGATTAAGCCAATCAGTGAGTCATTAAATTAAACGATCGTGCTTTGACGAGTATTATTCCAGATTCTTTGTCTTGTATATTCAGAGATTTTTGGAATTTAAAAAAAAAGTAGCTGGTGCGGTTCTCGTTTGTATTACGGTTAACGTTTCGATGTCCTATCAAGTTTATTCGTACACCGGAAAAAGAGTCAGAGACAAATTGAAATACGCGATATTTCACGGTTATGTGCCACCATATATATATTCATCTCTGATACTTCCAACCGTCATTAAATTCACTCACTTCAAAACTTACCTCTCGTCGCCAAAAAAAGAGAATTTCAGGTACGATTATTAGCATCGTTAAAGCTCGAAACTGCACTTCCAAATTACTACTACTAAGCACTCGAAAAATTGTATAGAAGTTTTCGGGTACGCTCGCGCGTTCATTAGCATACTCGCTCGTTGCAAGTCGGCTCTTGAACTTCAAAGAGGCTCTTCCTCTCCTTTCGGCTTTTCCGCTGCACTGATTACACACGCACGCTCGCAGCTCCGTTACCATTTATCTTAATTAGTCGGAAAAAGTATAGAGAGGGAGAAAGACAGTATAAAATTCGAAATTGGTATACTATATACCTATTATTATACTGAACTTCAAAAACTTTTTTCACCCCCACCGACATTGTAAAAAAAAATCACTACACCTTCGTCTAATTACTTTAGCCAGACCAACCGACGGCAATCCAATTACTCGCCGAAAAGAAAAGCACCTTATCTCTCTCTCTCTCTCCCTCCCTCCCTCCCTCTCCCTCTTTCTCTTCGGAAATCAGAGCGTCGCCGGTTTCACCGGAGAATCAGAGATATACAACACTTGCGCGGGTGTTGTTGGTCTGTATAATGGAAGCGGCAGACGACACGTTGCGGGTGTGGTTTTGACAGCTGCGATTGGAATGCGCTTTTGTTGCTGTGCGGTGTTGTGTGTATGTATGGTATTGAGTTGTATGTGGTATTAATCAATTCGGGAATCGAGGGAACGACGATACTGTAGTGATTGATTTTAGCCTGACTACGGTAGCAAGCATTTATCTTTTGAGGGAAAGTATTATGCGATAGTTTAAAAAAAAAATGAGAGTTATCGTTTTTTGTCCGTAGATAAATACTGATTGATAGACTGTCCATAGACTCACAATCGTAGTCGTATATATTACACGTACATTACCGTCGCGTACAATAGTTACTTGCTATACACCATTTTTTCTATTCACCAGCTCTCTTCTATTACTATCTAATCTACAAAGCTTAAAACCTATCCGTCAACCTATAATCCACTACCGCACCAGCACCACCAACACTTCACTTCTCAACGACAATCGTGAGAACCTCACGAGCGAAAGAGGCGCGAGCTTTCGCACCGTTTAACCACACTTCGCACACGCGTCTCTATACTTTCCCTCTCTGTCACCCCTTCGTATATATACATGCGCCTCTTTGTTCCTACGCACGAGGGTTTTTATTGTGGAATTAAAAGACCTCGGCTCTCATTACTACCACTGTACCGTGCTTTTTTTTTGTTCAACGAGGCGCTCGTTGCTTTGTTACGATAGCAGGAAAATTCGAAGGGTAGTTCTCTCTTTCTTTTATTTGTTTGTTGTACGAAAAAGGCAAAAGTTTTCGCGTGTAGCTCTGTTGTTGGGAACAGCATTGTACGAAGGTGAAGAATAGTAGGAGTAAATTTCGCAGTGCTATAGATTAGGTTAATGAGTGTAAACGTGGCGTTCGGTTATGCTGTTTTGTTCTTACAATGTTAAACATATTATTACGCACCAACAAGAGAGAATCTTATCTCTCCTTGTACCTCCTTTCGTACCCCACAATACTCTCTCCGTACGGGCTACCATTCGATTGATACATAATAGCTGATTACAGCGAGCTCGAAGGAAAACCGATACCTCGCGGCGTTCGCATTCTACGGTCTCGACTTACCTATACAACACACACGCGGGCACCTTTCGCTTTGTAGTCGTGTGTTGTATCGGAGCAGTGCTTTTGTACGCTGCTGCCGATGTTAAGTTCCAGAGGTTGTTGACGTCCTCCGATCCTGATGCAGTGTATATTTTGCGATTTTGCCCTTAATGTCGCACCATATCTTTAATTACAAAATATCGCAGGTGTATATTTATTAATGTTTTATTTATATATAGAAACGAGAAATCGAATGTTTTTTTTTCAATACCGTCTGTCGTTCGTCGAGGATTCACGTATATACAGGCGGCGACGGCTTATTCGCTTCGTGCATCGCATACTAACGCAAAGAGATCCATGCACGCGCGGCCTTGGAGACGACGATGCGTGGGAGTCGTGGCGGTTCGTGCGGGAAATTGATTTATCGGAATGTTTAAGTTATGAACGTACGGTGCTAACGTGTGTGTGTGTGTGTGTGTGTGTGTGTGTGTGTGTGTGTGTGTGTGTGTGTATATATATATAATTTTCTCAATATTTGTCAAGTTATATTTTTACGAAACTCCAAATTGCATTAACGTTCAACACTCATGCGATAAAAGCACAGCACATGCGCATAATTAATGACCACGTGAATGTACAACAAAGAATATCCCACGAGACATACCAAATAAACAATCGACAGTGCACCTGTTAGATACATATAGGTACATACATACATTCAACCAGCTAGACCGCACCTCCATTTACCCTGCGTCTATAAAAAACTAACAAACCTGCAATATCCACGTGTGACTCACAACCATCACCATAAATCATTCACTCAACGTACTCTCCGTATGAAATGCACAGAAAATAATATTATCATCGATTCAACCGAATCGACGTCCTCGACGTCGTCGACCAATTAAAGCAAGCCAGGTATTCCGCGAGTACGCGCGCGTATATGTGTGTGGGCAGAATGCGAGAAAGGAGCAGCAGCAGCAGCAGCAGCAGCAGCAATGGGTGAACGGCCTTTGTGCGCTGCTGCTGACGGTATATAGAATCGCGCAGTTGTATCGTGAACGGAAAGTGCGACGTTTTTACTGAGGTTGCAAGATTTTGGTTCTATGTGTGTTGGAAGAAGTGACAAGTGGATTTTAAAAATAAAAAAGAAATGGGTTGGTTGGGTAAGTGAATAAAGTGCATGTGGGCACACACACACACACACACACACACACACACACACACACACACACACACACACACACACACACACACACACACAC
>JAYJLV010000056.1:16408712-16421441 GCA_036873485.1 Torymus texanus
ACCAATAGTGCAATATTTAATGTCATGTATATAAGCAGCTAGATAACCATTTGTGACACTATTTGATATTATATATGCGTTCACGAAATGCAATATCGGAATTACACACATTTTACACTTTACGTGTTGTGATATTACATAAAAAACGGCAATAAAATTAATAATTCTATAACCGAACTCATGATTTACATCAAAATCACTATCACAAAGCTTCAGTTTTTTGGCTGATGTACTGACTCTCTCCAAATCTGCTTCGGCTTTAAACCGGTTCAATGGTCGACTCGATGACGCGCTGCTCCGAAGCCGCGTTGTACACCTTGTTTTAGAACCTTTCTTTCCTACATAAACTTTTTCTTTATTCATTTTAAATAACGTTTATATATAATACTTATTATAAGTAATTAAAGTTTATGAATAAATTTTTTAAAAATGAGCACTACATGACTGTAATTTTGAAATTTGGTAAAAAATTTGTCTTACTTGCTCAAAATAAGTTAAAGTTTTACTTAACACCGTATACACGTGTTGTTCATAAAAAACGAACGAAAACATTCGAAGTAACCTAGACGTCACTCACAACAAACTACAGTTTCTGCGTTCAGAGTGCACGCTCGACCATTCTGGAGTTAGCCGCTCAGTACACAATTCGCTCTGCACTATCGGTTCGGTAGGTACATTTCTCTCTAGCCGTGCACTGAAGTTAGCCATTCGGTATCGTGATAGAATAATCGACGGTGCAGGCCTTGCGCTTCTATGGGTCTATCTTCTTTGCTTATGCTCAATGTTAATTGGTAACGACTTGTCGTGGAAAATTATATTTTTAATTAATTTTGTCTTTTTCTGTAGGTTTTACAAAGTGTAGTGGAGCCACGATAGAGCAATGTCAGAGGTGAATTGTGTATTATTTTCAGCAATTCATTGTGGAAACATAGAAAGAGTGAGGGAAATTCTTTACACCTATGGTTTATCCTATGTAGAAAGCTGGTCAGATGGATATGTACTACTGAGCACAGCAGTGCAATACAACAAGCCAGCAATTGCTAGATTGCTGTTAGATATGGGTTGCAAAGTGAGAAAAAAAAATTTTAAACCTGCCAACACTCCGCTTCACTATGCTGTTATTAATGATGATTTAGAAATTGTTAAAGTACTTGTGGCAGAAGGTTCTTATATTAATGTCACTAATACTAGAAAGATGAGTCCTCTTGACTTGGCAATTGAATATGGAAATATAGAGATTGTCGAATTTCTTTTGCAATCTAGATCTGAGCTAATAAATAACTATAGAAATATGCATGCTGCGATTCAACACTCCTTACGAATGGTTAAGCTGCTTTTAGATTATAATGCTGATATTAATTGTCAATATAATGATAATTTTGGTTATGAATCGTTAAGAACACCTTTACATATTGCTATTACAATGAACAAAGAAGAAATTGTAAAGTTACTTCTAAATAGAGGAGCCACAGTTGATTGTACAGCAAACTACAATATTACTCCACCACTGCATCTGGCTGTTACAAAAGGAAATTCAATGATTGTTAAACACCTTCTTGAACATGGGGCTTCCATTAATTTTGCAGATGATTTAAAATCTAATACAGCACTTCACTTAGCTATTATCAATAAAAAAAGTGAATTAGTCACACTATTATTGCAGCATGGAGCAAATGTAAATATTAAGGATAAAAATGATAACACTGCAATATACCTTGCTGTTGAAAAAGGTGATTTATCAATAGTTCAACAAATTTTGAATTTTTGTCCTGAAATTGATGATGGAAATAACAAAAATATTCTAAATGTTGCTATTTACGGTAATGGCACACAGTACCAAACAATTATTGAATTGCTACAGAATTATGGTTTTTATTTAAATATTGAAGAAGAAAATATTTATAACTTAGTATTTGCTGCTGTAAAACAAGGATATTTAAATGTTGTTAAAACACTTTTAAATAATTCTATTGATATTAATATACTGTACAATCCTCTGAACCCTAATGCATCTTATAATTTATCATCTCAAAAAGCTCACACTCTTTTGCACTGTGCAATAAAAGAGAAACATGAAGATGTTGCTAAATTAATAATATTCTATGGAGCTGATGTAAATATTAAAGATCAGAATGGCTATCCTCCAATATTTTATGCAATAGATACTTCACTTGTGCAAACAACTAAACTTCTTTTAACCAATGGAGCTGATATACATAGTATTCAATGTAATTCACAATTACTAAATATAGCTGTGAAAAAAAAATACAAAGAAATTGTTGAAATTCTCTTGCAATGGGGTGCAGATGTCAATGCTGTTCATGAATATGGAAGAACAGCATTGCATTTTACCGTACCTGATGATGATTATTTTACTATCTTTTCCTATGATGATGATAGTCAAGATGTTGATGATGATGATAGTCAAGCACAAATCGTTAGATCACTTTTGAATTATGGAGCTTGTGTTGATGCTAAAACTAATAAGGGAATAACGACTCTTCATGCCGCTGTTAAAAAAGGTTGTGTGAAAGTAGTTGATGCTCTTTTAGATCATAATGCAAATGTTAATTGTAGAACAGAAAATGGCATAACACCACTTCGAATTGGAGTTCAAAAGGGTAATGTAGAAATTGTTAGAAAGCTTTTGGATAAAGGAGCTAATATTAATGAAACATTAGAAAATAAAGTGACATTATTACACATTGCAACACAAGAGGGATATGAAACAATTGTAGAAGTATTGTTACATTATGGTGCTCAAGTTGATTCAAAGATGGCAAAAAATGTCAGACCTCTTCACATTGCTGCTAAAAAAGGAGATCTAGATATTGTTAAAATTATTTTGGATCATGGAGCTAATGTTAATTCCACAACTGAGAGTGGTCAAACTGCACTTCATATAGCTTCTTATTATCAGAGCGATAAAGAAATTATTACATGTCTAATAGATCATGGCTGTGATGTTAATATGGTTACAAGAAACAATTGTACACCACTTATCTTGGCTCAAGCCTCTGCCAATTTACTTAGTAGAGAAGAAGTTATAGATGAGTATGATGATGATTGTGTCCCAAACTACTATTATGATAGCTCTGAAGAAGTCATAGAAATTCTTAAAGAACAAATAATAAAACTAAAAACTGCAAATTTATATGTTGAGAAGAGAAATTTATCATTACTCAATGAATCAATGACCAAAGAAGAGAGAGATTTTCAAAAATCTTGTGAAAAGGAAATTGAACATATGAAATGTGAAAAGATTTATAATGATATATCATTCTATGATGTTTTAACAAAGATTGAATTTGGAATATATACCAATAATGATGATGTAAAACAGGCACTACAATCAGATTCTTATAAACATAAATTCCCAATATATGAAAAAATAATATCTTTTAATTTTCTGAAAGGAACAGAAAGAAAAAAGTTGTTAGAAGAAAGCCTTGACTTATTCTACTGTCTGTTTGAGATAAGTGAAATACTACCATATAATTGTGCTGAGAATACTTTCAAATTTATAAATAACAAAGATTTAAGATATTTTGTAGATGTTTGTAAAATTCTGAAGACCAATAATATCAATAATACCAATAATTCTAGAAATACCATGGATATAAGTTAAAGTTGTGAAGTGCCTCTTCCCTACTAAAAAATCTCATGTGTGATCTCATATGCGACTCACGTGAGACTATATCATAAGTATAAGTGTATAGGTATTTCTGTAATTCTACGACAATAAATAATTATTTTTTTCTGATAATTTTATCTTACCCCTCCTGTACAATAAATACAATAAATCAATGTATTTCTCTACCTTTGAACATCACTTTTTGAATATCTTTGTTGTAAATTTTACATCATGAAAATCGTGATATACATTCTTCCAAATATTGAGAAAGACTTCTGTTTAAGTGACTGCTTGTATATAAATGAAATCTATAAAAACTGAAAAACAAATGTAAAATCAACAAAAAAAATTTCTATGTTCTTTTCCTCTAACTAGATTTACTCAAGCGCGCTACGCGCGGGCAATATGAATATCGGTTATAATATATAACAATATTATAAATAGATATATTATGGATAAATAATAAATAAAATAAGGTCTTCTGTACAGACATAGATTTTAGTGAAATTAAATAAAATAAAATGTTTTTATAAATACATATATGTACTTAAGAACTCGCAATATAAGAACGTCAGTAATTCCTTTTCCTTCGGTTATTTTACACTCAAAACATTGAGTGAATACACATTAGTTCTTATTACATATAATCATGTTATAGTAAAATATTGATAATAAATACAATAAAACTTAATGACAATATTATTATTTAATTTATAAATATTTATTATCATTTAAAACTTTCAAAATTTAAGATCTAATTCAAAATATCGCGCCTTTTTAAAGGTCAACCAATCAGAACACGTTTTAGTCGGCTTCACTTTTCTCAGATCTCTTTTTTAAAAAGGAAAATATATATATCTGAGGCTTCCCAGAATAACCGAATAAGTCCACTACTCGAGTTTCCGAGAAAAACGGGTTTTAATGTTAAAATTTATATGTAAGATCGGGAGAAACGAGATAAGTCGTAAGACTTGACTAGCCAATTGGCACATTCAAAACATATTTACACGCTGGTTTGAACATATTATACATTTTCTGATGCGTTAAAAACGAGAACTCAAAAAAGTATGGACTTATCTGGTTATTCCGGGAACTCTGGACTTATTTGATAGTGCGGTTCGCGTTTATTTTGGAGCGTATTCTTAAATTTAATTATGAAACGGGTTAATAAATTACAAAATTAGTAATTGTTCAATGAATTCTTCTAACTACTCATTCAAGAAATTTCTATTTTTCTGACATTTCTATTAAGAGGGTACCATAGTCCTACCTTACCGACTCCTCTATTTCTTCCTGTAAAAAAACAAATACAATGAATTATCCAAAACAATGAGTGCACTCCTCTAAGTTTTTTAATGCGCAAACGATATGCTGAAACCAGAGCTGGAGGAGTGACGCCTACTCACTCGATGAAAAGATATTCCAAAGAAAAAAAAACCAAAGTAGAGCTCCCGTTTCCCCATGCGTTCGGCCTTACAATCAATTTATGGGAGGCGTAGATTTACAAGATAACCACTGTAACAATATTATGCCAAGCATTAGATCAAAGAAATGGACTTGGATAGTTTTGATTAGATTGATCCAAGCAAGCATCACAAATGCTACAGTGTTATCGAATCGTGTAAATGAAAGAAAAAAGGTACATTAGACTTTGTACTAGCCTTTTTACATTAGATTTTGTACTAGCTTTAGCTATTATAATAATATTTATTATAATATTATAATAATTTCGTTTTATGTTATACTAGTCGAGTCGTTCCGATTAGAAATTTTTTCAAAACCTTTTTTAATTCTTTTCACTTAGGATTACACGTCATCGTTATATAAATGAGTCAGCCCTATAGTATTCCTTATATTACCATTATAATGTTATTGTTGCATATATCTTGGACTACCTATATACAAATAATTGTTGAGTTAATCATACTACAAACATAATAATGGACTAACAATTTGTGAGTTCGTTCTGTATATATATGCTAATCGATATAAATAATGATTTAAAATAGTTAATATATCTATCAAGAATTTGTTCCTTTATTATGATCGATGCTCTATTCTAAATCTGCCGAAGGAAACATTAATGGAAATACCATAGAATCCACATGATTTGATAATTTACTTTAATAAGTATATTCATTTTCAGTTTATAAATAAGTTCCTGATTTTGACACAATAATAGCACTACATTCAGAAGTTAAGGGTTTATCACACGTGTGTTTTTTATTATTATTTTTGCGAATAAAGTATAATTTATGATTGAAAGTTTTTGGCTTCGTAGTTTTAATTGTTTTAGGAGAGAAGGAAATTGACCACGGTGATACTTATGAAGTTGTGCTTTAGTGGCCGGTCACACATATTTTCAGTTATACTAGAAGTGTCAATGCGCGCTGCCCGCGCCCTATCCTGGGGCAATCAAATTTTACATGTTCATTTCAAATCGACCAATCACAATCATTAGAGGTGACAATCTCAAGTCCATCTCTTTTTTATATAGAATACTCGAAAATATTGTAGGCTGATATTTCATATAGTATTTTCTATAAAATGTTTTTGTGATAACAAATCGTAGGATAAGAACGATTCCTACCATACCGACACACGTTATATATAATTTGTAAATATTCATGTGGAATAACGCGAATTTGAAAACCTCCTTTTACATAAATACTCAGAAAATTCTTTAGATTTTTATTATTTTACATAATATGTTAGCAGTTATCATCCCAGGATTATTTTGTTGAAAATAAAAGTAATTTTCATTTTCTGAAATAAATAATTTCGTGGCATAATTCTTAAGTTGCGTGCGCGTGTGTGTGCGCGCGCGTGTGTGTGTGCATATATATATATATATATATATAAAAATAAATAAAATAAAGTACGGTAAGGTAATAAAGAATTAGGCAAATTTTTGATCTTTGAATGTATCGTTATTAATCGTTCACTGTCACTCTCTTGACATTTTATATTGACAATTTTTTCTATTTACAATGGTATTGATATAATGATACAATAATATTAATTAATTATAATTGTACACGTCTACTACAAATATACAGATTTGCATCTTTCTTTACAAAAAGGTATAATCTACGAAGTCTTTACAATGCTTTATCTAAAATTATGCGCAAATTGAAATAGGGAAAAGGTGATTTAAAGAGGGTAAATATGTGAATCTTGATGAAAAAAATGGCATCGATTGTTCTTTTAGCCTTGAATATATATGTATATATATAATTACAGAAAAAAAGAAATAGCAATCGGCCGACTAAACTGGCTGTCTCTTTTCTCAGCAAGGTTCAATGTCATTGACAAAAATAGGATGATGTACAATGGGAGAAGAGATGTAAGTACAAAAATTGACAAGAGCATTTTTACGTATCGCAATAGTAATCGTAGAATTGCCCTGCCATGGTCAATAACTTTAATCACTGTTTTCTTCTTGTATCGTTCATTCGCTGCTTTACAAATAAGGGATGAAGTTGGCTTTAAGACTACGTCATTAAACTTACAGACGTGTAGAACTCCAAGTCTGACTTTTATAGTTATATTTTAAGAGGAACATTAATGAATCTTGCTTCATCATTATCATCATCATCATCACCATTATCAATCTCGTCGTCGCTATCGTCATCGCTATCTGATAATACATACATCATCTAACGTCGTCATGATCATTATTATCACCAACAATAATATTATTACAAATAAATAGTTACTTATCGAAAAATCGCATAATAACAAAACAGTCGTCATTAGTCAATGTATTAACGGAGACGGGACTAGCAAGGTAATATACTCGAAGTCAAAATCAGTTTGGAAATGAATATCTTTATAATGAATGAGGAGAAACGAGGATTTTGAAAAAATATATAATGAGAGCTTGCTGGTACCGAATCCATTTTTTCATGTAAGGGAATTAATTCGCTAGTAAAATAATAATGCCGGACTTTGGGTCTCCGTACACTAACACTTGAGCGAAATTGAGAACCGTCATCCAAAACTGTGTGGAATTGTCGGATAAATTGTTAAAAGTCAAAGATATTGAAAAAGGAAAGAAACTGAGGATGGCGGTTTTCTTTTGTGTTTCAGTGGACGGAGACCACGCGAAAAAAAATTCCAGGCTGACAAGACCTGCTCTTATAAAACACCTTTTTTTATTTCTGTTCCTCTCTCTCTCTCTTTCTCTCGAGCGCGCGCGCGCTTATGATCTTCAACTATTCCTTGGGCATACTCGGTCGATAGCATTCTTTTTTCGTGATGCACAGCGCAGTCGACAGAAGCAGACGTACTTTTAAGTTTCGGTAAAACTACAATTACTGCGCTATATTGCTATGTGTCCTTAAAGGACATGCAACTACAGAGACTACCAACGAACTTGAAGGGAAAGAGAGAAAGGGGGAAAGGGATCATCTTTCGTACTAAGCATGTTCCTTGCGGCTTCTGATATTTTAATCGTACAACTCTTTATTCTAAGAAAAAATGTCGGAATTTTTGAAAGTACAAAAGAGATTTATCTTCCCAAAGGCGACTCTATAAGAGTCGATCAGAAAACCGTTTCCTTAATAATTTATAATTGTTTCTTGACATTTTGTATAATTTTCATCCAGCCATGTAAGGATAGATGACAATTATAAAAACATCAATAGTCAGTGTTCTGTTAATAGCATTTTTCGCTTTTGATAAACATCTCTCTTTACATATATACGAATACAACACAGTCACTTTCTACAAGCGCTCGTTTTTCTTCTCGCGTCGAATTTTTTTCATACAACCATACATACAACACCCACGTCAGAATATACAAAAACGCGTATACACAAATATTGGAATATACAAAAACACGTTCACACAAAACAGACGCTTTCTTTCTCCCTCGTTCATTGAAAAAAAAAGAACAATGATAATGTGCGCGAGAAGATCTACGAAAATATTCAAGAATAGCATTCGCCAGATTGTAGCAAATCTTATCCGGTAGTAATAATCGCGAATCGCATGATCGAATGATTATTATAAAAATAATATATATAATTATAGTTAATAAAAAAAATCTTAATAATATTAATAATAATCGAAAATAACAATAATAATAATATAATAAATTAGTTCTGTACAAGGCGCTTCGAGCATGATATCTAATTTAACAGCTAAAGACAGGCGGAGCGCGCACGAGCGCATCCGGCCACACAGCATCCGTTTTTTGTGTTTTTCTCTTTGTCAAGAGTCTAGAGTTCATAGGGTTCGAAGGTGGCGCGTCGAATGGCCACAGAACAGTCACGCTTAGTCAAACCGATCTCGATCTCGTCGTCGTCGTAGTGGTCACGACCTGGCTAGACTTGGGTAGCGAGCGTCGCGGCGAGGGCCGAGTCGTGCCTGTAGTGGTCGTCGATGCAGTAAACAGCGCAGCCGCCGCCGGGCGTGTCCGAGCCCGGCGAGTGGCCCTCGTCGGGCGGCAGCTCCGCTATGCTCGTGTTGGGCCTCTTGCCCTCCTGGCAGCCGGCCATGCTCGAGCAGCAGCTGCCGTCCGTCGCCGCGGAGAAGAGGGAGGAGGAGCGCTTCGAGTCGAGCAGCTGGTGGCAGGAGCCGAGGCCCGCGGCGCACTCCTTCTCCTTCTGGTAGAGGTGCTGGGAGGCGCGGTGCTGTGCCGCCTCTGTGTTGAGCTGCTTGGTGGTGCGCGGGCGCACGGGCTCCGGCTGCACCGGCTCCGGCTTGTAGCCCTCGTGCAGCGAGCCGTCGAAGGAGCTGTCGGCCGCGCAGGCCGCCACCGCCGCCGCGACCGCCGCAGCTGCCACCGCGTTGTTCACGCTCTTGGCCTGCACGCGCTCCGGGGCCAGGCCCTGGCAGGCCGCCGCGCGCTCCGACTGCGCCGTCCAGGTGTTCTTGATCATGTGGCTGTCGCCGGGCGGCGACTGGCCCGGGCCCTCCATTTGCCCGCCCGGGGAGAGGAGCGCGCCCGCGCGCTTGCTCATACTGCTGTGCACGGCGTTGCGCTCGTTCTGCAGCCGCGCCTCCTCGTCGGCCTTGGCCTGCTCGCGCTTCTGCCGGCGCTTCATGCACATGACGGCGAGCGCGGCGACGAGGACGAAGGCCGGCACGGCCGTGGAGATGGTGGCGATGACGACGACGTGCTCGGTGCTGAGGGAGGCGTGCCGCGCCTCGGGCGAGGCGGCGACCGCGGCTTGCCTGGTGCCGCCGGGGCCGCCGCCGACCGCGGGCTTGGCGGGCTGCGCGGCCGACCAGTAGCCGGCGGAGCCCGGCCGCGCCGAGGACTCGGCGCAGTTCTCGCCGCGCCAGCCCTCTGGGCACTCGCAGACGAAGCCGTTGACGCGGTTGCGGCAGGTGCCGCCGTGCTGGCAGGGCGAGCTCTTGCACTCGTCGACGTCGACGCTGCAGTCCTTGCCGGTGAAGCCGGGCTTGCACGCGCACTGGTAGTCGTTGGTCGTGGAGAGGCAGGAGCCACCGTTGGCGCAGGGCTTGGCCAGGCAGTAGTCGACCTTGTCCTGGCAGAGCCGGCCGACGTAGCCGGCGACGCACTGGCAGCGGAAGCGGTTCACGAGGTCGACGCAGGTGCCGCCGTTCAGGCAGGGCCCGCCGGCGCAGTCGTCGACGTTCACCTGGCAGCGCTCGCCGCTGAAGCCGGCCGGACACGTGCACCTGAAGCCGGCGACAAGGTCGGTGCAGGTGGCCCCGTTGGCGCAGGGGTTCTCGGCGCACTCGTCGATCTGCTGCTCGCAATCCGGTCCGGCGAAGCCTGCCGGGCAGTGGCAGGTGTAGCCGCGCTCGCTGTCGTCCTCGCAGGTGGCGCCGCGCGCGCACGGCGCGTCCTTGCAAGAGCGAGAGCTGATTTCGCAGTGCCGGCCCCGCCATCCCGCAGGACAGCTGCAGCGGTAGCGCCGGCTGATGGTCTCCTCGACGCCGTCGGCCGAGGCCGTCGTCTCCAGGGTGGCGTTGCCATTGGACGGCAGACAGGTACCGTCGTTCAGGCAGGGCTGGGACTGGCAGTCCAGGAGCGGTGTCTCGCACTCAGTCCCCGTGAAGCCCGGGGCGCAGGCGCACGTGTACGAACCCTGGCCGGTGTTGAAGCAGGTGCCGCCGTTGCGGCAGGGCTTATGGTTGGTGCAGAAGTTGAGGTCCTGGTTGCAGAAGAGTCCGCCCCAGCCCTCGTCACAGAGGCATTCCCAGGGCTTCTGGCAGCTGCCGTGCAGGCAGCCCGGATAGCGAACGCACTGGTCGCAGAATGGGCCTGTCCAGCCATTGTGACATCTGAAATTAGGCGAAATGCGTTCGTTAGTGCGCCCACGCACGTGTTTACATATTGCCGTGTTTATTGCCAAGTGAAATAATGAGTATAACTGAATGATATCGGGAGATAGGGAGGGAGAGAGATTCAGATGGAGCATTGAGTTGGGCGCGAGGGGCATCATCGTTATCGACGCCGTCGTCGACCTCGTACGAGGAGCTCGAAAGAATTCCTGCGCACGGAAAGGCAGCAGGCTGGCAGGCTGGCAGGCGTACGGGTCTTTGAAAGAGCACGCTGCGCGGCAGGAGAGAAAGAGGAGGAAGGGAGGAGGGCCGAGAAAAAGGAGAAAAGCATCCACGCGGCGGCGGGTGCGGCGGATACGCGGGGAGCCGTGATATAAAGAGGAGAGCGCGAGGAGAGAGGATGTGGCGGTCAGCCATTACTTTGTCCACGCGGGCCCGAGACGAGAGGAGGGGAGGGGGGCGCAAGCGAGAGAGCCACAGC
This sequence comes from Torymus texanus, assembly GCA_036873485.1. Classification (NCBI taxonomy): domain Eukaryota; kingdom Metazoa; phylum Arthropoda; class Insecta; order Hymenoptera; family Torymidae; genus Torymus; species Torymus texanus. The sequence goes on from JAYJLV010000056.1 coordinate 16,420,091, forward strand.
TAGAGAGCCCGGGCGAAAAAGAGAAAAGGAAAATGGGAGAGAGGGGGAGGAGAGGCGGAGAGGGGGGATGAGTCGTCGAGTAGTGTTCCCACGGTTGAAGCCGCTCGGTTCGAGCCACGGCAGAGCCGTTCAGTATGCGGGTCAAGGAAAGGTTACGCTCCTCTCGGAGCTCGCGCGCGTGTGGGTATATACGCGAGCGCGCCTGCCTGCCTGCTTGCCTGCCTTACAGTTTGCCCCATACCAACTCAGCGACGCTTGCCCGGGCCCGTCGCATGACTATACCATTAAATCCCATATACCGAGAGAGAGAGAGAGAGAGAGAGAGAGAGAGAGAGAGAGAGAGAGAGAGAGAGAGAGAGAGAGAGAGAGAGAGAGAGGGAGAGAGAGAGAGTGGAGGATCCGCGAGAGAGACCCTCTATATCCTCTCCCTCTTTTTCTCTCCTTTCTCCTCTCCCTCGCTATATACCACGTCCGAAGAGCCTGGTCTCCAGTCCGTCCGACCTCCCTCTTTCGCTACTTGTTCGCGAGATTCCAAGACGCTCTCTGCCAAGGTAGAGAGAGAAAGACTACGAATGCACGTAAGGGAGCATCGTTACATACCTCGACCAAGCGCCAAGCACGGAAGGAAGAAATTTTTTACGATATGCGTAAACCTTTCTGTGCCCTTTAGCCTTGCTGCTACAATAGACCACATTCTTATTACGTTTCGTTTCTTTATAACCCATTGAAAATTACTAAAAACGACGAACTTTCAGTTAAAATTTATTTAGAAATATTTACAATCTTTTTAGCTGATATTCATTGAATGATCTGAAAATCGAAAAATGGAAAATATATTCAAAATAAGCTTTCTCTCAATAAACAGAAATGTGTATTTACGTGTTACCTATAAAATTTTCCATCAGTAACCCGTTCGTGTTGGAAATTCAGCATTTCCTTGGTAATAAATGATAACAGCATAGCAAAGGGATAAGAGGAACAAGGGGCAGTTTGCCAGAGACGAGTACAAAAGCCACGGTATACGAGAAATGTCGATGAACGCGCTCGCGGTCGCGCCGTGGGTGGAGAATGAGAGAGAGAGAGGGAGAGTTGCGGAATTCTCTCTCGCGTGAATTTGAATGGGACCGATCCCACGGTACGCGGTGCGATGAATTTACAGCGAGCACGTCCCAACTTGTCGCGCGTTTCCGCGTCACGGCTGATTTCGGGGAAATGCGTGCGACGGCCGTGTGAACGCGACGTGAATCCAATGCGAAGTGAGGTGTGTGTGTGTGTGTATATATATATATATATATAAAGGGAGGAAGAGAGAGAGAGAGAGAGAGAGAGAGAGAGAGAGAGAGAGAGAGAG
>JAYJLV010000056.1:16426527-16462990 GCA_036873485.1 Torymus texanus
ATGTATTTATTTGCATAAATTTATTAATTTTGTAGAATATGAAATTTAAGTAACTTGTTTTTTTAATTAGGTAATTATACTTGATATACAACAATTTCTAGTTTATCGCACTGCAATCATTACAAAGTCATGGCATCTGCCAAGTCACGATATTATTCTCTTTAAGTCTAATTGTTATATTTGATTGCACATTAGTCGAATTTCCATTTACAATTAAAAAATTAATATTGCTTATCATGTGGTATTTCCTACGAAATGAAGTTTATACTTATAACAAGGTTCGCGAATAAACAGTTGTCGAAAATACAGTTGTAACGGGATAAAATCTGCAGCTATTTTCCCTATTATTGGTCCTTCTCGTTCCCTAAAAGTCGGTACCGCGGGAGTCAATCTAATTTGACTTCTCAGGGATGCTGCGACAAAACTAAGTGTACAAATGTCGAGTTTGCGCTCGAACTCGACTTTTTCGGATGTCGGAAGGGAGAGAAAGACTCGCGCTATTAAAACGCGAGGCGTGGCTACTCAGAATGATCGTCGTCTTGGCACGACAATCCCGCGGAGGCGGCAGTATCCAGGAGAAGGTTAGATGAAGGTTAAGAATGAAGAACAACCAGTTACATAGAGAACAATAACAATGTATATTCTACCCATCCAAGTACAATTCAAAATACGTGTCGCGTTGCGCGCAGACAAGAAGTCGGCGGATCCGCCGCTCAGCACATGCGGATCAATATAATTATTTTCGATTGGGCCGGTGAACGCAATACCGGCCGTCTGATGTTGCGAGCCGAAAATACAAAAGAATGCGGGGGACCAATAAACGGAACACTGGTCCAAACACTTACTTCTTTCGGACGACGCAGTGTACCGGAATACAACCGATATACGCTGACGGTGATAATGCTGATTACGGAAATCGCTTGTGTCCCGGAGCCTGCGAAAGTCGCATACGCGCGGGTTGACGGTCCGAGAGAATCTCATTCAAAATTGAATTGAGCGCGATTTTGCAACGGCGATAGCCGCGCTCTCCCCGCGCGCAGCTCACGAATACATTGCTCGAACGATGTCAACAAATGCTCGAGATGCAAGAATTCGCGGGAATGAGAGTGAAACGAGTTCGACAGAATACGGAGAACCGAGATTCATATTTTCTCCGTATTTTATTCTCGAACCTCGTTATACTCGATACCGAGGCTCTTGTTCGATTCGACTTTACGTCCGTGACGTCGGTGAGAAATCGAGCGACAGACCACATGATCCACATCGATGGATCGCATTCATCCACCCGGTGGATCGCTCTTCATCGTGATCCCGCTGAATTCGGTTCAACGGCGGTCGGAACCAGTCAAACAACGTTTGATGGACCGGAGACTGCTGGCTCTTTTGGCGCTGGGGTTCCGGTCGACGACCGCTTTCGCTCTTCTTGGGTTGGCTTGGTAGCTGTCGTCACGTCTTCTTCTTCTCCCCTTCGGGTAAATCTGCCAGTCCGGGCAGGCCCATTAGAGATGTGTTTGGGAGTTGCACATCCAGCATAATTTAGTTACTGGATTGGGCGAAGGAGAGTAACTGGAGTCTCTTGTAGTCTTCGACGATGCCTTCGACGAAAGTTTTTCTGAGGAGTATCGGGGTGATGCCGTCGAAGCGGTCGAAATAGTTTTCTTTGACCATCTTCGATTGCGTTAATACGAAACCTTTGTCCAAAATTCGGATTGGGATCTTTGCTCAATAGGTTGGTCTTCTCCGGTTTTCGACTCAGCGTACCGTTTGGCTTTGGGTTTCCTCGGGTCGCTTTCTTCTTCCTCTGGACTCGTTTACTCTGTCGAGGCTGTTGTTCGGCAGGACACTTGCGTGCGTCCGCCAGACTCCTCTTTTTATGTGCCGTTGTATTTTGGAGCGCCCACATTTTCTTGCGTAATCTGTGCAGTTCGTCGTGCAGCCGCCGCACTTCCTCGCTAAGGCGCCTAAACTTTACTTCTTCTGCTTTGTGCGTCCAATTACCCATGCATTCGCAAAATCGCTCACTTCTCGTTTGCGTCGAGGCGTCGAATTGCAAAGTGATCGGTGCCTTGTCCGCCTGTTGTGCTGTCACCAGATTTTTATAATATCCCTTGTTGCTCCTTGGAAGACTTGTTTGTTCTTCATGAGTCTGGAAGAATTTAATACAGCCGTCCGGTGCCGATTAATTTTATTAGAGCTGTTTGCGTGCTATGACACGGTCAAAATCCAGATTGAAGAGGATCTAGAATCTTGTTTGACGATAGAAAAACTGATATTTGTTCATGCACAATCTTTTCAAGTACTTTGGAAAGAAAGCACGGAGCTGCTCCAGTATTTGCTTCGCGTGATGTGGCACGCGTTGTATTTTCTGTCAGATATGCTTACTGCTGCAGAATTTTTATTTATGGCGTCCTTAAACTTTGTAGTCCCGGTAGACATAACAATCTCTTGTAAATTCGCGGCGGTTACAAGTTTAGAAGGCACGATATCGCATTTCAAAATATTTTAAACCTCATTATATTTTCTGACAAAATATTGCAAATTTACCATTCTAATAAAAACCTCTCCGCGCCATGCTTCCGCATACGGGACCGAATCCACGATTGACATGGTCATGCGAAAAAAATTAGATTTCGTGAGAGTCCAAGGATTCTCTGACAAATACAGTTCAAGTACATAATTCGAACTGAATAGGTACAGAATTTAAGTTGCTGCAGGTCAAACCTTAAAACTCTTTTATATGTATAATATTCATTGAACTACTAGAGTTTCACGGCTAGGGCTCTCAAAGTTCTAAAATTGAGGGAACTTATCTTCAGACGTGCGATATTAGATTGTAACCACCGAACAAATTAAGCTTCTGGCAGTTCCAAGTCTCGAATAGTTGTAGTTCAATGCATATCTGTACTAACTGAAATTTAATCGGCCAATAACGAATTATATTTTCTTAAAGAGGTTCATCCGATTAAAGAAACCAGATAGATCTAAACAAAACTTAATACATAAAATAATAAATGAACACAGATGTTACATAAAAAATTGAGTCATTTCACAACTTCAGTGATCAAATAAAAATTAAAGTTATTGGAACATTAATCAAATGGTCTTATAAAACCTGCGCGAATCAGGTTCCGACCAGCGTTGTCAGCGTTTCTACCGAGGACTAACACGTATTATCGATTTACATCGAAGACTAGTGCCATCGGCTAGATTGTGGCCAAGACTAGCACATTCCAGTGTTTGTAATGAAAACTACTAGCGCACTTTGGGAGATCACCTATGTTTTTCGAAATTAAAAATGTGTAATGAGTTAAGCCTACTGAAAAAACTCATATGAGAACGCGTAAGTATGGGACCTATACGTTCAATCCGTAAATTACTTTAGTCGAGAAAGTAGTGACACGCGTATGTACATTACAGTTTATAGGAGATACTACATGTGGCGTTTTATTCCATGAAGTCAGGGAAATACTGCAGGCCATGATATACTAAAAGTCCTATTTTGCTAGCACGGAAGGCAAGTTCGCTTTCTTTCTCGAAAGATCCATAAGATAGGATGGTGTTTTGAGTCATATTTGTTAGTAAATCATTTACGTAAAGTATGAAGAGAAGAGGCCCTAATTAGTTCCCTGTGTTACTCCTGTATTAATGGTTTCAGGATCGCTAGCTTGCGAGCCTATTATAACTGTTTGTTTTCTGTTATTTAGATATCTTTTTATAAGCTTATGTCCCTTTCCTCTTAAACCATATGCGTATAATTTATCTAACAATATTTTATGGTTTACCTTGTCAAAAACTTTTGCTAAATCTAGAAAGGTGACGGCAATAGGTTTACTTTGGTCTAATTTTTCATATATAATTTTAGTTATAAGACTTAAAAGCGTATTTTTTCCTATATTCTTGATGAATCCAAATTGTTTTTTACTGATTATATTATGTTTACTTATAAAGTTACTAATTCTATTGTGAATGATTTTCTCAAAGATTTTTGCGATGTTTGAAATTAAGAATATTGGTCTATAATTACTCATATCTTTTTTATTTCCTGTTTTGTATATTAGAATTACTTCAGCTGATTTTAATGCATCTGGCCATATTGATGTTTCTGTACAGAGATTAAAAACACATAGGCTAATGTAACAACTATAATGGAAGATATAGCTTTTAAAATTTTTGTGTTAATTTTATCGATACCACCTTTTTAAAGTTTTAGGTTGTCTATTATTTTTATGATTTCATGTTTATTTGTAGGTTTAATGAAAAGAGATTTTGGATTGCTTTTTGGTAGCTCGATTTCCTTATGGTTTGGTGTTGTAATTCTATTACTCAGTGTATCTCCTAATTTGCAATAACATGCATTCATGGAATTTGCTATTTCGATCTTGTTTTTAATTAATGCGTTATTTTCATTTTTTATTTGTTCAATTGTGTTCTCCTTTTTGCTTTTGTTCCTTCCTATTTTATTATTAATGCAGTCCCAGAGTTTTCTGGGATCATTGCAATTTTTTTCTATTAAAATCTTATCAAGTTCAGTTTTCGCTGCTTAATGACTTTATCTAAGGCTTTGCAGAATTTTTTATATTCATCTTTTAACTCTTCATTATCCGGATTTTGCTTTAAACTATTATATAATTTTTCTTTTGTATTACATGAGTTTATTATTGCATTTGTTATCCAGTCGTTTCTAGGTCGTTTCTAATATTTATGAGTCAATCAAATTTATTTATTGCTCGTATTTTAATATAAATTTGAATGAATTAAATTTTATCTCAGTCGAGTAGTTACCCTACCCAATCTAATGATCTACGCTGTTTTCCGAAAACTTGAGGCCAAATATCTGCGTCATCTTATAAATTTTTGGTACAAAATTTACTGTTATTTTTCTTTTAAAAAATTTTGTACGGTGTCGTTGATATTTGGGTTGAAAATTGTGTGAGATACGCTGAGAAAAAAAGATTAGATTTACTTAACGCACGCTTATACGGGCATGGCCGAGGTGCTATGATAGGCCATTTCTACCGGTCTGTTCAGCAAATGCAACAAAAATTATGGCCACATATCTCTATGCAGGACAATTTCAATTGTTTTAACTGAAGATTTCTGCAGTTTTAATGATGTTTTCTCAGCGCTGATGTCTTTTTCTTAAAAGACATAATAAACCGATATATTTATCTTCATAATGCCGAATGTCCCGTGTTCTGACGATGAAACCGAGTCATTGGTAATTGCAAGACTATTACGCACGGAGAAAAATAGTTGTAGGAAAAATTACTATTTTTAATAGTAGCCGTGGGACAGACTAAAATTCTCGTGAAAATGACTACAATTTATAGTAAAAATTGCTATTCATATTATAAAATTTACAAAATAAGTAACCATTTTTACTATGTACCTAATTTTGACTGTAGTAATTTTTATTAGAAAACGAGTCCGTCTCGCCGCTACTATAAAAAATAATTTTTCTCCGTGTACGTAACTTTAAACTTGTCAAATGAAAAAAATGAGATAAAAACAGTAAAATGTCGAGACGTACATAATTAAATATTATTTTTTATATTCCCTTAAAACTGAACACATTTAAGTACTCCGCAGAGTATTTTAGGCCTTTAACTTTAAACCGTCGCTCCCAACAAAAACTAGCACATCTCAGTTTCCCCGCGAAGACTAGCACATTTCAAATTCCCCCGCAAAGACTAGAATGTTATTAACATATTTTTAATTTTAAAATGTATGAGAGCGTCCTGTGTAGTAATATAACTACAGTGTTACAAGTTATTTTTCATTATTGCTTTTCTTTTGTTAGAATTTTAATGACAAAATGATGTTAAGTTATAAGCTATAATTTATGGAAAATAAAATTCTTTATGAGTCACATTTTGCTAAAATCAGACTTGTAATTTTGTACAAATTCAGAAGTTTTGTTTTTATTTTAAAATAATGTATTTTAGTATCTTAGACAAAGACTTGCAGAATTGTTAGATAAAATTTAACACATGGCAGTATTATTTATAGATTATTTATAGCGGATCAGGGATAATAATAAATTATTATTATTCACTATGTAATTTTTTGTAAATATCTGAAAAAATTCTTATGAATTTTAGAAATAAAAAGAAGGCATAATAGTTATATAATTAAAATAATTTTTCCCACACGGATGTACAGTGCGTAGGTTTTATAAGATTTTGTAGGAGTATATGAGCTATTGAGCCTCTTATTAGGCGTTAAGTAGTACTTTATACCCGTTGGATGAATAGTTTTGAAATTATAATGTGGGCGTAAAATGTAATTTTACACGTAATAAGGTACGAAAAGTTGTATTATGTTAGTGAAGTTATAACTTATGGGTACTTGGACTACAATAAATTGATTTCAGTACTTTCTTGTACTTATTTTGTATAGAAGGATTAACAATGTTAGTGTTATATGTTAGTGAAGTTATAACTTATGGGTACTTGGGCTACAATAAATTAATTTCAGTACTTTCTTGTACTTATTTTGTATAGAAGGATTAACAAATTTGAATACATTTTTGAGAACAGTCATACAGTTGTTTCAGAGAGTTGTTTACATTACATGACTATCGGTAATTGATTTCACAACTTTCGTTTGTTTGATTTGCAGTAAACAATTTGAATTTACTTACTTAGATATAATTTATTCAGCATATTATTAACAACATATTATTTCTTTTATAGTCATGAAAAAAATGATTTCAATTTGTAGAGAGGTTTTATTGAGTAGATGAGATTAGGAAAGAGAAGAGAAAACGAGAAAGTGAGAGGGAGTGGGAAAAGGGGATAGATTATACAGAAAAAACATTTATACTTGCCTTATTTTATTTTTCGTAGAATTTTTTATATTAACAATATTATTAACAACATACTATTTCTTGTATAGTCATGAAAAAAATTATTTCAATTTGTAGAGAGGTCTTATTAAGCGAGAGGGCGAGAGAAAGAGAGGGGGGGGAGGGAGAAAAGAAAGAAAAAATGATACAGAAAAAATGTCTATAGTTGCCTTATTTTATACTTTCGTGGAAAGTTTTATATTTTTTTTTACTTTTTAAAAATAATTTTTTGGTGAGATTTCACAACTTTTTCAGGGTAAAAGTTAAATGTATGAAAATACTAAACCACATTTTTACCAGTATTTGTTGTCCAGTCACGAACAAAATTATTTCAATTTGTAGATTTATTTGTCTAAAACTGCTTTTAAAATATGCGCCCTGATCCGCTATAAATAATCTATAAATAATGCTGCCATGTGTTAAATTTTAACTAACAATTCTGTAAGTCTTTGTCTAAGATACTAAAATACATTATTTTAAAATAAAAACAAAACTTCTGAATTTGTACAAAATTACAAGTCTGATTTTAGCAAAATGTGACTCATAAAGAATTTTATTTTCCATAAATTATAGCTTATAACTTAACATCATTTTGTCATTAAAATTCTAACAAAAGAAAAGCAATAATGAAAAATAACTTGTAACGTTATATTACTACACAGGACGCTGCTCTCATACATTTTAAAATTAAAAATATTTACAGTATTTAACAGATAATACAACAGCACCAATGTCGGGAATCAGTTTTTTATATTTGCTTCAGTATTAAGTGGGATGTCTATATGATTTATATATTCTATTCTATGTCACACTTTTAATGCTATCTTCTCCTTATTTTGTTGTTGCATCCATAATGAAATGTAAAAATAAGAACAATCAACATAAAAATGTTCGACATTTCGACATAAGCATATTTATTTTCCATTTTAAGAAAATTTAGTAAATAAAAAAATTGCTCTCAAGAAGATATTGTTTATTTTGTATTTTCATTCCCTAATTCTTCTATTTAATCAGGTATGCCTAAACTTCTTCTACAGTCTGGAGACAATACCATTTACCTTTTGGAGGTATCATTATACCAACACATTCAAAGTGAAACTACTCTACCTCACAGTGGTCTTAATCGCATGCAATCATTTATAGTACTTCGTCATATGGACATTTACAGTAGCCGTATAAATTATTAGAAAATTCAGCATTATATGAATGTTGGCAATAAATACTTGCTTGAGATGAAGAGAATAAGCTTTTTCCTTCATTTCGAATATTATTTTGTGAAACATATGTTCATCTAAATAACTTTCAGAAACATTGAATACTATTTTTTCATTATTTTCTTCATTACGAATATTATTATCTGAAGAATCACTTGACTCGCTACCACTTTGTTCATCTAAATCACTTTCTGAAGTAGTAAATACTCTTTTTTCATTATTTTCTTCATTTTGAATATTATTATCTGAAGAATCACTTGACGTGCTACTGCTTGGTTCGTCTGAATCACTTTCAGAAGCAGTAAATACTATTTTTTCATTACAAATCTGTTTTGTATCATTTTCTTTTTACAGTTGGTGTTTATTTTGTTGTAATTGTTGAGATTTTGTTGAAAAAGTAAAATTCTTGCTACTGAAAATCTTGCTTATTTATATATAAAATATTGCTTGTAGAAGATATTTGTGTTATTTCTTTCATATATATATAAAACTGCTTGGTTTGAGTTCACTACTCGAGGAACTCGAGTTGAACGTACCGAACTATTTGCTCTCTAAAGTTGAATTAGTGAAAATTGCTGCACTATTTCAATTAGTGGAAAAAAGTACTAATTTATTAGTGAATATGCACTAATTGAAATTATGGAGCAATTTTCACTAATTCAACTTTAGAGAGTGGGGTTAAATTGATTAGTTCGAAACTATCTAACTGTTCATTTAAATCGAACGATTTGAAGTAATCTTACTGTTCAAAGTCTGATTAAATATTTCAAAAAAATCAAACGGTTCCATATGATTACACGGAGAAAAATGTTGTAGTAAAAATTGCCATGTCTGATTGTAAGTGTAGGACATACTTGAAATACCCCAAAAACTACCACAATTCATGGTAAAAATTCCCATAAATTTATGGCAATTTTTCTGACATTGTGAAAATTATTATAAATTTATGGCAATTTTTGGGGTATTTCGAGTATGTCCCACACTTATAATCAGGCATGGAAATTTTTACTACAACATTTTTCTCCATGTACTCGTTCACCAGCTGCAAATAATCTTTTGCATGAAAATTTCTATAACAACAAATGTAATTCTTCCCATAAATAAAATATAACTCATCTATGTATGATACTAACAAGGAGAGTATCTCAGATCCGGATCACGGATTTTTCGTTAACTTTGAGATATGTTGTTAAGTACCGAAATATACGGAGGAAGCCACAATATTAGACCTTATGTATATCATGCTGCGGCATTCTCACAAGGCCAAATCGATACCTATTCTATATTTTGCTGCTAATTTGTCGCTAATTTGTTACTCTGTAACAATGGCTAGTCCACCGATATATGAAGCCACGGTAGCCACTCATCTAACTTTTGAACGAAATGACTTCGCTACCTCAGTTTTAGCGGAGAATTTGTCGCTTGAAGATACCGTAGAGCCTTTGTACCAAAAACCGACATAAGGTCACCGCCACACTAACGGACAAGCTAAAATCAATAAAACTCAAACATTTCCTAGTGTAATATTTTATTGCTATTTTTTTACACCGTCTTTTATTTTATCACTCTTGCTATTTCCGAGAAACAATAGCTACTCCGCCGATATATCAAGCTACACAGTATCCGCACTCTTCTAACTTCTGAACGAAATGACTGAGCGACCTTAGCTTTGGTCGAGAATTGGTGGCTAATTTGTCGCTCGAAGATGCCATAGAGACTTTGTTCAAAAAACAGATCATTGTCCCAGAAACTGACATTGAGCCACCATTACACGAACGGACAAGTTTAAAAAAATAAAACTCAAGTATTTTATAGCGTAATATTTTTCACTAATTCGTCGCACATTTATTACATGAAATTTGAAGTTGTTTTATAAAAGAATCACATGTGCAAAAAAAATTCGTAGTTCATTTTCGATAAATAATGTACCAGGGCATTAACTTATATTATTTTGAAAATAAATCAACATCTACAGAAATTAATTTAATCGTGTTTTCATTACAATACTTATGTAAATATTTCGAGTACAGGCTCTTGTCGTTTTCAGAATTTCAAGTACGAAATTGTAATTAAGAACATTAAATTTCTTATAAATATTTTATCATGCATCTTTCATCACTGATAATAACAATTAACGCAATGTAGTTTTTTTAAAGTATTGCAGAGAGGTGCTAACTTAAATTTTACCAACAAAAAGTCGACTCTGAGATAGAATCTTCGCCAGTTCATCGTCGTAAGCTATAGATTCTCAGAAACAGCAAGAGCAATAAAATTAGAAACGGTGTAACAAATGAAAATACCAAACTATTCAGCCATAGTTTCTCGGAAACGGTAAAAGCAACAAAATCAGAATCGATGTTATAAATAAGTGACAAATTATAGACAAAATATTACGCTATGAAACACTTGAGATTTATTGATTTCAGCTCGTCCGTTCGTGTGGCGGTGACTCAATGTTGGTTTTTGGGACGGTCAGTTTTTAGAACAAAGTCAGTTTTTAAAACAAATTCTCGGCCAAAACTGAAGTCAATTCATTCAAAAGTTAGATAGGTGGCTACCGTAGTTTGATATCACGGTGGAGTAGCCATTGTTCTTCGGAAACGGCAAGAACGAACAAATCAGAAACGGTCTAACAAATTAGCAACAATATATTACCCTATGAAATGTTTGAGTTTTATTGATTTTAGGATGTTTGATTAATGAGGCGGTGACCGTACCTCGGTTTTTGGGACAAAGTTTTTACGCTATCTTCGTGAACAAATTAGCGACCAATTCTCCGCCAAATCTGAGGTTGTTAAGTCCCTTTGAAAAAGTTAGATGGGTGGCTACCGTAGTTTGATATCACGGCGGAATAGCTATTGTTCTTTGGAATCGGCAAGAGCGACAATATCATAAACAATGTAACAAATCAGCGACACATTAGCAACAAAATATAGTATAGGTACCGATTTGATCTTATGAGATGGATGCCGCAGCATGATATACATTTAGACCCTAACGCTTCGATAAACTGAAGTTATCGACATTTTCAGCAGTTTAAAGAAATACGGAAAAATGCTCATTTTTTAATGATGAAAAACCATAGTTTCCCATCCTAACCGTGCTCACCCCTGCTTAATTTCGGTCATCGGACGAGGTCTGGCAACTGCGTTACCTGTCAAAGTGTTTGATGCTAACACACCAAATATAAAAATTATTGTACAAATCGATATTATTAATTTCAAACAAATTCGATTCGAATATTAAAATTTTTCAAACAGTTCATAAAACAAAATTTATTAAAAAAAACTGTGTTTAAGAAATAAATCTTACCTGAATAGCGTAGCATATTCCATAAATAATATCAGAGTTTCCGTCAAAGTAATAACGCCCAAAAAATGGATATTTCCTTTTCCGAACGGGACCATTCATATCCATTAAGGGCATAATGAAGTACATTATTGCAACAGAAAATATAATAAAAGCATAATTAGTACTATGGTGTTGAGCCTTGACTGTTAGATGATACATTATGTCTTTATTTTCTTGATAGTCTGACATTTTCATTACTTGAATCCAATTCGAACGCATAATTTGCAGGATTTCCTTAGAAACATTGAAAACAGCAATAAAAATATTGATAAAATAATGCAATAAAAAACACAACAGCTATTATATACCTCAAAAATATTCATTGATTTTAAGAAATTTGAAATTTTTATCATAACAGCCAAAATAAAAACGTTTGACATAAAAGTTTCAGTGTTTGCATCAATGTCTCCCCATAAAGTATATATATCGAACCACTGAGGAATTATGACAAAAAATATAAGAATATATATTAGAAAAAGATGAATTTTTCGCAGTAATTTATACAAAAGCATAGTATTATTTCTATAAGGCCACAATCCTATCCATATCAATCCAAGTTTATTCAAATATATGCAATCATCAAATTTTCTTCCAATATCCAAATTTGTCTCGAGCTTCGGTACTCTCGTTACCTTCATTACCGAGAATCGTTAACGCTACTATCGCGAAGGTTGCGATACTTCTAAGATATACTCGAAAGGTCCTTTACAGTCGCTGGTCTACATATTACTGTCTCATCTACCATCCATCAGCAACGCTGATCGATCGACCTTTTAAAAATTCCCTCTACAACTGTTGTTTAATACTTCCCACTTATTGTACAATTGCCTACTGTTAATAATTAAAGGGATTTTTTTCCAGAAAAATAAAAGTAGAAATGCTACGAACCACTAGATAATGACTACCACAAGCAGGTAGAAATTAAAAGCCTTACGCCATAAGATCACCAGCCACTTAAGTTCTTAGAAGCAAAAGACATTCAAAAGCCTCGCATCTTATTCATTTCTATTGATCGAGCTATCTATTCTACTTATGTGATGAAAAGCAGCTAAATTGCCGCTGCTATACTTTGTAAGAAACACTCATACTCATTACACCAGTTTGGATGATTGTAGACTATCTGATGTCTTTCCGTATATGATTGCACGTCGCGCTCGTCCACGACAATTTCTCGAAAACTCGGAGAATTCACTTTTCTATTCATTGGGAGAGTTACAACTCTCACATTGATTACTTGATTCAATATTCTCATTTTAGCATATTTTTATTCATTATATATAATGATGAAACTTGTCCTCGACGGCGTTACCATTGCCATTACTGTTACCCGCCGAAAGATGTTGAACATTTTTACAATTTATTAGATTCAATAAAAAAATTGACTACAAAAAAACAAGCAGATACACACAACAAGAATAATATGAATCATATTCGTACATATAACTTTTGTTCATTATATCCGGTGCGGAACGTCTAATTATTTATCGGTATACTCTAAATTTATATTCAATATATATATGTATATATATATATATATACACTAATCTCCAATAATAAAAAACACTAATATTCGTTAAAATTTATAAATTTTCTTGAAATATAACATTAGGAAGTAATGTCACAAAAAAGTATTATCACACAATCTATATAACATAATTATGAAAAATAATCTCTTATTTCTATATTTTTATAGATGGAGAAAACGACATTGATAAAAAATGAAGTTGAAACAGTGGCTTTTTTTGAACGTGACATGTGTACACGTGAAGTCTGATATGAGATCGATGTGGTTATGCAAGTTATAAAGTCAGCTCACAATAACTAAATATTCAATTACTCTACATTATCTGTTTATGTTGATCAAAATAATAAAATGCTCTTCGACTTATTTTGTTCTTCATTGGTCGTATTTGTTCTGTAAATAATACGTTGGCGAATATTTCAACGTAATATCATTGAACATGCGATTTGGCTATATTATTAAACTTGAGTAACGTAACATTTTTTAATTAGTTAGGACAGTTGATTAATCAGTGATAAATGAACTAATGATTGTAGAATAATAACGCAATTATTGTATTTCAAATTGAAAGCATGAGGCACGTATAATTTATCCAAATCACTGTTTGTAATGTTACTAGCTCATATAACTAATGTCAATAATCATAATTACTGAGTAGTTTTTCTAAAAAATGTGTAACGAAAAAGTATTATTTCAGAAGTTGATTGAAATGATACAGCAGCCACATCAAACTATTGTTCTCAGACAATGTTGATGCATTCAAACGAACTCGTCGACATCTCCGAATGATGCATCGACGCACGCACACACGTATATACTTGCGCAGCGCGGCTTTGTCCCGATGCATCTCCGGCTGTACGAACAACAATGGCGCAAAAGCGCGGCCAAAAATTTGAAGAGAGTCTCGCATGGTTCCCATACTTTAATGGGTGTATTCGCGGTCACTCGAACAGTTCCGCATAGTGGCCAAAGACTCCCAAAGGTCTTTTACCCTCCATTCTCCTCTCTCTAAAGTTTATTATCCCACCGCTCGTTCTATTAAAGCTTCAGAACTGTATTACATCGCTACATCTTTTCATCAACTCACCCAGAGAGCTTTCTGTTGCAGTCGGCGATCTGCTCAACATTTCAGGACTGACGCCTACTATATTTACGAGGGGAAAAGGAAAAGTAATGGAAAGGGCCGTCTAATAACTAAAAATACTGTATGATAAAAGTAATATTTTAATTATCTTATTTTTTTTATCGATAATTAAATCAATGTACAAGTATCACTCTTTCTCTCTACATACATATGTACAACGTTCGTGACATTCTTAAATTTACTTATATAATACACACCCGTACATTTTTCCCGAGCTTTCAGGACTCTTAGGATAAAATAAACTCTACGCATGAACGAACAGCGAATTCGAGTAAAAAAGTAAATCTAAACTGTACCTGTATATTGAAAATATATGCTACGCATTTCGACATGGAAAACTACAAAATAAATAATAAATTTTAACAATTTGAATTTGTACTTACAATTTACATGTCATATTATATAAATATGGCATGTTATCACTATTTTTCTTATCGTTATTGCTATAGATTTATACCGCGTCTATAAGAAAAACATGTAACATACATACGTAAATATTTAATCTTACTTAAATAAAACGGAACGAGAAAGAAACTATTAGGAATAACATACAAGTTATGTTATTTCAATGACCATACTTGGTTTTATGCAGAGCAACGTTGATTTATCGAGTTTTGTGTTTTAATATTTACAAAAGTGAGTTACAAGGAGTGAAAAATTTTCACAGAAAAATCTAACAAGTATTCGAATGTTTTGTAATATAAAGAATAAATAGGCTTTGAGCACGTCCAATTAATATTAGTCAATAATAAAACAAATTTGGAACAGTTTGATAATTCGAATAAGGGGTATTAAATTTGCCTGTGAACAATATTAAGGATTAAAAAGCTATTGGAGGGAGAGGGGGGGGGGAGTTAGGTACCACCAGGCTGCACCTGCTGAGTATAGAAACCAAAAGGCCTAGAAGAGTCGTTTGGTTTCGCTGGTGAAGCACTGCTGGCCGGAGGTATGGAGTTCGTTGCCGACTGATTGCTCGTCGCCGGCTTTGGTTGGACCCTAATCGGTACAGGTAGCCCCAACTGACCCGTAGATTTTTTGGGATGGTGCGCCGAGTGTTGATAACTCGCCGTGCGGTAGCCCTGATTGCCAGGCCCATTGGGCCGGAGCCTCGGCCTGCCCGGGCCCCGTCGTATCCCACTCATTGACTTCAAACCGCTGCTAGATGACAAACTCACGTGGCCCAGCTGCTGCGGTTGTTGCTGCTGTATTTGATCTTGACTTGCTGTCGGTTCCCCGAGCCCTGCAAGTACAGTTATACAAGGCGACGACTTTAATTTTCGACACTAGAGTCAGCTTCTGCTTAATCAAAGCTTTTCGCTGCTTAATGATGTTATTAATTTTAAAAAAACTTTCATTAATAGGGAAAATATCAATTCCCCGTATACTTATATACATTGAGAATCGAAGTTAAGCTATGATGGCCATATGTCAATTATGTATGAATAAGAATGTATAAAAGTACAAAAAATGAAAAGAGAAATTTGCTTTTCGCACAGGGTATCAGAACTGAGAATTTCATTCATTCAAAATCCTACATTTTTGTGAGTCGTTAGTCTCCACCAATCTTGAATGATGTGATAAGGATTTTAGTGATTACGCATAATATATATGTGTACATACATATCAGTGATAAAATTGCGTGAAATTACTGCATTATGCTGTTTTACTATCAATTTCAGAGCTTCAGCAAATATCAGCCAAGATACCCAGGCTAAATTATAGTGAAATTTGCCAGTTTATTCGTGTGCATGAAGGCTAGCGGAAAAAAAGGAACAAAAGTTTTTCATATCGAACTCAAGCAAAAGGTACTACTGAAATCGTCGAGGATGAAGGAAAAGGGGGGGGGGGGAGAGAGCACAGTGCCGACGAGTAAAATAACGTGTTCGAATGCATATAGATTGTCAGGCGGGCGTGCGCTGGTTCATACGGTACCAAGCCGTGCCTTATCGTGCCGCAGGCTCGCCGCAACGACAACGACGGGGAAGCTTTCTTCGATTCCCTTTCTTATCTGCCCCCTCCTTCTACCCCCTCCCCCCCTATCCCCACTCGACTGGCGGAGAATGCAATTTTCATGTCTTGAGCCCTTGGCTATATCACCTTCTCGTCTACCTCGAAAGTGAATTCGCTCAGGTCTACGACTCACGAGGCACAGAGCGAGCATCCGTTTTCTTTATTTGTAAACTCTCCATGGAGAACGCAACGGCGCACGTACACGTGAAAGAGGTAGCGCGAAAGAGGCCCTGCAAGAGAGCGATGGCAAGTTCCAAAAACTTAAGAAGAGCATCGATCGCAGCTGCTGCTGCCACTGCCGGCGTCTCCGCTTCGCACCTGCTATTACGTGTATATGACCGGGCGCGTACTCCTGCCCCCTGACAAGAGCCATTTTCTTCTGATACGCATCACGTACGCAAGCGCTTGTCAACGACTAACAAGGGGGACATCAGCAATATGGGTCCCGGATTTTCATGAAACTCTAAGAAGGATTGTATTTTTGTATCTACCATAGGCTAAATGAAAGAAAAAAGTATGAGCTTTCATTAAGATTTTCTGGTTGAAAACATTTTTTTTAAGCTTATGTGTGATCTAAAACCAGTAAATAAATTACGTGCACTTTAAATTTTTATGGCAGGTAATCTTTTAGTAATTTCATTAAGATACTTAAATCTCTTATACTTGTTGGACGAGAAAAGATTCCTCAATCAAACGAATTTTACAGTTAAAGCTCTTATTTTCTATTGTCATCTCTTCTATGATAGATATTTTTAGGACTTTTAGGCATAAACCTTTTTAATTGACAGAAACACCCATTGACTCAAGATTTTTCGAAAAAAGTCCAATCTCTATGTCTAATATACCCTTTGAGAAAAACGCCAAGATACGTGTTTATTTATTTTACAAGTATAGTCTTTCCCGAAATTTCATGAATATTTTGGACCTACATCTCTGATCTTCCTCTTGTAAGTATAAGCACTTGACTTCACAATTTCCTTTTGAACAGTTCCATTTTTTCTTTAATCCATCATTTTCCTTAAAAATTTTTCATCGTTGTCATCGAGTCCATATCGAAGCCAATATATGTAACTATATCTACATGGAGAAAAATGTTGTAGTAAAAATTCCTATGTCTGATTGTAAGTGTGGGACAGACCCAAAATACTCAAAAAAATTGCCATAATTCGTGGTAAAAATTGCCATAAATTTATAGTAATATTTACAATGTAAGAAAAAGTGCCATAAATTAGTTGCAATTTTTACCATGAATTATGGAAATTTTTGTGTATTTCGAGTCTTTCTGACACTTACAGTCAGACATAGCAATTTTTACTACCTCATTTTTCTCCATGTATACTTAACGACATTTCAGTATTATTATCCTCTATTTTTAGTCTTGCATTTTCATTATCTTACTCGTTCACCCTTTATTACAGTTACACTTTGTATTCCTTTCGGTATTTCCTTTGCATAACGAACATTTCTAGATTTAAACTACTAGTCATGAGAAACCTTATTTAGACTAATATTTTGCAACCACTTACACTAAAACACTTTGTATTGCCAATATATTGAAAAGAACAACAAGTGGCGTGTATATTGACAAGGTTTTGCCTATACTGTGTACAACATATGATTCTGGCACCATGACATTATATTACTCATATATTACCTATACAAGGTTCACGTTTTAACATTGGCGCATGTATTACTCATACAACATTAATACTTTGGCCAATATAATATTGGCTATACTAACTTTTTTTACGCTGGTAGGCAATATTATTGAATCGACTTAAAAGAAATTATATTCAACTACAACCGATATATTTTTTGTTATTGATACTAAAACTATAAAAATACGTCTGTAAGGACAATGAAAATCTCGCACACCTATTTCAAAGAATGAATAGCACGGGCCGCTCCTTCAGGCTTCGTCTATACTTGCGTTCGGAACGCTCCCGCGCTCCTTGCTTAATCTTTGTATTTGCTTTTAACTACATAAATAATGATATAATGCTGAGCTAGGTATCGAAGTATCTTTGAAGTGCTGAATGCTTCCAAAATTCACATGAAAGCCCGCGCGAATGTCTGCCTCCTATGGATCGATTTCAAAAGAAACGTATTTCTGACTATAATAACAGCAATTCAAAAGGGAAGCATAAAACAGTGTGAGGGGAATGAAAAGCAGAAAAAATACGGGGTGAATCGGTCCACGGGGTCAGCTCGGCTGCGAGCGAACGCACACACATGTGCTCGCAAGGGAATTTCTCCATGTCCCGGATATCCCCCTGAGAAACGAAGCAAGTGCTGATGAAAGGGTGTTGGGATGAAAAGAGAGAGAGGGAGAGAGAGACAGAGAGAGAGCCCCGTAAGAGAATTACACCACAACCCCAAGTGTACGTACAGCACCCCCTAGTCATTTCGAACGCGCTTGCGCGAAATCCTTCCCAGCTGTTGGCTTTTTCAAGCACCGCCCAGAAACGTAATCATTATTGTCTACGTGCGCAAACGATGTTCTTTTTCAAAATTCATATAAAATTGGACCTTAACATGTTATTATGATGAAATGAAAAAAGCCATTTATTCGTGTTGTACCATTTTTTTATCTTTTTTCTTGCAGTCATTTGAAAAGTTTTATAAATTAATAAGTTTCATTCATGTTAATATAGTATTCTCGCATATCTCATTAAGTTAGATTTTTCAAAGCCGTCACTTGGATAATACTACTGAATATCACACCACACACTCACGACAGCGTAATTCCGTCCGCTCATTAAATCTAATTATATAAATCTACTACATCAGTCGGTAATTGTTCCCTAAGAAGACGAAAAATTCGGTTAATTGAAAAGAAAAAAAAAAGAGAAGAAAAGAAAACAGCATAAGGTCAGAAAGTAATGTTTCAGAAAGTACATAAACAGAGAATCCGCTTACCATGGGAGCTAGAGCTAGAGTTAGCTGCACTCGCGAATCCTCCTGGTGAGCTCAGCGTTGTTTCCGGCGAGGTTGACGAAGTTGCCAAACCTTTAGAATGCTGCGACGAATGCAGCACCAACATACTCCTAGTCTTACCACCAATCGGGCCACCTCGACGCGAGCCCCGCGGCCGACCGCGTTTGCTTACTCCACGTATCGTTGTGCGCATCCTAATATCACCACTACCGCTACCGAAGCTTAGGTGCTGCCCGAACGTTCGCTGTTGCCGAATGCCCGAGTGATCAGCACGACTGTACTGGAGACTCATGGAGGCCGAGACCGAAGGATAGGGCCCGGTCACTGGACCGTCCACGTCTACCACTAGGCCCTCATTGCTCGTTTCATCCTACGAATGGAGAACAGGTTGGTAATTTCGAAATAAAAATACATCGAGTGAATGTATAATTAAGATTAGTTGACGGACCTCGGACTTGGCGGGGCTGTGGGCTACGAGCTCGTTGTCCGGCTGATGATTGCTACTGCCAGCAGCGTGCTGCTGCAAGTTCGCAATCTGGTTCTCGTGTGGATTCGCGGCCACCTCGTCAGTGAACAACCTCTTCGCCTCGCTCTGTAAAGAGCCGAATCATTATATAGAACACACCCACACATACACAAACATGTGCACACACGCACAGTCCTCCCATATGTATGATTATACGTACATAGGTATATAAAATGTAAAAAAATGCCGTGAATGATGAGGGAGAGAGGGGGAGAGAGAACGAAAAGGGTATGGAAATATATCGAGGGGGGCGCGCTAGCCTTACCTTGACCGGAAGCGCGGTTTGCTTCCTCTTCCGGTCCCTCTCCTTGTGGTGTGGGCTCGCCTCGGCGGCAGCGACAACGACGGCGGCGGCGGCCGCGCTCGCCTTGGCCACTCGGGCCTCCTCGGCGTGCTGCTTTCTCTCCTCGCTTCGTTGACTGTCTGTAAGCAAGCCGTACCACGGTTACAGTACGCACACCACGAGTAAGCAACGGCGCTATAAGTACTCGCGTCGTTAAAGGGAACCGACGATACATTTTGACGAAAAGTGATTCGAGTTCGATGCTTTCTGAATGTTCTTCCAAAAGTATTTTTATTTTTATTTCATCCAATAAGAGCATATACCGATTTAACAGCAGCAACGGGTTTTTACCATTTCCTTCAATTTGCATTTTCAAAGTAATTAGTAATTGCGTATGCAGTAAGTACGCGAACCTTGGAAATTGTTGAAATAGAGGTAATCGTTTTTAATGTTTGAGATTTCAAGTCAGTCTTTACCTCCAATGTTTTCCTTACTCAGGTAGATGACCGATTGACTAATAAAAATATAAACGAAGACGAGCTTGGTTTCGATTCCCGTTTCTGAGAAAAAGAGGCGCCCACGTAAAACGACATACGCATGCGCGCGCGCACAAGTGACACGCGCTGACACGGGTGTCGAGTAGCCGACGATTCACTGACACTGGCCGCAGATACTTTTCTTTCTATATAGTTGTTTTTTTTCTTCAAATTACATTAACGAATCCACTTACATTTCGCCTCGATCTCCTCATCGTCGAGCAGCAAAGAAACCACCTCCTTTGGTTTTAGCGTGTCCGGTTTGAAATTGCCTCCGCTGATCACCATGCGTTGTATCTGTGACCGAAGAATGAGTAAAGATTAATATATTAACTTGAGAAACTAACTGTGCTGCTTCGCTTGAAGCGATGAAAGAACTGATAAGGCAGCTTACCTCGCTTTTTTCTCGAGCTCTCTGCAAGATTCGTTCCTCGATCGTGCCCTTGCAAATTAGACGATAAACCGTTACCTGTTTCGTCTGGCCCAATCGATGAGCACGGTCCATTGCTTGCTGATCAACAGTAGGGTTCCAATCGCTGTCGTAAAATATTACCTAACAACACAATGGAATTGATATTTTAAACATTCAACTACAAGGCTAAGAGCCTGAGACCCAATTTTAAATTCGTGCTCTACAAGGTGCACATACCGTATCCGCAGCCGTGAGGTTGATTCCCAAACCTCCAGCTCTCGTACTCAACAGAAAGACAAATATATCCGCCCTGAAACACAAAAGATCAAAATCTTTTGTCTACGTCCGGTAACACTGTGATTCCATTCATGAATAAATATATTCACTCCAAGTTTTGTGTTTAGTTAATTAATTTTAATCAGTTTAGAAACATCAACTTTTTCTTCTAGTATTAAATTTCAATTAATGAAAAATAGACCTCCAGAGCTTAATTAATTTTCAAATATTCTTACATTGCGGGCTAAAAGCTTTCATATAACCGACAACTCAATACCAAATTATTCTGGAGACATACTTCGGAAAGTATGCTCAGAATATTAGAAACACCAAATTTTTATTTATTACAAATGTCTTACCGACGTCTAAACCGAAAACCACCTTTTTGTAATGCATTTATATAAAACTAAAAATTCTTCTATGATAACATTTTTTAAACCAATTGCTTTTAAAAATTATAATAAGCGACCCCATATTCGTTTTGGTCGTCTTTAATTATTATATAGCTAAGAGAATTATTATACTGTTTTTTCCTTTTTAGTTAGTAATTTTCATTTATTTAAGTGGGATTAAAATAACTAAAGTGACACTAGTTTGTAAAATGTGATTTCGCGGACCGAGTAGTGATTGCAGCGCACCAAGTGTCGCGTGATCATACGAGGGCGTGAAATCTTACGGATGAGTGACGAATATTATTATTAACATATTACGCCGTGAAAATCCACAAATGAGCCCGTACAATCGACTTTTTCAAATACGTATATAAAAAAATGTGTTTTAATAATTATCATCTAGTTTTTCCTTGACAATTAAGATATAATTATCTTAATATTAACTAAACATTGTTTTCAAATTTCGTTTGTTCTAATCAATCCAGTCTTAAATATAATTTTAAATATAGAATTTATTGGTTACTGGCGTTTGCTAATAAGAAGTGTAGTAAATCATACCTTTTCTGGAAATCAGCAACCATATCACGACGGTCCGAAATTTTTGACGATCCATCTAATCTCATGAAAGTATGTTTTCGATGATACATATATTCCTAAGGATAACACTTATTTGATTATAATATATTTTTATAAACTTAAGAAATTATTTAGATAACATTCAATTACTGACCTCTAACAAATCTATCATTTTCGTCATTTGTGAATAAATTAAAACCCGATGGCCTTGTTCCTTCAAACGTTTCAAAAGATTATCGAGTACAGTTAACTTTCCTGCATCTGTTACTAGGGTTTGTTTATCTATAAAAAAACGAATAATTAATTATTTTTATTTCAAAATTATTAAAAATTGTTACTAATTTATTTTGAAATAAAAATTAAATTTGAATTTTATTTTATATAAATAATGTAATACCGGGCACTGTTATATTAGACCACCCATTTAATGGCCTACATGCTGCTAAACCTCCAACCTGCAGATATGAAAATTGTGTTGGAAGTGTAGCACGTATGTGTACTTGATTGAACGGTAAACTCTGAACTATATCACAGCCAAGCCATAGAATTTTTTTTCCAAATAAACCTTCGCATCCGTCATGTCTCTGCCATGCTCGAGCAGCTGCACAAAAGCTGATATAAACTTTCCTTGAACTAGTTATTACCTAAAAATGAATGTTACAAAACTGTCAAGTTATGGATTCATAAAATACTCAAAATTGTAAAGTATTATAAATCAAAGTAAAAAATAATAAATAAAACTATTAAATGCATACCTTGGGAATCTTATCACAAAGAAATGAAGGTATCATTGTCTGTTGGCAGTGCCTTAAAACTGGTGGTCTTGGTGTATGTGGATGTTCAGGTAATAATGGAACTTTCAGATCATCACCTTGTTCAATCTTAATAGAGCAAATTGGTCTTTGGAACTTAATGGGATGATTTGCTTTCTTACTACTACGAAGTATTCTATGAGCAACTGTTTCAGGCATTGAATAAATAAAATGGGTTGTATGAGTATATACAGCTTCCCCACAAAGAATTTTTTTTGTAAATAGTAAGTCACTGGTCACTTCAGAAGAAATATTTAATTTTTCACTTAAAAGCCACATAATATTTGAAGGTATAGATCCATGATCTACTAACCAGTCCTCCCGATGCTGTTTAATTTCCATGACCTTCGACAATTGCCATGCATGCAAAAGTCTTTAATAAAAAAAATTTATTAATTTTTTATAATTAAGATTTTATAATTATTATTAATTTTATTATACCTGAATAAAATTCCTGTGATGAAAACATTATTTATTTCGGCTGGTGACAAATTACTAAACCGACTAAATGAAACAAAGCAATCACTCAATTTATTGTTTTCATTATATAATGCTCTATGAATGTATTCAGTAGCAAATATAAAAAATTTATTATACAACAAGTGTTCTTTGGATGGGTCAGTTGAACTCAAAATATCTTCTTTATACAACAGAGATGGTAATTCTAAAAGCTCCGTGCGCATAAAATACGGCGACTTTGCATCTCGGCGTTCGAAAAGTTCTGGGTGATTGCAAACCTAAAATAATAGTTGATACTATATTATATTAGGTCTTTTCCCAAAGTTTAGATTGTAATCAAATAAATTTATGTAATACCTTTCGAAATTGCATGACTAGATTCATCAAATTTGATGTAAAATTTTTATCATTAACTGCACTATCTCCAACTGTGTAATGAAGTAAATCTTCAACTCTTATTTTCTTTTTTAAGGCTATAAAATAAAGATATAAATTTTTTTAATAAATCATGTGTAACATTATTTTATTTACTTAGATAAAATATCCTTTATACCTGTGTAGAGTAATTTTTGTCTTGTCGTAAGTGGGCAATATACCATGACTTCAATCTTGTCTGATAATTCATTTTCGACATCTTTTTTTATTCTTCTCAACATGAAAGGTTTTAAAATCATGTGTAATCTTGACAGATGTTCTGAAAGTAATAAAAAAAATAAAAGAATGTTTTCACATGCAAAATTTGCAAGAGTATTGTGAAAAACCTACTCTCATCAATTCCAGTTTTATTTTCTGCATGACTTTCAATGTCTTTAGAAAACCACTCATTAAATTCATCATGTGAATCAAACAATGTAGGCATGATGAAATGAAGAAGAGCCCACAATTCTGCCATACTATTTTGAATTGGTGTTCCACTGAGCAATAGGCGGTTACGACAACTAAATCCAAGTAAAAGTTTCCACCTCATACTAGAAAATATACAAGTTGAAGAATATTTATATTTTAATAAACTTTGAGATATAAAAACTTGATTGATTATAGACAATTACCTGCTGGTGCTTTTTATAGCTTGAGCCTCATCAAGAATCATATATTGCCATTTTATCCTGTTAAAATACTTGTAATCTGTAATAACTAACTGATAACTTGTAATAACAACATGAAAAGATGCTTCTTTAGTATGTAAATCTTTTGTATCCCAAAATTGTCTTAATATTTTACGCTCCTGAGGGTTACCCCAATAAGGGACAACTTTGAAAATTGGAACAAATCTTGCCATCTCTTGCTGCCAGTTGTGCAATGTTGAAGCAGGAGATATTATCAAAAACGGTCCCCAAACAGCTGCAAGATATTACAAATATATTTTTTTAGTATTATTTATTACAATGTACTATAACAAATAATGGATAACTTACAATATTTTTCTGCAATATGACATAAAAAAGCTATTGATTGAACAGTTTTTCCTAAGCCCATTTCATCAGCTAAAATTCCACTAATACCCTATATATAATTAAATTGAACATTACTCTAATTGTAGTATAATAAATAATAATAGTTATTAATTCTAAAATTATATTTAACCTGATCATAAAGATTAGCAAGCCAATTCATTCCTTTCAATTGGTATCCCTTTAAATTTCCTTTGAAGATAGAAGGTTGAGGATGTTCTAAATTCTCTGGAGTATCACTTAATCTTAATTCTTGATTTGTTGATGGATCAAACTGGCGAGTCCTCGCTTTTTCGCTGTCAAATGCATCAATGGCATTTTTTTTTGCTTTTTGTTTCATGACTTCACTGCAATGTCGTAAACGTAGATGTTTATAATAAAATATAAAAAATATATGTGCTTACGTAAGAGTCAAAATATAAACCTGTCATAATCATCAATTCCAGCAAGTCTAGGATTTTTTTCTTCATCCAATTGATTTAATATTCGTAATTGTTCTTCAGGCGAAGCTTTTCCCAATTTTCGAGACATGAAATGAGCATACAACTCAGTTTGTGTAATTAAAAAATTTAACTTCCTTTGTTGCCGTTTTGCTTCAATTAATTCAACATCCAGTTTTCGTTGCTCTTCAGCTTCCTTTTCTAGCCTTCTTCTTGTTTCTCTCTCGACGCGATCATATCGCTTCCAATAAGATTGCATTTCTCTTGTTAATCTTTTTGCTCTCCATATTGTTTCTTTCATATTTTTTTGTGACTAAAAAATATTTTATAATAAATTAATTGGTATGAATTTGAGAAAAATTATATCTTAATTTATCGTAAATGTAGTTAAAACATACTTGCATAGCTTTCTGTCTCCAGTACTTCATACAATGCTGAGCTACTTTTTTACAACTGATGAGCATCTCTTTATGATTATTTGTTTTTGCTCTCTGAACTTTGCCAAGTTCTTTCTTAGACATCATTACCCAAATCTTACGTCTTCGTATTGCCATTACCTCTGGACTTTTATTATTATATTTTTTTCGACCACGCCCACGTGGTTGATGTTTCAAAGATAATTCTAATTCTGATTCATCTAATTGGTCTTCTTGCGGCATGTTTTTGTCCCAACTATCATCAGGGTACTTCTGTTCCTTCAAAATAATAAATAATTTTAATAACTTTATTTTATTTATCACCATTTTGGTATTAAATATAGATTACTTTGCTATCATGAGGTGCTTTGTGATGTGTGACTTTTTCCTTTTTTATTTTAACAATCTTTTTTTCTGGCTTTTTTTCTTTTTTTTTCTTGTTCCCAACAATTAGTTTTTGATGCTCAGGAAACCTATCATAATTGGATACTAAACCTGCTCCATAATACTGATACTGTATATTCTGTATGACAAAAGTAACAATTAATGATAAATGTATGTTGGCATAGAAGAAGATTAGCATAAACTTTTTATACCTCTGGTTTTTGGTAAAAGCGAGCCTGATATTTTTTTTTCAGCATATGAAATTTCAACATATCTTGAAAATCTTCTTCAGTGATAGAACTATCAGAATCTGACTCTGAAGAACTATCAGATTTGTCACTTAATAAAATATCTTGCAACCAACGTCTTTCTTCTCCAACATTACTCATATTATACAACCGAAGTTTATTATTTCTTTTTTCTAAAATATGAAAAGAATTGTCAATTTTTATGGTTTGTTATGATATCAATTTACTGATTGTTAGTTGTAAACAAACCTTCTTTCTGAGATATCAATTCGTTTATATCTGCTTCAGAATCAGCAGATTCATCTTCCGAAGATTCATCATCTTCACTAAAAAAAGAAAAAACAGATCAAATAGAGGAAAAGATAATTTTTCTTAATATTATAAATGTGATAAAAAAAGAAATAGTACCTAATTTGATCTCGAAACATTTGATTGACTTGGGATAGAAAAGGTTGCATATTCAAGCTACGCTCCAGACGTTGCAGATGCAGCGGAGCAGCCATCTCAGCTTCCAATCCCATTGTTCGAGTGTGGTCAGTCATAACAAGAGAGATCTTGAAAACCAGAAATTTCTTCAAATTAATTGGTGCATTGCAAGAGTAGTATAACGTAGCAGTAGTGAACTCTTGGGTGAAGTAAATCATAAAGTCTTTAGCGCTGTAGAGAAGATAGGAGGCTAAACAAAGTTAGCTACACAAAGTTGAAGCATAAGAAAGATAGAATAAACATGTAGTGTAGAGCATGAACGTGATAAGTTTGTACATCGAGCATCGACTACGTGCCGCACCGCCTTACCGCGGGGGCAAAGATGAGTAGTTACAGCTAATGTCGAGGGCCCTACATAACGAAAGCTGTCTTTAGCTTTTCCATTATGTAAGGTAAAAGTCGCACGAAATCACGACTGCCACGAGCCACCCGATTGATTCTATCGAGCGGTTCTCTTGTTTCTGCGAGAGAAAGAAATTCACCTTTAGCTTGGTTATCACAATCGAGCCGCCGCGTCGGTCAGTCGTTGAGCAAGTAATTGTCCCAGGGCGCGGTCACAACAAATCGCGCTGGCTTACAAGTCACATTGAAATGGGATATGCCATCGGATGGGAAATACATAATGCGAGCGGTTGCCTCGCAGGCCCGAGAATTTGCCGTGCCGTAAAAGCAGAGCAGGGATAGGGCATATTGGTGGCCACCATATTTGTTTTCAGTAGATGGCACCACTCTCCAAGAACAATAATGCTAAGTGCCAGACTGCCAGACTATCGCAGCGTCAGCTCATCAGCGCCCTTTCGAGTCCCAAACTTCCAAGTCCCAAATTGCGGACTCGAGTTGAAAAAGCAAAGACGCAGCGCCCGCGATCCATTTCAATGTTTCGCTGCCCGGCTGATCGTTCCGGTTCCGGAGTTCCTAATCGAATCTTTGCTTCATTCAAAATCAAACCATGCGCTACCTAATCTGTCGTTTATATAACACAGTTCTTTAGACTCAGTGCTTCTTCGCGATTTGTTTTTTTTTTCGGTAATAATAATTTTCTTTTCACTTGTAATGTCGAAGTCATATCGTAAGTAGTTTCACTTTTTTAAAAATTTTTATTTTATTTTTATTTTCCATTATTTTTGGTTACATTATATTCGAAAAAAATAAGCAACAGTGACTCAAGGAAACATTGTAGATTTAAACGTAGAAAGCATGTTCAAAGATCGATATGCATTGGTTCTCCAAAAATGTTGATCATGTTACGAAAATTAGTTGTATTAGAGTTTTCAATATACTTAAGAGCATCTGCTACTATATATTTATTTAATTTTAATTATTTGTTTAAAAATTGACGAACATATACTGTTCTTTTTTATATATGTATATATAATATGTTGAAGTCATTAACAAGCAACGATTACACTACTTACAACAGAATTATAACGATATAATAACCAAAAAATCGAAACTTATGAATGACAAAATACGTGTGAGAATTCTAGCTGACTTGAACTATATGTTGAAATCGGTGTATTTCATTAGGACTATTCCACAATTTAATAATAAATAAAAATAAACAGTTAAAAAAAACATTGTAAAAGTGAGCAAGTGAAATTGCTTAACGCTTTATATAAGGCATTACATGACATGTAAGTACTTACGGAAGTTTTCGTGTACTGTCTTTTCGTAGACAAATTCCACAATAGAATTTGATAATTAAGATTATATGAATTAAAAAAATAAAAAATTTAATATATATATTTGAAAATCCAATCTATACTTGATTGAAATCCGCCCCGAAAAGGGCAAATAAAAATGATCTGAAATAAATAAATAATTATATTAATAAAAATATATTTTATTTTAAAAATCGTACATCGGAAGGAATGCAGTTTGTTATTTTTTACAGAATCCTTTTTACTCGTAATCATCACCTTTCATATACATGGCTCTTAAAAGTGAAAGAAAAGACATTGACGTCTTTAAGATCTGAATAAAAAGTGATAAAATGATTAAGTTTTTAAGGAAAAATGACGAGGTAAAGTAATTAAAGTATATAGGCATATCTTAACCATTGTAAAGTTTGGCATGGATAATATGTACATTTTTCCCGACGTCACTCGTAATGGTCTTTGAGCTCTCATGATTATCATCGATAGTTTACGAATGGAATCCATGTTCAAGGAAGTCCAAGAAGATTGATAGAGTGCGTAGCCAACTCCCGTACTCTATATATATGCCACATTATTATAAGCAAATCAGATCTGCTAATTGTATAAAGAAAAATAGCAAAGCATGGGTAATAATTACCTGGACAATCAATTCATCGCCTGGTCGGCAGTAAAGGAAAATCTGCAGAAGTGCGACAAACATGAAAGCAACATAGACCAAAAACTCGAAACCGCCGTCGTTCAGTGACTATCAACGAAAAGCGCAATAAAAAGATTAGAAGTCTAGAAAAGAAGTATAGAGAATGAATATATCGCGACGAGGGGAGCAGAAGCGCGCTAGTAGCTCACGATTATCAACTTGAATCCGATGACGCAGATAATCACACAGCTGACCAGCAATTGCTGCATGCTCGAACCGCTGAAGATGGCCTCGAGCTTTTGCGAGTTCCTTGAATTATAATATACAGACACATGTCATCAATTGCCTCCTCCTCATAGATAATACACGTCCGACTAAGTATACGTGCACCCTTCTGAAATACCGAATCTCCTGTTGGTGTTTGTGGATCAGCTGGCTCATTTCGTCCGGAGAGCAACTGTTCGCCTCCCCGAGCCGGCGCAGGTCGTACTGGAGCATGCGTAGTTGGGCGCACGAATGGTAAATCGCTACCAGAAATATACTGTCCATGGCATAGTTACCCGTACCGACGACTATACCGATTATCACCTGAGCTCAAACAAACAACTGCTTTATATTATACCTAAATAATACACACCCACACACGCACATAATAATCATCGTCTCAGCACTCAGACGCATACCTTACAAATAGGTTCAAACTTTCGAATAAAGCGGCGTTCTTTTTGGTAATAGCTTCACATTAGAATAATTATAATATAGGGGAGACTGGGGCTAAATTGAACGGAGCGAAATTTATGTAGAAGCCTATAATACTTTATTTAAGGTAGCCTAGGCTTTCAAAATGGTTTGAAAATGTTCTTGTGTCTTATAATTATTAATACAATATTTTTAAATCTACAGGCAAAATTTCAACCTCAGTAACCAGGCATTTTAATAATAAGAATATTTCATTTCAAAGTTGGCTATTTTAGCATTGGTGTATCATTAAATATCATATTTTTCGTTTCGAATGAAAAATTTTACGTATTGCGTAAAAAAATTTGTGATTTCTTTTTATCACCACACTTTTTCGATTTTACTCTTTATTTCCTTACAACCGAAATATAAGGTATATAGCCGCATAGACATTTAAAAAATAAATTATATAAAAAACTCATTTTAATCTCCAAACTAAGTGAAATCATCATTCGTTTATAATGGAATTTAATTTTGTAAGTATTATTATTAATTGTACATGTGTATTTATTATTTCTTATATATTTATGTATTTAAGATTTCAAATAATTATGAAATAATGAATATTTTTGTATTTATTGTTGAAGTTGCTATTTTGACTAATTTGTCTCGCGATCTATCTCACTCGGACTACCTTAATTTTACAACGTATATTCATTTTTCATCTCGTATTATGTTATTGAAAAAAATTTTGAATTTTTACTAGTGAAAGTCCGAATTTATTTATTACACATTGTTTAGGACAAAGTCGTTCATTACATTTTAATGGAAAATAGCGTTTTGGAGTATTTTTCTGAAATTACACTAAACTATAATTTTTGGTAGATGGTATCGGTAAGAGCTTAGGAAATCTACAATAAATCATATACGCAGGAGAATAATAACACTATTCGAAATATTAAAAATTCGTTTCGAAAGTGTAATAGACATAGATACCTACCCGCCCGCGAAAAAAAATTAGGACTCAGTAGTATAACAAGTACCTATAAAATTTAATGACAACCTACAGTGCCTACCCGGGGTGAAGCATTTTTTTTATAATACACACCTGTTAAGTCCCATGTTAAAAAACCGAATTACTTGTTTCTGTGATAATAAACATTGTTCAATGATCAAGTGTACAGCTAAGCCACATCTCTTCTAATACTTTTCATTGTGTTATTTTTCTATATACCATACATCGGTACCACGGATATCGCACTAATTAAAATAAAATTAAAATAATGTCTAGTTTAATTTTTTATATTGCCATTAAAAGTGTGGTGAGCCATATTGTGAGCCTTCCGCCTATTTGTTTTGTTTAATCTTATATTTTTTTCTACTTAGACAGACCTGAATAATATATACCTGAGATGCATAGCATAGACCGTAGTAAAAATTCGAAAATCGATCAAAGTAGTACCAGCCAAAGAACGGATATTTTCTTAGCCGTACAGAATCCTGCTGCATGCCAACGAACGGTGACACAAAGTACATAGTGGCGGTCGAATACATCAGTAGTCCGTATCGCCTCGTGTAGTCACGTGCCTTACGCGCCATGTCCAAAAGTATCTCTTTGTGTTTCTCTTGTTCCGGTGCCGAACTGCTCATCGTTCTCTTCCAGTTGTTCCGCATCGTTTGCAACACCTCCTTTTATCATCGATATTTCAATTATAAAAGATAAGACTTGAATGTTTTAATACATCTAAGAGTAGGTGAAAGGACAAACATACAATAATATATATATATATATATATAATTTGAGGATCTCCGAAATCTTTTACTATTTCAAAGAGTCATTAGTCAAAGTACAGATTTATCCTTGAAAGGTAATAATAATCTTGCTGAAGAGTTGAGAAGAAAGTATTATAAATAATGAAAAATATAGTTAGCACTGCATTCTCTCAATAATCTGCTTTACATGAAATAATATGACGAATAAATAACACGCATTACGCATATACTTATCAAAAGGTATACATATACTTGTATAGATTAAGCAATAGAAATAAAGAATTCTGTAAGGAGTTTCGAAGATTGACCAAGTAACGTATTCGCACCTGAAAAATGTCTGCTGTAGCAAGGAAGCACCAGAGCTTTAAAAGCGCAGTGATGGTGAAGACGTTGAGGACGAAGGTCTCGGCGTTAGCGTCGATGTTACCCCACAGAACATACATATCCAGCCACTGCGGCACCAGCAGCATCATCAGCAGCGTAAAGAGTAACGCGACATGCAAGCGGTGCAGCAGCTTGGGCAGCCGTCCGCGGGCTGGCGTCTCGCTCTTCCAGATCCCTAGAAAAGTGAGACCCCAGCGGTTGAGAAAAGTGTAATCGTCGAAACTATCGGCCTTCGGCTGCCTATTCATCTTCGGGCCAACGCGACGCGCGCAATTGCAACGGCGAACTTGGCCAGTAATCTCGTCCATCTTACGGATTCCCTTTGCCGCAGCCGCGCGCTCATGAAAAAGTCAGGCGGCTTCCACCGTAATGCCAGGGCAGTAATTGCCGCTGTAGAGCAGAGCGGCGCAATTAATAAGTAGCTACCCACCCGATACATCGCTAATTCGAATCGATCTCGGACTCGCGGGCGTCGCGGGCGAATTCAAAGAGTATTGGCCGGCCCGCCGGTAGGGTGCGGCGCGAGGGCGAGCCGCGAGAGCCGCGAGCGCGAGCCAACAGCCACACGCAGCGCTGCTGGCGCCGGGAGAGCGAGCGAGAGAGCCGCCATTTTGCCTCGTCGGCCGCGCGCGAGAGAGCACGAGACCCGCCTGCAGCCGCAGCCGCAGCAGCAGTAGCAGCAGCACACTTTGCGTGAGGCAAGCGCGCGTGAACCGTGCGATACGTGCTCCGGTCCAGGAAAGTGACTCCGTCGTCGTCCGGGACGTCGGCTCACCGAGTAGTCGCGGCAGGGAGGGAGAGGGAGCTGGCACGAGCAGCAGCGGCGCGGGAGCCCAGGCCCCACAGCTAGACGACGGAGAGCAGACAGGGGCCCTTCGGCCTCTCTCTCCCTGCGCTCGCCGTCCCGTGCTCCGCCCGAGGCTCGCGAGTGCGGCGGGCATGATCCTCAACTGACACGAGCGCGCCCCGACGAGAGTGAAGAGGCGGCCTGTGCGCGCTCGCGCAGCCGCTTGCACTGCTGCCGCAGGGACAAGTGCGACGCCCCCGCCGAAGGAAGAAACGGACGGACCCAGTGGACTTCCCACCCAAAAGGTCAGTCCTTGCGCTGCACAGGGCATTCTTTTGTCTCCTCGCCGGCGCCGGAGGCTCGCGCGCCCGCCGCGATTTTTCGCCGCGCCGGTACTGGCCGCTGGCGTAGGAGTAGCGCGAGCGTTCGGGGAGGGGGGGGGGGAGTGATGCGTTTTGCGATGCGTGCGTGCCGTAGCAGATATGGCGGGAGCTCAAGACGCCGCGCGGCTCCTCTCCTTCTCTATCTCTCTCGCTCTCGCTCTCTCTCTCGCTCTCTCTCTCTCTCTCCTCGGCTAACAGACACACAACCTGTTCGAAACCCGATCCGCGCAATGCTCATTGTTTTCACGCGGCCCAGTGTCTCGGTCTCGCTTACGGCCGCGTATATTTGTGTATAGAGAGAAAAGTGCAGTGAACTCGCTTCTGCCGCCGTCCCCCTGCCCCGACCACGAGCCATCTTTTCCAAAGCCAAGTTCATGGCTGACCTTCGTGGTATATACGAGAGACTGATGCGCAGAGGCTCTGTTCCCGCAGTCTCTCTCTCTATACCGCTTGCTTCTTCGTGCTTTCTAGAATACCTGCTTCTCTCTGGCCACTTGAACGCGCACCCTTCGCTCGGGGAGAATCTACACCAGCCACGTTCACCGGCACGCACATTCCCCACAAATCGCATAGTAAATGCTCGCGATTGATCGACGAGGCCTCCGAGTATTTATAGGTCCCCGCTCAATTTTACCGATGCACGTAATCGCTGAGAGCTCCGTCGTATACATTTTCTTTCGATTTTCCTATCCCCGCTTGTGCTTTCTCTCCCTACCTTCATTCGACCATTGCTACAATAAGCACCAATACTTCGACAAACTGTCAATCAAAGCGACCGCATTTTTTGCCACTTCTCGAAGACTTCTACAATGTAAATAAACATCAGAAAGTCGTGGTACTCATTTCCTCGATCATATCTATATACATTACCTTCGCTTGATCTATATATGTACACGTGTGCTCCGCGTACTCTTATAACTTTTCGTTTATCTTACCGCCAAATCTTTCACCGAGCACCTGGACATCATTGTTTCTTTTTTCTTTCCCCACAACAACCGCAATCGGACGCACGCGACTCTTATCCTAGGCACAATTTATACGCATGCAACACATGTGCCAATCGTGCATGCAAAGCGTGCAGGCGACCGTCTCTCCTTAGTTTCAAACAGTTGTTTTCAACATAGTATGCGTGTGCGCGCGCCTGCGTAGACAACTCACGCGGCGCACCGAAAAAGATGAATTCAAGCCGGAGGAGCGTGGCGGGGGAGGAGGGGGGGGGGGTAGAGGATTCAACGAAGAGAAAGCAGCGGCGATTATCGCGCTCGCGCAAGGATTTCGCAACGACGTGTAGACTGGTGGCGTGTACAGTAGAAAACGCACTCGGCAAAATCGGAGTAGTGCGTGCGCTGCCGTCGCCGTTGCCGTTGCCGTCGCCGATAAGTGAAAGGGTCGCGGTTAAGGCGTACCAACGCCAGAATCTCTTTCTCTCTTTCCCTCCCACTTTTTTTCTCTCTCTCTCACTCTCTCTGTCTCTCTGTCTGTCTGTCTCTCTCTCTCCATCGCTCGTGAGAAGCAGCGTGGAAGGAAGCGAGAAAGATGATGCGAGTCAAGGCGAAGGTGGGGCTGATAAATGAATGGTATTCCAGAAGCGTCCCTCCGCCAAATGCTCTTCGTCCGCCGCACTGTATCTAAGTGTGTGCGCGCGCTCGCGTTCGGCCTGTACGTGTGCACGCGTTCGATCGAGTGATTTACGAGCGCGTGCTCTACAAGCGAGTCGAGAAGTTGATTCTTTCTCAACTTTTTAAAATGATCCAATCGCATTTAAACTTTTTTCTTCTTTCCCGTTTTTGACCTATTCCAACATGGTTTGTCATTCTTTCAAAGAAAAAATTGTTTTTCATAGTTGACCATGAACTAGGAATACATATATTTTATTAGTTTCTACTGAAAAATTGTTGCACATATTTCGAAGATAATAGTATAAAGATGTAAAAAAGAGAGTCCAAGAAATTTCTGGGTATTGCCTACCAGGCATTTTTCTAGTACATAATTGCATCAGATTGCCTATCAATAATGCGAACAATACTATATTTCGCTTCAATTTGTATAAAATGTTGCTCTATTTCAAAGACCGCTTATTAGATCAGAATATTTTAATAGTAAACATGTGTTTTTGATAATTTTCGTTGTATATTAATACTGAATACACTTGAACCTTCGTATTTTTAAGCTTCATCAAGATCATTTAACCGTAACAGTTCAAGTCTTTTTTATTATCAGTTGTGACTAATTTACGAGTACATGACGGCTGCGCTTTATCCTGTGATGTAAAATTTAAAATTCACACTCGATAAATCATAAACAAGTATCTTAAACATTTAATTATCGAATAATATTTCATCGGTAACTAGATTGTATTTTTTGAATTCTATTTATACGATGTTTCTATTTTTAATTTGTAATAAAACAGGACTTTATTACGTTTAACATTTTAACAAGTTTTGAATTAAATGTTTACTTTCTTATTTTATATTCTTCTCAAAACATTCTCAACGGCGTGCAGTTACCGAGTTATTAAACTTTATATCAAAGTCAATTTTTGTTGGATATATTTTGAAATTCATTGAAACAGTTTCTACTTCTATAACTAGGACCAATGAGGATAAACTGCGGGTGGCTAGTTTCATCACTTGGTGTCCGAAAACAATTATCAAACTTTTACCAAAATTTCTCCTTCCCGGGTGTAACATTTTCCTATCGAGTTAAATCATGATTTAAATGCAAAAACTCTATTTAAATCAATTTGACTTATTAAGTCATTAATTAAATTACAATAGTCTTTGTTTTAAAAGCTGTTTTGAAAGACTTTGGCCAGAATAGTAAAAGAGTCTTGAAAAGGAAGTTAAAAGATCGATTAAATACCGATGAAACATAAGTGGATTTCTAAATACCGCTTGGGTTAGCAGATATGAAATGTCTAAGAAACTTGGAAATTAATGCATTATCCAGTCAAATTGATGAAATAATAGACTGACAGACACACATGCGTGCACGCCCACACACACACACAGAAGGAGCTGTACGAAATTTTATTTTTTTTATTTTGAGTGCTTTTTCAATTGAATAAAAACATTCCACACGAGCATAGACAGCAATACTACGAGTACGTAGCACTGCCTATCTTTACCTAGGGCTTCATTAACGTGAATTAAGTCACGCGTGCAAACCTTCTAACGATTTTAAAGCAACCGGGTAACCATTTTCTGTCTCGTGAGCTTTTTTTTCAAGATTATTCGCGTTCTTCGGGA
Source organism: Torymus texanus (assembly GCA_036873485.1). Taxonomy (NCBI): domain Eukaryota; kingdom Metazoa; phylum Arthropoda; class Insecta; order Hymenoptera; family Torymidae; genus Torymus; species Torymus texanus. The sequence continues at coordinate 16,462,798 of JAYJLV010000056.1, forward strand.
GTAAAAAATATTCTCTCGAAAAATGTGGCTCTCGTGACGCGACTGCTCTCTGCTGCGACAAGAGCTTTTCCCGGGACCAGTTTTATCCCGCGTCGTTGTTTCATCGACGTTTCCATAGTACGAGAGAGAGAGAGAGAGAGAGAGAGAGAGAGAGAGAGAGAGAGAGAGAGAGAGAGAGAGAGAGAGAGAGAGA
>JAYJLV010000056.1:16463090-16483980 GCA_036873485.1 Torymus texanus
TAGGAAGAGAGAGAGAGAGAGAGAGAGAGAGAGAGAGAGAGAGAGAGAGAGACGCTCGTGGGAAAACAATTTGTCGAAACGCGAAAAAAACCTCGTAAAAATACGCGGTGGGGGAGACGGGAGAGCGAGATGGGAGGGGGAGGCTTGGGTGAGAGAGAAAAAGGGGAAGGAAAAAGCGCAAAATTGTTTCGTTAAAATGCACTCTCTGCTCTCGTGGGTAGACGCGTCGGAAGCAGCAGCAGCAGCAGCAGCGCACTTGGCGCGGCGGGAGTGATCGTGGTTTTGGCTTCTCCCGCGCCTCATTGTGGAGAGCCGAGAGCGTCGACTTAATGAAGCCGAGCTCTACACGTGTCGGGGCCCGGTTTATCCAGGCGCGTGCGCACGTGCGTACTTACAAGAGCTGGCTCATGATCTTTCGCACGGAAAAAAAAACGCCGGCCACGAGTTTAGCGGCTACAGTCTAGAGAGCGCCGTTTTAATCTCGATTATTTTTCCAGTTTAAGTAAGGCTCCGCCTCCGCTCTTTTACGAAAATACGCACGTTCAAAACTGCATGCACATGCGTTCGCCGGTATTTAAACGAGCTCTCGTTCACTTCTCATCGTCGGCCGCTCGCCGTCGCGCAGCGCAAAGCAGGAGGGGGGGGGGGAGACTTACGTAATTCAAGCATACGCGAAAAGCCGAGGAGAGAATCGCGCTTACTCAGCTCCGCACGGTTGACCCGTATTCACAGCGCGACGAGTGCATTATGTATATATATAATACGCTTGCGCGTGCGAGCGCAACACTTGCTCGAATGCGCGTGTATGTACGTTTACCTTTTAGCCGCGAGTATAGTATACGCGCTCGTGAAAGTTTCGCTCCTCGTGGGGGAGGGAAGGGCTTTGGAGCGGAGCCAGTCGACACTGTACGCCGTTCGGTCGTCCCTTCGCAACGCGCGGGAACAAACTTGAGTCTCTCGATTAAAGTGCGCCTCGCTGAAGACTACAGCCACGTGCTCCCTTCCCTATCCCCGTAACTCAAAGGGCTTCGATTAAAACAATCCATTCTCGCTACATATCTACAGCCGGATTTTATTTTCGGGTACGCGGCACTCGCACGCCAATCGTTGCACAATGCGTCGCTCTCTCGTCCACACGGCTGGGTCATGGATATATCTGTGTGTAGTTGTCGGCGCAGGCCGCGGTTATGAATCTATGTATGCTGTTATCAGTGCGTTTTGCTCTCTGCTGTGCCTGTACGCAAAGCGGCTGCGGCTGGCAAAGTTGAACAGGTGCCATTGCAGAAAGCGAAAAAGCCGGGTGAGCCCTGCTGATGAGGCGAGCACCTTTCCTCCCCCTCGAAAAGTCGGGCTGCTGCCGCGCGCTGGTGTCGCGCACGCGGGGTGATTGTTATCATGATTATTTCGCACGGCCGGCAGGGCGAGGGAGGGGGAGCCGGCTACGCGATTGAGATGCTATGCAGCTCGGGATGCTGCCGCTGCTGCTCTCCCCCTCCGTCGTCCGCGGGACTCTGCACGGCCGGCGAACTTGATTGGAGAATTTCATGTGTCCCTTGGCAAAGAGTTGGCGGCGTGCAGAGGGCGGCGCGCATAGGTATCCGCCGCGGCGCGCCGTTCGCTCGATTCAGCTGATACGGAAGCATCGATCCACCGCCGTCGTCGTAGTCGTGTCCTCCTCCTCCTCCTCCTCTACCGGGACGTCGTGCTGTGCCCTCTCTCCCTTTCTCTCTCTCTCTCTACCCATCTATCTTTCTCGTTCTGTCTCGCTCGCACTTGGTTGTGCGCTACGTGTGTAAAGCGCGCGGCAGGGCTCGTCGCCAGCGGAAGCGCGCTCCCTCCCTTCCCCTGTATGTGGGTATCACACCATTGCCCCCCCCTCCCTCCCGTGCAAAAATAAATCTACCACACAGACGTTGAGTGGTGCAGAATAAAATTTTTAACGTATAGTAATCGTGTGTTCTTGTATATCCGATCGGAGAAATTGTGACGACACTAATGCTGATGAGACAATTATCTCCCCGCCTGAGCAATGCAAGCGATAAACTAAAAACAAAGTTTGACTCGGAGACTGAACTGCGTACGGGAAAAGCAAAGCAGATGCGCGACGCGATGACCTTGGGGGGGGGGCATAGAAGAGAGGCATCTCGGGGGGCAATAAGCAGCTAGCTGATTTAGTTGGTCAGGAGTGAGGGAGGCTGCTTAGGGGTAGGAGGCAAAAGTAGCAGCTCAGCAGCGACAGACCGGAGAAAGAGTTGTGTGTACGCGCGAGCGAACGCTGGCGTGAAGGGGAGGGGGCAAAGCGGTGAGCAGCGCTCGCAAGGGTGGGAAGTTGCCGAGCGAGACATCGATCGGGCCGGCCATTGCTTGCGCATGCCGCTAGGAGTCAAGATGCCATCCCCCGCTGCGCACGCGGGACTTGCACTCTCTCTCTCTCTCTCTCTCTCTCTCTCTCTGCCATCTTATGCGATTCACCTGTGCGAATGTTCGGCTGGCGGCTCGTTACTCTCATCCTTATTCTCCCTCTCCACGCGTATAGCAGCTTCAGCGACGCACGCGCAAGCGTAGGCATGAGGAGCCGTTTTTTATGAATTTCTCCACGACCGCACGCGTCCCTCGGTGCAATTACTGCAGCCGACCGGTTTCCCGTCTATTGCCTCTTCTCCACCTCTTTCCCTCGCGATTCTCTCTCCCTTGAAATGCAACTATGTGATTTGCTGCTTTCTCGAGCAACGGCAAGAGAAGAAAGAGAAACCTAGGTGAAGGACAAATTTTTCAACTTCCAAGCCCTCCCCTTATCTCACATAGTACCCCTCCCCTCTCTCTCTCTTTCTCTTTCGCATCACTATGCGTACATGACGTGTTCTCTCCTCTCGTCTCCGCTTACTCCCGCGTTGCCACTAACTTCCGAACGGATCGTATACTTATACTTTGCCAAGGTAGCAAAATCTTTGCACTTCTCCAACTCAAGCCTGGTTCAAGTTGCCACGGATAATTCAATGACTTTCAGTATTTACATATTTTTCTAATCTTGATAGCAACGTTTCGTTGACGTAACAAATGTGTATTTTTCGCTCACTCAGCATTGTTTATTTTTTATCATTCTCTCTGTGCGATCTTTGTATGGCTGTGCAAGCAACTGCAATAATGTGAAATATTTACTTTGATGAACCAATTATAATTATTTTGATTATTATTATTATTAATACCATACAAGCTTCGCTAGATATACTTCATCCTCTTTTCTTTCTTTCCTTCTCAAATTTATCAATTATAAATAGATTGAATTCATTTCGTTTCTCAAATATATAGTTACGTACATAAAAGGAGTAAATTGGAGGTCACGAGTTTCTGTTTAAAGGATCATACCATAAAAAACCCTATGTAGAATAGAATCGTGCTATAAAAGAACATATAGGCACACAAAATAAAAAAATTAAATAGAGAGACAATCAATCTAAAATTAGAATCATCTGAATACCGTTTTTCCTTCTTTGAGTTTTAATGACTAAAAATTTTGTGATCAAACTGAAGTCATAGCCGTCTTCAATGAACTATAATACGTCCAAATATCGTTGACTAGGTCATTGCGCAACTACTTTATTTTGTGTATGCCTGTGTAATTATACTTGGTAGCGGTATCATTCATTAATATTGCAGCAAGTAACTCAATTGTGATTCTGAGAAAGATTTGGATTTAAAAAAACTATTGATTTATAACATACTGCGTGTATGTACAGAAACCTCGAGAGTTGGTTCAACTAAATTTATACATTTGTCAAAAACTTTTTAGAAGTGGAATACTTTTATCACAATAATAATGGTTTAATTCTTATTTTAAATTTAAATTTGAATATAAGAAAACTTCATCAGGAATCATGTTTACTAAGTCGAATATAATCGTTTAAATCTTTTGTCTTGTATATGTGCAACCGTTTAAAATTCGAGTCGACCTTTGACATTTACTTGTGCATTCCACCAAGAATTTCAAACTTATTATTTTGAATCATATATACTTATTCTATTCTAATGTCATAAGCCTTTTTCAAATTTCATAAATGTGTCAAATCAATCTGACAAGTTAACTAAATTGAAGTCTGATCTTATTAGAAGAGAGCAGATTTTAAAATATAACTATATCAATAAATATAAAATTAAATTTGTAATCACGATAAATGGTCAATTAATAAATATTAAAGATGGATATGTACCAAATTATCTGAAACTCAATGTCTTAGGAGTATAATGTGAAATAGAAATAATAATTTTGTGTATTTGATTAAAGTTGATCCTTACCTTCTGACAGCCGGCATGACGCCATATGGCGTCATTCCATGATCGGCCCACATATACTATTACTTAAAAAACATTTATATGCAAAATTTCGAGAAAGTTACACTTTTTCAGTAGGAAAAATGCCGGCTGTCAGAAGGTTAAGGGGATGATATATGGACATGCATATTAAGGATTATCGGAAATGAAATGAAAGTATTCTTAATGTGTTGCATTGATCAAGGTCAATGGACACACGTAAAGAAAGAATCGGAAAAATATGTCTGTACGATTGAGTAGAGCGTTGTGCGATTACATAACACGAATATAAAAGAAGGAAATGGGAGAAATACGAAGGAGGGAAATTTTGTCGAAGCGCGTCTTTAGGCGACTAGGGTGCGGAAGGAAAAGTTGCGAGTTGGCGAGAATCAGAGGAAGGGGGCGCGGGAACAAATGATAAGCGGACATGCTTGTGTATATGTATATGCATGCGAAGCGTTCTGCTACGAGTTTGCTTGTTCACTTGACTTGGAAAGAGTTCGCAAGCAGGAGGAGGGATATGAGTGGGCCGAGTAAAAAGTAGATAAAATAGACGGATAGTATGGGAGGAAAGTATACGCGCGGCCGCGAAGGCGACGAGGAGAAGGGAGAATGAGGAAACGAGAAAATAAAAGGAGTGAGAGAGAAAAGAAATGAAAGTATATGGAAGGAAGGGCAGATGCGGAGAGAGAGAGAGAGAGGGAGAGTGAAAGAAAGGGACGACGAACGAGAACGAGATGAAAGGAGAGGATTCGCGGTCGGGAGAGGCGAGAGAGAGGGAGAGAAAGAGAGCGAGAGAGAGCCGAAGCGAACTATGAGAGTGAGATGGAGGCGACTACTTAAAGTTGGCGGAAAGTTTGCTTCGGCAGCAAAGTTAACTCAGTTAAGTTCTCTCCCTCTCTCTCACTCGGCTCCCAAAGCGAAACTTTGGTTCTCCAGACTCGAAGCGCGCGCGTTCGTCGACTCCCCCCAACCGAGCAGTCGCCGCCACCGCCGCCGCCACCTCACCCCTTCCCTCTTTCTACACCTCTTTCGGCCCTACAAACCCTTTACATTAACATGTGCATTTGCATTTGCAGAGGAGCCTGTCTATCCTACATCCGACTCGATTTTCCCTCCATTTTTCATATGACACGCTATCCTTATCGATGTGATTAGTTGGCCCTGTTCTGCTCCCGATATAGAAGACGCGCGCGGTGCATTGTGTCGTCGCGTAATAACTTTGAAACTTTTGGCCCGAAACTTTTTACAGTTGACTTCCGATCCACTTTCTCATTGCGAACTTATTTTACTAGCTTAATTAAAGCCCGCGGAGAATTAGCATGAAGAAACTTTATTCCGAAGCTCATTTTCTATGTATCTTATATAATAATTTTAAATGAAATTCTTTTCCCCTTTTATATATGCTCCGCTACGCACATAATAGTGAGCGTTTGACGAGTCAATCAGTATGGCGTGTTATGACTTATGGCCGGGAGAGTCAAGAAGAGTTGGAGAGATTGAATGAGAGAGGGCCGACCATTGTGGAAAAGTTGGCTGACAAGTTTCCAGAGCGAGTGAGTGTTGAGAGTGTGCAGGTAGAAAAACTATGCGCACCGTTTCATTCTTGACTGCGATAGCCAGTGCGCGTCTCGGGCTGAACAGCCTCGCGCGATTTCCATGCACATTTCCATTTATTCTCCTAACGGTCTGCTTGCCGCTGCTCCCCTCTCCTCTTTCCCCTCTCTCGCTTCTCTTCTTGGCCTCGATCTTACTTGCGCGCGCGCTAAGGAGCCGAAATATCTCCTCGGAAAAGCTTAAGTTTAGATCGTCCCGATAAAGCGGAGCGCCTGCGCCTGACGCTGCCGATGCGCGATAAGTAGCATGCTTCGCCTCGCTCCCGCTCTCGCTTATTCATGAGCGAATATCAAATTCATCATCGTTTACACTTGTACGGCGCTCCGGGGCACAGTGAACTTTTTTTTTGCCGAGCCTTTCGTTAATAAACAACCACCCTCTTGATCCCTCTACTTCTGTTGGCTTTGCACAATTACCTTTTCCAAATAACTTGGTATCCAATCACTTAATAAACAAACCGATCAATCGGCGGCTTTTCTTTGTCTCGCGAATCCGCATCTCTGCTTGGAGAACAATTGAAAGGGGATGAGTGGAAAAGGAGCTCGTCCAGATTAGAAAAAGCTGCGCTCTCGCTCTCGGCAGCGGTATAATAAAAAGCGGCGCACACCGCCACCTCCGCTGCCGAGTTTTGAAAGAAAGTTTACTTTATCGCGGCTCGATTGAAGACGCGCGCGAAGCGAAGCAGCGGCGGCGGCGGCTGCTGCTCCCCCATACCGCTGGAGTAAAGTTGCTCCTAGGTTAGACAATAATTGGATAACTTTGCCCTCGTAGCATCCCCCGCCTTCCCCTCCGACAGCTCGCAAAAGTCTCTCCCTCCCTCGCAGTCCCGCGCGCTATACACACCGCACGAGCGAGATTACACTAAAGGCTTGAATTTAACTGCGCGGCAAGGGGATATTTGCGCCCGTCTCTAGTTTTTCTTCCAAAAACGGGCTCCACTTGACCTATACATGACCAAGCGCACATTTTTGCCTTTCCTCGTCCATGGCAAAAACTGTGTATATACTACTGGTATATACCATCCGAGTTAATCTTCTCCTTTTCCCTTTAACTGAGCAACGGGCTTGGGTATTTTCGCTGAGTTGGCACAACATGTGCCCAAGTCCAAGTCGAGTCTCTCTCGTGCAAAGTGCTTGGGTTTGCACTTTGCGTTAGTATCGCATCCATGGGTCCCGCTGAGCCCAGCAACGGCGACGTCGTCGCCGACGACGGCGACAATCTCCCGTTTTATGGCCTCCGCAGGCCATATTTCCGATTACGTGTAGCCTCCCCCTCTCTCTCTCTCTCTCTCTCTCTCTCTCTCTCTCTCCGCCGCTTGCACACTGCTATCTGCTAGAATCAGGACTCCTCGTATATCCCAAATCCCGCCGATTTGATCTTAGCCCTTTTACACCAATCATTTTTTGCTCTGACCCCTCCGCTTGTCGCGCACACCGCTCTTGGACAGCAGAGGCACGCTTCAAATAGCCGCTCGCGACTTAAATTTGTAATGTACGCGCGCGCGCGAGAGAGAGAGAGAGAGAGAGAGACGAAATCGTCGGTCAAACATCTCTCCCTCTCTCGCATTCGTTGTCGAGCTGTACTCGAGAGTCGCGCATCGCGCTTCCCCTACTTTGTCAGAGCTGGGAACGGAGCAGCACAGCAGCAGCAGCAGCAGCAGAGACAGCGTCGGCTATAGCTCTCGTCGTCCTCCCTCCTGCAATTATTGGAAGAAGCTTCCACGCATTGGAGGGCGCCACATATCGTTGTCTCTTGTCTTGACTTTCTCAACTCTCTCTTCCAGACGCGATTTGCCCGCTGTTTCAGCACGCCGCTGAATAACAATATCAAGTATCAAATGCACAAATTTCCGGTACAGCTGCGCTTCTTCCCAGTGACGTTTCGTCATTGAGCAGCCGCACGCGTGCTCCATTTTTTCACGTGCTCGATTGACCATTGATGCAGAGGCATGCGCGCTCTCTCTCTCTCTCTCTCTCTCTCTCTCTCTCTCTCTCTCTCGGTCATCGTCATTCATGAGGGCGCGCGGAATTCCCAAATTGCCCCCGCCTAACGCTCCGCACAGACAACTATATATCTGTCCGCTAGCCGAAGCTATGGAAAGAGAAAAAAGGGGGCATGCGTGCATGTACGTGGGAAGCACTCTCGGCGTTGGCCGGCATGCGGGGAAGAGAGAAGGAACGAAGAGATATCGAACGGGAATACCGCTTCGGTTGCTGCTGGCTGCTGCTGCTGCTGCTCTGTGTAGCGGTAGTGGCGGCGGTGCCAGCAGCATCACCGAACAATTAGTTCGAAAATGGTCTGAAAACGTCGACCCAGTGACCAGCGCGCGCACTCGCTCGTGCTCTCGCGGCACGGCCCTGCCACTCCGACGCGCTTTATTAACCGTCCTGAAAACGTTAGCCCCAGCCGCCTCTCTCTCTCTCTCTCTCTCTCGTCCGTCGCTCGCACGTCCGTCGCGTAGCCGTAAACGCGCAAAGCCCGCGTGAAAGAGAGAGATAGAGCGAGACAGAAAAAGGAGGCGAACGAAAGAGAAAAGGAGAGAGAGCATCACACGTTCCGGGTATCAGTTTGAGCGTTCGGTGCGTCGCGAGTCAGAGGCAGGCAACGCGTTATACGCATGCAACGCCGATGTCGGCTTACGTCGCCCGCGCACACGCTCACTCGCTAGAGAATATATGTCCGAGGGCGCCGGTGCGACGCGCTCGCAACACAGGTGAGCCGAAAGGAAGAGAGTGTGATACGAAGGAAAATCTCTCTCTCCCTCTCTCTACGCACACCGCGCGGCGGACAGTGTGCCGGTGCACGCACACACAGCCGCTCTTCGCCGCACTCCCGCTCCTCCTTCCTTATAGAGCGAGATATAGACTCGAGGTTTAACCTATAAACTTGGCTGCCTGCCGCTGCTGTCGCCGTCGCTCCGCGGCCCGACGAGCGCGAGTACAACTCTGTGTACGTCAAGTGCAGCAGCAGCAGAGTAGCGAGAACCGCCAGTCGGCTCGTTGTACACCCGCTACCCGCATATTACAGAGCCGCCAGAGCGAGCATTGTAGAGAGAAAGAGAGTGTGTCCGAGCGGAAAGAGTGCGTGCATTCGGCGAGCAGCGTCCTTTTCGGTAGGTAGTGCAGCAGCGTTGCAGTTCGCGCGCGCGTCGTCTCTCCCACGAGAGATATATAGAGAGGGGAACAGAGTCGCCGCGGCGGCTGAGAGCGGCTCCCTCTGAAAACGCCAGCAACGTGATTTCGTGTACCTACTCTCTCGTCACTTGCGCGCGCGCGTACACACGAGAGGAAGAGAGAGAGAGCGAGAGCGGGTGAGAAAGAGAGAAGGAGCGACGACGCCACACAGCCAGCAGTGTAGTCCGTAGCTGTCCGCTCGAAAGAGTCGCTGCTGCGCTCTCGCTCCTTCTCCAGCCTCGCTCACACACACGCTCGGACAGAGGGACACAAACACATCGCAACTTGCCTTCGGAGGACCCGCAACGGTGTAATCAATTTTTCTCAACTCTCCCTCATCACGAGTGCGTGCCGTGTGCGTCTATGTATGTATATATGTGCGTGTGATCCGCGTTACTAGAGACAAGTCGCGCCAGCGCGCTTCCTCCTTCCCGTCTTGCTCTCTTGGGCGCGCTCGTACTCGGCTAGTGGAGGCGCGAGTACGGAGAGAAAGGAGTCGCGTAGCGTGTACACGCGGGCCTTCGCGCGCGAGTGCGTTAGAGAAATTTTCGCGTACGCGCGCGAGAATTGTTACGTGGCTGCTTCGCCGACTGGCTCGCGGTGCATGCACCTATACTGGCGACGCGTTGAGGCTGCTGCAACCGCTGCGTCCTAACCTCCAATTCAGATCGCGCGTGCGACGTTCGTATTTAGGGGGGGAGCGCCGCGCGGAAGCCAAGCCTCTGTCCAGATATCTTCAGTCCATTAACCTTCAGTGTGTGCCTCTTGTGTTTTTCAGGTAGCAGCCTTTCAGAAACCGTGATGTATTGGAGGTTCGGCGGTTCCTGCCCTAAAACCGACCACAAGCCAGCATCACCTCGGCAGTCGGTGTGACTAGATTTGCCGAAACTCAAAGTCGTCGCCTTCAGCTTGGTCAGGACCTAGTAATATTAAGGCTTCAAAAGTGTGTTAAGCGACGCGTGCTACGAATCGTTATAGCTACCCGCCTCTTGTTTTCATTCGCTCGAGGAAAGAGGGGAAAACATTTTCATACTTGGGGGGGCTGTCTGACCGATGGACAAACGGAAGATGATGCCCAAACGCCCTCGAATGGAGAATATAAGGGGCCCCATCACCAATGGGCCCATCCAAACAAGACCACTAGTAGCATTGCTCGATGGACGGGACTGCTCCATTGAAATGCCCATCCTCAAAGATGTTGCCACTGTGGCCTTCTGTGATGCACAGTCTACGTCTGAAATACACGAAAAGGTTAGTCATGTTCACCTAACTTATAATAATATTTCATTTTCTATTTGACCTGCTTTAATCATGTTGCCCTTTCCTGTAGGTCTTGAATGAAGCAGTAGGTGCTCTTATGTGGCATACTATAATTCTCACAAAAGAAGACCTAGAAAAATTCAAGACTCTCAGAATCATTGTCAGAATCGGCTCTGGAGTAGACAACATTGATGTCAAAGCAGCTGGCGAGCTTGGCATCGCAGTGTGCAATGTGCCTGGCTATGGTGTTGAAGAAGTCGCAGACACTACACTTTGCCTCATTTTGAATCTGTACAGACGTACATACTGGTTGGCGAACATGGTTCGTGAAGGCAAGAAATTCACAGGACCAGAACAGGTATGTTAAAATGACAAATACTATAAGGTATATACTGTATGTTCATCAAGAATATTTCTATATTGATAAAGAATTTTTTTATTCACTAGGTGAGAGAAGCAGCGCAAGGATGTGCTAGGATACGAGGAGATACCCTTGGAATTGTAGGATTAGGCAGGATTGGCTCTGCTGTTGCTCTTCGTGCAAAAGCTTTTGGTTTTAACGTTATATTTTATGATCCTTACCTTCCTGATGGAATCGAAAAATCCCTTGGTCTTACTAGGGTTTACACTCTACAGGTTGGTTCCCATTACTTACTTTTTGTTTTTTCTTTTTTCTAAATACAAGTATCAAATTTGTAATGGGCATTTAATATAATTACAGGACTTGCTGTTTCAATCGGATTGTGTATCTCTACACTGTACCTTAAATGAGCACAATCATCATTTAATTAATGAATTCACCATTAAACAGGTATATATTATGTTAATACATGTATATATATATATATTTTTTTTTTAATAAATCTAAACTTTCTCATATTAACACGATTTGATGCAGATGAGACCAGGAGCATTTTTAGTAAATACAGCGCGTGGTGGATTAGTAGATGATGATGCATTGGCTGCAGCATTGAAACAGGGTAGAATTCGAGCAGCTGCTCTTGACGTCCATGAAAATGAACCATATAATGTCTTTCAGGGTCAGTCTTCGCAATGTGAGTTATATCTAACCTAACCTATTTATTATATCCTTACTAATCTAATTAATTTGGGAACTTTTTATTTAAAAAAATTGGTAAATACTACCAAGATAATACATGAACAAAACAATACAATAACTAAGAATAAGAATGAGGATTTCAGTGCCTTTCATTGTGTATCTTTATATACTAGTTAAAATGTTTCAATCGTACAATATATTTTATCTATTAAACTGAACAATGGTTTTGATTGTAATTAATGCATGTTTGTATACAAAAATTAAGATTTGTTTATGGAAGAAAGCTTACTTTTAATACTTGTTTATGTATTTACTTATTTATTTATTTGTGTAGGTCCTCTAAAGGATGCACCAAATTTATTGTGTACGCCACATGCTGCATTCTACAGCGATGCAAGCTGCACAGAACTTCGTGAAATGGCTGCAAGTGAAATACGGCGAGCAATAGTCGGTCGTATACCAGATTGTTTGAGAAATTGCGTCAATAAAGAATACTTCCTGTCGACTACTGGGTAAGGTTTTTTCTCTCGATACTTGAAATTCGCTACGACTAATACAGTCGTCAAGCGTCGAGTTTACAATTTTTGTCAAATCAATGTAAATACAGCAATTAAGACGATTCTCATGTATGTCTGAGCAAAGTAAAAGTGAACTTTTAGATAATCTAATTAAAAAGCTCAATTTTACTCTGCTCAATGAACAAACAGTAGAAACAAAAGCTCTCTGTGTCAAACTTCCAAAATTTGTACATAGGTAACAATGGATTACGCAGTGAAAGTGACAGTTGTTAAAAAGAAAGTGAAATAAATCTTGTTCTAAAAATAACTCTCACATTGCTATTTGAACAGAAACTGCTGCCATTTCGAATTCTATAACGTATTCCTCACTTTTTTTCTCTGGATACTTGTGTTGATATATACGCATATTAGAAAGAAAATATAACAAATGACAGTGGCTCTAACTAGATCGTTTGTTTTTTCTTCCATAAAGAAGCGCAAAAAAATAAAACTTGACTCATGACAACTGTAGCATGCACGCCTTTATCTACGAAATGCAAAATACAACTTAGCCATATTATAAAACTTAGCTCTTTCTCTTGGGCCCGGTTACGAAAAAAAAGCAATCCGTAATTTTTGCAGAAACAGATTTTCAAGCAGATGTTAAGACACACACACTCGTATTAGCGAGGAACGTGAAAGAGACAGAGATATACAGAATCCCACGCAAAGACACGCAAAAAGAAATTGCAAAAAGAGAGAAAGAGACAAAGTAAAGTTAAAGAGTCGAGAGAGAGCGAGAAAAGCAAAAAGAAAGTTGTCGCAAAATGAGCTGTACGAGCAAATGACAGAGATGTCCTCCGACATTCGCATAAAAACAAAGTCCAAGTGGCCAATTTCTTTTCGCTTTCTCCGCAGCAGCTACCCGGAGGGCATCAACGGCGGCTACTACGCGGGCACCCTGCCGGTACAGCAGGCCCACTCGACGACCCCGCACGACTCGGCGCCCCCGCCGCCGGGCAGCCACTCGGCCGCCGGCGGCGGCGGTCCCGGTGGACTCAACTCCTCGGCAGGAGGCGGCGGGGGCCCGACCGGACCCTCGGGCCCAGCCGTGGGCGGCGGCGGCGGCTCCGGGGGCCCCGCTAACGCCCCACCACCGACCGGACTGCCCGGCCTGCCACACAGCATAGTTAGCGAGCCCGACCCACGGCCGAGCCCGCCCGCCCCGAGTCCCCGTTGACCCTGAACTATCAACAGCCCAGCAACAACGTCATCCCCGAGCCTCCAGCAGCAGCATCTCCACTCCAGCGGCGCCGCAACCATCCTTAGATACAGCAGCAGCAACCTTCCTTAGCCATTTTACCTATCGACACGCACGCATCAACAACAAACAGTAGCAGCAAGAACTACGAACTAAAACCATCTCCAGCAGCGGCTAGTGTCTTCTTCTTATTTTTCTTTTACATTTCTTCATTCATCGTCCAGACCAAATACCACGCGCAGCAGCTGCTAAGTACAACGAGTGGACGAAGTACTGTCAAGTCAGAGTGAGAGTGACCGTTAATACCCGACCCACGCATACACGTACATGTGAGAGAACGTGGAACGAACGAGAGGGAGAGAAAGAGAGAACAAACAAGCAAGCAAGCAAGAGAAATGTAGTAAGAATGTTTCGTTTCGACGATTTGCGCTCGAGACCAAGCGCTCCGTGCCGACGACTTCAAATGCGTGATATGGCCCAGGCTATCCTTTTCTTTTTCGTTTATTCTACAAAATATAAATATAAACGCTTCTTTATACCGTATGCATCATATACATATTTACTTTATAATTATACACTTTCAACGAAACAATGATGATTATGATGATATAACGATGATCATAATACTAAGATTGACACTATTTCTGAGTTGTTGGTCTATCTGTGCTTGAGTCGACAGGCACGGGGCTGTTATCATGATTTGCTATGTGATCCGTTGTGTATCCCTTTGATAATCTTTAGTTCGGAAATTCTCGATTATACTGAATATTGTAGGAGCACTAAACTTGGCTTTATTTTCCTTCAGGGGGTTCATGGTGTCAAGTTGAGTTTATCTGTTTATCTATAAACTAATTTCTTCTGAGTTTCTCATTTTTTTTTTTCTTTTATCAAGTAGAAGACTGCTGTGTCAATGATTCAATATTAGCATATTTGGTTCAGTCATACAGGTATAATTAGATACTCCAGATTGTAGTCTGCGAGCAATCAATGGCTTTACGAGAATCCAGAAAACTTTATAATCATTGGAATTTAGATTTAAATATTGATATTTTAATTATTAAAAGTTTAAAATGAAAAATAAATTCCAACCATAAGTGAGACAATCTACAAACTAAGGAGAACTTGAAAAAAAGATTGTATATTAAAAGTTGACAAATATCTCATTTTAAATTTTATATCTGTCTTAGTCTTGTTATAATTTTACGCATTTCTAACGAGTTTTGTGAGTGTTAATATCTGAAATGTGCGGCTACTTTGCATCTTTAAAAATATGGAGCATTGTCAGAACGTATCCCGAACGTTTCTAAAAAGATCAAAGTTGTGCCACAGTGTCTTTAGAAAGGAAGTGAAGAATTTTAGTTGTATGAATTGGCGCTTTGTCGTCTTGAATGATACAAACATCACCGATGTTATTATAAAGTATTCTTGTGCGAAATGGTGAAGATAATTTTGAGATAGCTTTTATTTGGTATTTTTAGTTTACCTTATACTTGTCTACCTATCGGAAAAAGTTATTTCATAATTTAATAAAAAGTGCGTTAGTTATTACCTCAACTTTCGCATGTTCATGCAGTTTCATAACGAATTAAATATGTATTAAATAAGATAAAACATGAACAAAATCGATTTCTTTTTCAATTTACAATGTAACTGTAATGATTTTAAATGTGTGAACGAAATTGTTTGATTGATTGTGAATGAAAGTTAACAAATTTGTCAATGAATATAATGTAAAGAATCGACAAAATATAGTAACACCAGATTTTGTTAATATTTCAATTATTGAATAGTACATAATCATTCAACATTTCTTTATTAAAAGTCGTGAAATAGATTAAAGATATTCGATTTTCTCTCTTTGTTTCGTTTGTTTTTTATGAAAGGGATAAAATAAAACCGTGTAATGATTAACATTCACGATAACGTCGGCTGTAGTGACGTTTATGATAATAATATTAATAAATGGGTGAAGTAAATACACAAAGATCTATTTTAGAAACGTACACATATCGATTCGGTTTCAATTATTACTGTTACAGACGTGAAAATTTTCAAAAATTAACCAATGACTTGAATTTGTAGTAAACATACCCTAACTATATTTACTTTCATCATTATAAATTACAAAACTTGTAAACTAATTTTGTTTATTTTCATTAAGGCATTTTTCAAACTCGAGCGCTAAAATTATAAATGACATGATCACATTAAAATTTTTTCTATATAATTTAATAAAAAATAAAAATTTATATAAATAAAACGAATTATATAAAAAGTAAAAGTTCTCGAAATATTTAATTGATTTAGTAAAATCCAAATCATTCCATAAAAATCAAGAAACCCAATGAATGATGAATTGAAAAAATTTTTAACATCCAAGTGCAAAGTTGAACATTATCAGGGGTCTTCTATATTAACTTCCATTGGGTTAAGGAGCCCCTTGAAAATGCATTAATTTTTTTCTTCCATTAAAAAAGTAAGGAAAAGAAAGGATGAATGATAGTATGCGTGCAAGTATGTCAGAGACGAATAAACAATAAAAAGCATCACATAAAAGAAGAAAAGAATGAACTCAGCGTAACAGAGGCGACATATACGTTTTTTAAATAGAAAAAAGTATGCTACATAAAGAAGCAAGGAATACATAAGTACGGCTGTTAAAAGACAAGATGGTCCGGCAATATTAAAAAGCTTTATAACTTTTATTGTTTTTCGTGCAAATACAACGGAACTTTTGGACATTTAAAATTTTAATAAAACGAATGAAATGATATTTTGGGCCAGCTTGTCCTTATGCATCCGTAACGTACGTAGAGACATTAAGTTTTTTTTTTTTTTTTTTTTTTTTTTTTTTTTTTTTTTTTTTTTTTTTTTTTCTTAATTTAAAAATATTATTACTTATAAATGCATCATTATATATATATAGAAAAGAGTGAACGATACGAATGAGCCCGTGAAAATAATAAGAAACGTGCGAAAAAGTTTTAAAAAATATTAGCAGTGAAACAAAAGTTGTTCTTTAAAGATTTGATTATAAAGGGAAAAAAGGAATCGAGAGAATGAGAATTAATTGTAGACAATGAAATTATGATGCATCGATGAGAATCAAGATTGATAAATACAACTACGAAAAGAAACCAGACCTCCTTCTTCTCCTCCCTGGCCTTCCTCCTATCCTCATCCTTATCCTCCTCCACATTCCGCCGAACACTATTTCTTCTACGTTATACTTATTGTACGATGCACGAGATATACGAAATAAATTCCAAATACTTCGCGTCATTTATTATAATGGTTTGAGGAAAAAATAATCTTTTTTATAAAACAGTTGGTTCCTTGACTTTTTCGCTACGAATATTGAAATATGTATGTCTCGTTTGCGTTTTATTTTATCTGAGCGATGTCGTGATGTCATTTCGTTTTTAATGCAAAATAGGGATATATAATATGCGCGAAACGAAAAAGTCGACGAAAGTGGCAAGACAAAAAAATACGCGGATTTGACGAAAAAAAAATTGAAGAAAAAAAATAAAAAGTGAAAAAAGATGATAAAGTTTTAAGTCGGCGAAGAATAAAAACCACATGATGAGAATTGAAAGTGGTGAAAACAGCAACATTAATATTAATTATAATTAATAATAATAATTATAATAAATACAATATTTGTACAATAATCAACGGTGCTGTGGTGTATGAATGCCGCAGGTCTGTATCTAAATCGTTTCACCCATCCTCTTTTTGGTTTTATTTTCTTACTATGCACAAATTGTTTATTCTTTGATACTTTAGACTAGTTTCACATTGTTTTTTCTTTTCTTGAGAAATGTACATTTAATCAAAACTTATAGCAAACATTTTTTCGTTAAATAGTTTTGTTCTAAACACGTAGTAAAACGTCGAAGCAACTTTTTTTCAATAAATGTAATATTTTTTTAAGCGCATTCTCTTTTCTTTGTAAAAAACAGTAATTGCTAATTTTCGCAACACTCGCTATTCTTTTTTCTTGATTTTTTTTCTTTCTTTTTTTTCTTGAAAAAAAGCAACATGGAAAAATTTAGTTAAAAAAATTCATCAAGACCGTTGCGTCGATGACAGGATCTCGATGCAGCTGGAGGTTTTCTACTGTTTTCGTTGTAAGCTCGTTCCGAGTCGAATAACGGGTATTCGACAGCACTGTGGCAATGTTTCAGCGTCCATCATGGAGAAAGTCGTACTTTGTCACGTCAAAGAGCCGCCGTGGACCCGCATGTGCCTGTTGAGGTTTCCGCTCTGACTGAATCTTAGCAAGCACAACTTACACTGATAAGGCTTTTCGCCCGAGTGAATGCGCAAGTGTTTCGTCAGAGTCGAACTGTCGGAGAAGGCCTTCTTGCAGAATCGACACCTGTATCAGTCATTTCAAACAATAGTATCAGTTAATAAGTCATAATTGCCACCTCTATAGTTATTTATACATTTCCATCCATAGTTTGAACACGACAACAATATTTGGTCAAAATTTTCAGATATATCTCTCATTCTAGTTGATTATTACGTTTTCACTAAATTATTATTCTTCCATAGAGAACGCGTCTGTAGATTGCTTTTTTTCTTCTGCTATTGTAAAAATGACTGAGAAAAAATTTAAGGAATGACGTTAAATAGAATTCAAGCAGCTAATACTCTCTTATTATCAATCTCTTTATTCATTTATTATTGATAAATGTGGAATTTTTGTTGTTTCTCACCTGTAGGGCCGTTCCCCGGAATGCGTTCTCATATGCGTCGTGACAGAGCTGCTCTGCGAAAATCGTCTGTCGCACACCGGACAGCGGAAGGGCTTTTCTCCGGAGTGCGTCCTCGCGTGTGCAGTTAAATTTGCCGCTTGACTGAACGCTTTCGAGCAGGCATGACACCTGTAACCACCCAGAAACATAAACTGTGAAAAACTCCTGTCTCCTGAGCTAGTACATAAAGAAGGATCAGCATCTTTACCCACATCTGTGTTTAGTCTAACACAGTTTTTTTATTCTAAATGACTTTTATGGAGATTTTAATAGTTGTAAAAATTGTCTAACTTTGAATAATAAATCTGTTAACAACACAATGTTGCAATGATTATCGTACAGTTATTTAAATATATTCAATTTAACTTTCCCACTAATGTCGACTTGTTGCTTTATTTACGTCAGAATGTCGTTGTGAACACTGAGAGAACAGTTAATAGAAAGCTCGAGAAAATAACGATCCAAATGCAAGATAGAACTAAGGAGTTAACGGTAAATAAATGGAGAGACCTAAAGGGCTTTTCCCCGGAATGCGTCCTGAGATGCGTCTTGAGTGTACTGGGCCGGGCGTAGGTCTTGCCACATATCCTGCAGAGATTCGGCCTGGCCTGGTCGTCCTGGCCCAGCGGCCCTTGTCCCAATCCTGGGCCGGCTGCCGCGAGTGCGCCTGCGCCCCCGCACAGCGCATGCTCGGTCGCCGACTGTGGCTGCGGCTGCTGCTGGAGCCTCTGCTGTTGCGGTGGCTGCTGCTGCTGGGGGTGAGGGTTGTGCTGCTGCTGCTGCTGCTGCTGCTGCTGGTGGGCTTGGGGGTGCGAAGAGGTGGCGGCAGCGTCGGCCGCATCCGCCAGGCTATTGGCTGCGGCCTGGTTCACCCTCTGCTGCTGATCGACCCCGGCGTACTGGGGGGCGGGACTCAGCAGCGGCTCCACGCCCCACGCGCCTGTGTAGCTCTGCTCGTAGCTGAACATTAACGTACCAAGACCATTTACACGCTTTCAAATTCTAGTGGATTTCGTTATTTAATAATATATATACATATATATATGCCTCCCGATCATTTACTTTTTCATTGCGCGATGTACCTCGTGAGATTTTACAGCCTTCTCATTTCTTTCACTCCGAAACATAAAAAATCTGCATTTTTTGGCTTTTTGCTCAAATTTATTTGATCAGTAGATTTCAGTTTTCTTCCGCGAAATCATCTTGACTTTCTATTTAATGTGACCATCAATCAATGCTAGTCAACTTGACTACTTATTCCAAAGTTTCAGTTATGTTATTTTATTAGATCAGCTTGGATTCTCTGTTTCTTAAACCTTGTATTTAGTTTAATTACAATTTTTGCCCCATTTAAGTGTCGAAGATTTCATATCAAAGATAATTGTTTTTATGTTATTAATAGAAAGATACTATAAACTGAATTATATTATCCTGTTGTTTAACGTTACAAGATCATCAATTAATTATTTGGCTGAATTTCTGGAATATTTAACTCTTATATGACTTCAAAATTTGATTTTCTGACAGTTGAATGTACACACAACTCGCTTCCGAACTACTGAAGTGGAGTCTAGATTACCCCTTTTTTCTATTCACTATTTTGGCCTAAAATTTCTTACACGGGGATTTTTGGGGTGGCTGCATACGGAATATGCCTTCAAAATTTTGATTTCTTTCAAATACAAAATGGTGGACGAAAAATTTAAAAATAGTACATTTTAGGCTGAAAATGTCGCTGAAGGTGTCGCTGATTACAAATCCGATGTTGGATTTACGAAATTCAACATGGCAGAAAAAGAAAATTTAAAATCTTACGGTGTATGTCGGCCATAACGCACCTACCATCTTGAATTTTGCAAATCTGACATCGGATTCGCAATCAGCAACCCTAAAAATTTATCCACACCAAATTTCAAGTTACTATCTTTAATAGATTCTTCAAAAATAGATTTTTCCGAAAAAACATGATTTTTTATGTTTGTTTATTTAAAATCATTTATTATAAACAATTATGTCAATTAAACTTTATTTTTATGTTCTTTTATCACTAAAGTATATGTTTTCTTAATTTACTAGTGGTTCAATTTACCATCGATTGTTAATATAAATAGAAGCGAAAACATGTCTGCACGAGATAATGATTTCTTCAACTGTATTCCGAGATAACACCTTCTTCAACCAGCTTCTCAGATAAAGCCTTTTCCAACCGACTGCTAAAGGTTTTAATTTAAGCTTTGAAATATGTAGATAAAGGTGTACACCTTTTTACTATCAATATATATATAAACAATAATTTAAAAGCTTTACTATAGGAATTGCACACTAAATTAAGAAAAACTCTTATATTCAAATAAATAACGATTTTACCGTATTAAATTTCGTGGAAAAAAGTATTAAAAACGTGTTTTAAGAATAGTGTCATAAAAATTTTGATCCTGTGTGTGTACAGAAGATATCTCGAGAACGAATCAATCAATTTTGATCATTTTGATGCCGCTTTCAAACCACAAATGATTTTACAAGTTTATCGATTTTCTTTTGTTTTATGATCAAAAAACGATTTTGAAATTTCAATTTTTCTCATTTTTTTATATAATAGAGTAAGTTTTTTTAATTTTATAAATACGTTTGAAAGGGCATTAAATTACCTATATTTTCTTTTTTTAAACATTTGAATATATATCGTCCTTCATTTTTTATTAAATACCTATAAATAAATTAACTTTACAGTATATCGTCGCTCCCGTATAAAAAGACAGTAACTCGGAGTCCGGTTGGAAAAGCTGGTAACTCGGAGTCCGGTTGGAATACATGGTAACTCGGAGTCCAGTTGAAAAACATGGTAACTTGGAAGCTAATATTTTTTGCTCTGATTTAGGTTGGCAAAACTGATCAAATATTTTCAGTATTTGATTTGAGATGTGATCAGATAGACTTTATTTACACTT
>JAYJLV010000056.1:16493200-16504114 GCA_036873485.1 Torymus texanus
CTGTATTTAGTCTTCCAAATCAAGATTTGTGCCGGTGAAGTAAGACCCCCCCCCCCCCCCCAACACAATGCAGAACGGTACAATCGAAACAGTCTGAAAAGTCCTTTTCCGGTTATCCTTCAATACTTTCGTCGATGTGGCTTTTATTTTCTCGATCGAGTCGAAACGATGTCCACAGAGTGGTCTTTTGAGTTTAGAGAATAGATAGAAGTCACTCGGTGCTAAATCAGGCGAATACGGTGGTTGCCAAACGATATGAGTTGAATATAAAAAAAACAATTTAATTTGTAAAAAAATTTAATGCAAATTCTTTGCTCAACAAAATCAGACATAGTGAAAATCGATAAACTCTTTTTCGTATGTTTAGAAGAACACGAGTAGCTCGGCAGCAATTGAATATATTCACTTGTAACTCTGCATAGATTTCAACGACAGTATTAAAATAATAATAATAATAATAATAATATTAATAATATACCTACAAAAAATAAATATGCGAAGTTACAAATACATTATTTTCTCTTACGAATCTAGTGTACAAATATAGATTCGAGTAAATAACAATGGAATTGTTATAGTCCAAGAAGATAAATTAAATTTTGTGTTGACATCTTCGGTGGCTATGTTTTGGTACTTTGACATAAGATCATAGATAATATTAACCCAAAAATCCAAAAATGGATTCCTTTCAGTGTTTCCCGAAAAGGCAAATAAATTATTCATTACGTAGCTATTGATACCTTCATGAAGATATATCTAGTTCGAATGCTGGATTTTATTCAGCTTTAAATAGAATGAAACATCAGTGGAACCTGTTATTTTTTTATGTTTACAATATTAAACGGACATAAGTCATTTACATAAATTTGCTTAAGTCGAAATAGTGTTACATCATAAGTATTACAAGAATAAGTGTCACAAAAAATAATATTGGTAGCACGCAAAAATGAATTAATTATGAAAAATTTGTGCTATATTAGGTGTTGAAGTAATGTTTGGTAGTAGTGAATTCTATGAGCGTTTCAATCTATTTAACGCTGAGTAAAACCCATAATTTGTGTGAAATGTCTCTTCTTTTAATTCCTTACGCCTGCGGAGATTATGTGACAGCTGCCTTTCCCGAAATGAGGTCGCAATGCAGTTGCAATTGATGATATTATGAACAATTTTGAACGTCGGTACACCGACATGATAGTGATGTAGTGACTTGATTGTCTTAATATCGAAAAATGAAGCAATCTGAGTGTAATTGTGCTCTAGTCTGTTCATTGTTCGATTAGATTTAAAAGATAGATACCACAGAAACCGGTGTTGTACCGACTCGATGTGGTTAGTTAATTTCTTGACAAATGGAGACCAAATCTGAGAGCAGTAAAGCGGAGTAGGAGTAGTTATTGTCCACTGTCACAAATAAGCCATACCTATCGTTCTATTGAGCTGCTTGTTTTCTTTCGTAAAAATTTTAAATAGAATTTGTAATTATGTATTATTAAATTATATGTATAAGGGAGATAGGCTAGCAAATTTATATTCGAGTAATGTATATTTTACTGAATTTACGTAATTAGATCATTGTTACTCCTTGTTATCAAATAAATTCATGCTAATAGAAACACAAAATATAGATTCATTAGTAATTTTATTTAATTAATTATATAATATCTATATCTTTAAGCTCTCATGGTGATTAATGGCTATACTTTTACCACGCTTACTTCGATACTTATACAGTTTATATAACCATTTCAATTTAAATAATGAATAAATAAATGAATATTAATTTAATAGTAGGTATATATTATGTATCCTAAAATGACATAAAAAGTAGCCTATTTAATTAAATTTTTTGAATCGATTAAAAAAGATCCGATCTAGATATACATATAGAGTATTAATATTATACATATAATGTGCGGTAAAGGCAGCTGATTTTTTGCTAAATAATTTTAAAGGATTCACTATATATTTACTAACAGTAAGATATGTTATATTTTAAGTATTAAGATTCAATCTGTTTCTTACGTTAAGCTTCGCCGCTTCCATTTTGACGCAGCAATACTGTACCTATAGGTATAGCATGACTATATATATATATTCTCAAGGCATACCCACGTAACGTCCACTTTTCACGTTTCTGAGAAAATAGGGTTTTAATGTTCAAATTTATGTGAGATTGGAAGAAACGAGATGAGTCGCGATATACTGTACTAGTCAATTGACACATTCAAAGCACATATTTACACGGTGATAAGAGTAGGTTATACATTTTCCGATGCGTTAAAAACTCAAAAAAGTATCGACTGTCGTTATCCCGAGAACTGTGGACTTATCTAATAGTACTGTTCTCGTTCATTTTGGTGTATATTCTTTAATTTAATTATGAAGCGGATCAATAAATTACAAAATTAGCAATTGTTTAAAGAATTCTTATTACTTAATCAAGAATATTCCTACTTTCGTAACATTTTTATTAAGTTTACGACCTTTTGGCATACTGGACATATGTTAAACAGTGCGGACGATTTGTAAAAGAAGAAGTAGGTACTAGAATTTTGACTCTTGAAATTTTCTGTAGTTATTGTACATATTTTATATGAAATCATATTTATATTCAATTAGAATAAATAAAATACATCACAACTACAATAAACCATAAAATGCTACTATTTTAAATGAAAAAGACTTATTTGAAGATACAAAATCTGATGTTTCCTCGATTTTTCAAAAAAAGTGGACTTATGTGGTTTTGCCTCGCGCATATATGTCATTTAATTTCATTTAACTCTTTAAAGAGTTGAAACTTTTATACAATTCAGTCTTTTTAAATTTGTATTATATATATGTGCAAGAATGTTGGTGCAAATTAGTATTTTTATATATCTTCTAAATATTAATTACATTTATATAATAAGTAAAGTCTGATGCTATTCGTAGGGCAGATTTAAAGTATGTTGATTAAGATTATATGATCTAAAATAACCCTCTTCCATTGATGTTTGTTTTGATTTGACATCTGACTAGAAAGATTACTTAGGAATATCTCGTTATACACGTACACACACACACATTCTGTGCATAAATATGTCGTAAGGATAAAAATGGGATAGGTAAACGAATAAATACATAGTTATTTTCTATATAATTGAATTTTATTATGTTTTTCCATAATTAAGATATGTCTATTATTTCATTTAATTGTAATTATAATACAAAATGTTTCGTTATGGAATAATGCATACAATATGAATAAATTAAAAAACAAATAAATATCAAAGTTATGTCAAATATTTTTTTACGGAAAAATTAACAATTTAAAATTGCCATTATTTCCTATAGACCCATGTAACTTTATATATACATATACCAATTTTAATACATATATATATATATATCCCGTAGTTTATGCAAAAATATTGTTCATATTTATCTAAAAGCAGTTTTACCTGTAAAACTCTTTTACCGATGTGACTTACTAATTTTGTTAATAACAAAAAGAATTCATAACTTGATCTTTCGACTTTTACTTTCGAATTAATGCAATTAATTTTAACAAATTAATTAGATATATTAGACACAATTTCATATTAATTAAACGATAATCAAAATTAAAATACTTATATACAAGATGAATATCATATTACATTATGAATCACGAAAATACAAAAAATCTCTTCATGGAAGCATATATAACTATGTGCTTCAAGTAAGCATTTGGCATTATTTTATTTTAAGTGCGTATTAAATATTGAAAAAATAGAAAAAATTTGGCATTACTGTAGATAGTTTCTAAAATCTTGATATTTTCAAGAATTGTTTAATCTTTGACATTGTCGATGTATTTATAACCATTGTGCTAATCCTATATTAAGTATACTTATAAATTGCTAATTAAAATATTTGAGTTTGATTTTGATTGTATATGAAACTTCTACTTTGTATCGACTTATTTATTTATTTACTGCTATTTGCCCATATCTCTACTAGTACGATAATATTTCAGTAAATGGAAGAGTTAGTTTAAAAGGAACTTTTGATACAAATTTCTAATTGCCCTAAACTTTTTAATTTTAATCAAGTTTTAAATGTTTAGAAGATTATTCATTACTAGAAAAGAATAATTTACAATAAATTTTTTATCCAAGCATTTGAATAATTTTATGAATAAAATCTATTTACGTAATTTTAATTGTAGAGACCTTTTGAATATTTTTTGTATCGTTTTCGAAATTATTAACGACACATTATCACTGTCACGTTATCATCAGTACATTTTAAGAAAATTTAAAACTAATATAATTGACATGCTTTTTATAAAAAATACAGCGATAAATTTTATATTTTGTACAATA
This sequence comes from Torymus texanus, assembly GCA_036873485.1. Lineage (NCBI taxonomy): Eukaryota > Metazoa > Arthropoda > Insecta > Hymenoptera > Torymidae > Torymus > Torymus texanus. The sequence continues at coordinate 16,497,550 of JAYJLV010000056.1, forward strand.
TAATAATTCTACGTTGAAAAAGTATTTATATACATTCGCATGCAACGGACGAGAAATCGTATGAATTTGCGTAAAACTTGCGTAGACGCAATGTAGGACCCTCAGCTTATACGAACGTGAGTTTCTTCACCGAGTATATCACGAACCTCCTGAAATGAAATATGACATTTTTTGAAATTGAAGGATTTCAATATAGAAAGATATTTATAATTATACGAAAAATAGAATATACATAGCTTTATATACATTTTTACTGTTATTGTAGAATATTTTCACAATCTTTAATTTAAAAAAATTGAATGCACGAACCTGTAAACGTTGATAATGTCCTTCTTTGACTTTCTTAATCTCTTCCTGCTTATTGTTCTGTGTAAGTGTTAAATTATCTGGATGTAGTGGGCCAAAATACCAACCGCCTTCACCATCAAAGCGAAGAATTAATTTGTGATATTTAGATAATGAAGATACTCGATGAGTGATTGTTAATAAAGTAATTCCTTTTTTCTTAGCAGTCTCATACATTGCACCTTCAGCTTCAAGGCTTACTGCACTTGAACATTCATCAAGAAGGGCATATTGCGGAGCATGATAGAATAATCTTGTCATAGCTAATCGTTGTTTTTCTCCTCCAGATAAAGTTGAATCCCAGTCGCCAACGGCGTCAAGTCCGTTATTTTCTCTTTCAACGATTCCACGTAAATCAACTAGATCTAATAGTTCAAGCAGTTCTTCATCTGAACATTCATCTTTTGTGCATTCAGCAGGATAAGTGATTTGGTCTCTAAGGCAACCAACTGTCATGTAGGGTTTTTGTGGAATGTAAAACAGGGCTGGTCTACCAGTTTTTATGGAATAAGATTCTCCTGGTCTCGTCATAGTACCACCGTATAAAGGCCATAGTCCAGAAATTATTCTAAACAAGGAGCTTTTTCCACATCCGTTTGGACCAGTAATAATTAAATGATCACCAGGACAAATCTTGAAAAAAAGAAGAATATTAAAAATATGTATTTTTTGATATCTACAAGAATTTAAATAAATAGACATACTTGAAGTGTCAAGTTAGAAACTATAACTTCACAATTTGGCGTTACTATTGGCACATCAACCAAGTTTATACTACCATCATCACTATCTCTTACGATTCCTAAAAATGTAAGAAAAAAAGATCATTATTTGCAGTCAAAATATATTTTTCGAAAAAGAATGTTTATTCACCTTTGATTACTGGTAATCCATCCTTAAATTCTACAAGATCTTGATCTTGAGTTATAGTTCCATTGGGAGTTCGAGTTTGACAAGTTGTCACAACATTTCTTCGATACTTGCAAACAGCAGCATCTTTAAAAACATCCAACATTTCACTTACTCTAGCAGCATAACCGGCTAGTGCCACCAATTCCTAAAATTCAAGGAAAACAAATTTTTATCAAATGTGTCTAAGTAAATCAATGATAAATATTGACGAATATAAAATACCTTGTAAGATGACATAAGTCTTTCTACTGCATCAGCACCAGAACTTAAAAGATGTTTAGATGTAGTTAGATACCTTGTACGTTCACTTACTCCACCTATACAGACCAAGTATTTCATTTAATTTGAGAACAATATTGTAAGTAAAAATTTAACTACTGTTAGATACATACCATCTCCATCTGAATTTCGTGCAGATTGTAGTACTGCATTGGATGTATAAAGCAAAGGCATAGCAATAACAAAAAGTCCAGTTCCAGACCAGACATACTTCATTAAGAATTGTTCTAACATAACATATCCCAACTTTAAGGCAAGAACTTTTCTCAAATGCATTGTCAGTGCTTTATATGCATTTGTAAGATATCTGTGCTCTGCTCTATGACCACCATAGAAGGCAATTTCTTCAGCATGTGCACTTATTCGTGCATGAGCTTCTCTTAATTTTCCTTTACGTGCAGCTTCTTCAGAAACTAATTGACCAAATTTAGGAGATGCTAGACGTAAAACTTGTCCAGTAAGTGCAATTACAATTACAGCTAGTAGTGGACCTTGGGAAAAAAAAAAAATAATCAATGATTAGATAGTTCAATATTGGATAACATAAAAATGTCTGCAAATATTTGTTAGCTAATTTGTTACTCTGTAAAATTTTGTTTAATTTCTTTTATTTATAAAATAATCTATAAATTAATTAAATGATAAATTAGATAGAAATTTTTTTAACTTCCATTCTTAATAACTTTAATTACCAGGTACAGTTCTAGCTCCCATTCGTGAAGAAAATGAAATGAGAGCTATTCCAACTAATGCACAATCTAGTAAGGGTTTAGTTAAACTGGAGTACAAATGCGCAACAGAGCTTGCTAGTTCTGATAAATCATCTGTCAGTCTTTGTTCAGCTCCACCAAGACGAGTATCTAGTGCAGACACTCTGTAGTATGTTTGTTGACTGAGGTACATTTTGTATGCATATTCCACTAGCCGCTCTCTGTATAAAAAGATTTTAGAAAATATTATTTTTATACATATTATGTATCATTAGAAATATATTTTTGACAAATTTAAACTAAAAAATGACAAAAAACAATATTCTATTGAACATATAATTTTATAAGCAATTAAATATTATTCATTGGTTTGTTGAGCCATCCATGAAAATGTTCAGTGATTATACTTGAGATTAAGGGACCGAATTATTGTTGAATTAATTTGAATAAATTACCTAAAACTCAATGCCAGTCGACCTTCTAAGTATCTGATGGCTGAGTTGACGAATGTTGCAGGAAAAGCCACTGCAATCCATCTTGACAGCATCCAGAAAAAACCTCTGACATCTCGCAGAACTATCCTCTTGACAATCTGACCCTCGAGGGTGGCAACATATACAGACAAAAATGTTCTAGCCAACAGAGTGATGGTGGCACATGTCAACAAGCCAGCCTCTCTGGACTTCCATCCAGGGACCATAATTTTAAGCAGCATCAGCAATTGCTTAATAAAATTTCTATCGAGACCCACGGCTTTCTGCGCATTCTGCGCCTTCCCATCGGACGCTTGTGTTTTCTTGTCCTTGTCATTCTGCTGCAGCTGCTTGTTATTGTTTTCATTGCTACTAACGGCATTCTCGAGGTTTTTCACCTGGGCTATGCAAACCTTGGCACTCGCGGCCAAGTACGGATAACCGACTTTGAGGAGGTAGAGAGCCGTCACCGCCCCGACGACTCCCCGCGTCAGCTGTTCTTGACGTATTCCATACTTGCTCGATGTCCGGTCGATTAGCTTCGAGAAGACTGAAGTCATTTTCTCAGCGTCTTGTGGCTCTCATTGAGCCAACAATTCAACGAGTCCTCCAATCAATCCTGCAATTTGCGACGATCAATTTAAGGATTAAAAAATTGCTGTACGACAAATGGATAATTAATTATTAATTAAATACCAATGTATACTGTGCGTGTGGCGGAGACATAAATTCAAGCAAATAAGTACTTATTGGTTGATGCGGATAAAGAGAAGAGACAGAAGGCGCGAGCACAGAGCAGAAGACAAAAGAAAAAGAATGAGTAAACGAGCAAGTGAGTAACAGAGCGCGGAGACAGCGAGAGTGAGAGAGAGAGGGATAGAGAGATGGAGAGAGAGAGAGAGAGCGTTTGAGCAAATTACCAGACAATTGTCGCGGAATTCTCTAAATGTCCGCGTCCCAGCAGCCTCGGCATGACCCGCATAACCTCACTCGCGATAACTGGACATCCGCAATGCTGCAATCAGCGCAAAAATACTGATACAGCGAGGGGCCACGCGCACACTCCGTATGTATGTTGTGTATGCTGTGTATGCATACAGACGCCAGAGCGCAAGACAAGGAGCGCGCACACACACTGTTGTAGCACGCCACTCACACAGACACTGTAGCTGCGCGAAGCGAAGGGGCAGTCAGAACTGCCACTGTGCGCTCGTTCCGTCTCTCTCTGCGAAGAAAAGGCAGCTCGTGCAGCTGCGGTGGGCTGCGCGCGCGTTCGCGTTGACTGGCCAGCAGGCAGTCGCCGACTGGTTCGGCTTGCTGCGCGCCACCGTGGTCTCGACTCGGGGCCGCGCTCTGCGTGCTCTCCTCTCCACTTTGCAGGCCACGACGATCCGATTAATGCGTGCGTGCAAGAGCAGAGAGAGAGAGGAAACCTACCAGCAGCTCTCGGCCGCTGACCAGCGCGGCGAACTGCGCCGGCGGCTTTTCGCGCGCGCCTGCGATTTTCCTTTCTCCGAAATTCGCGCCTTTCTTCGGCTGCTCGCTGCTGCAAGTGGATCGCGCGAGGGTCAGTAGTCCGCGCTTCACGCGTGAAAGGATCTCTCCCTCTCCCTCCCTCTCTCTTCTCTTTCTCTCGGCGATGCACTGGAGATATCTTCTGGAGCTAGGATGAGGCTGCGAGAGGGAAAGCGCTCTGCTGATTTTTTACACCAACTGCCAGCGTGACTGCGAGAAAGTAATACTTTACCGACGTACTTACTCATCCGTGCACCAGCGCCCCGTTTCTTCGTTCCGCGCCGCACTTTTCTTTTACCATACTGCATTCGCGCGTGCCTCTACGCGTATAATATAGGCAGGTATACGCATTTTTACTGGGCTAGTATTATTACCACTCCGCGTTGGAAATATACAAATTCAAAAGTCATCTTACGACGAGTGAACAAAAACAAAATTAAAACACGACTTTCTCCCTTGAGAAAAACGTTGAATGGACACTGCTGTGTCCATTTTGTTTTAAACGGTATTTTCGCAAAACTTTTTTTTAAACTGAAACTCCTTCCTCGAGGCACTATTCTCGGACATTTCTATTCTCTTTTATGATTTCGTGAGCACGAACGATTAAAAGTTTTCAAAACTGCGTGGAATGCGCGCGACTCGCACGTACGATACGGAAATGGGTAATTTCGCGCTGCATATGCTGTGGCATATTTAGGTTTTGCGAAAACGATCGGTGTAGCTTGTAAGGAGAACGATATATTGCAAAACGCGCAACGTACGCATACAATATTGATGTTTGCAATTTGATCAGCCATGCAGGAAGAGGACAATGAAATCTGTTGAAGGAATGAGCTAGTGTAACATAGTATGTATTTAAAGATAATTTTTTATTATTTATCGTATATGTACACGAAAAAATCTTATCTCTATACAAAATTTACATAGGCGCGCGCGCGTGTCTGTGTGTGTGTGTGTGTGTGTGTGTGTGCAACCGCGTATGCTCGCACCGCTCGTACTCATGCATGTTTCCTGCAGTTAATTTTACATTATACGCGTCGATAATAGCGATTCCCGATAGCAAAATAGATAAGCACACTTATTTTATTCACATGATGAGTAATATAGAGCGCCGACGTGCAAATGAGCTTCTCGCATCTTCGTACATCGGTATGTTATTCACATATATAAATGAGATAGAAGCTATTATATACGTTTTGCTCCTCTTTTTTGTCATAGAATGTACAGTAATTTACAATCGAGATCGAGGCTAGTGTGCACACACACGAACGCGGGATTCGTCTATTATTCACATTTTATTGGTCGGAGAGAGCGTATGTGCGGATATTTCTGGAATCGTATGAATCACTTTCATCGATAAACAGGCAGCCATGTGTAGCTGTAGCTCGTGAGGATTAACGAATCACCGCTGCGCTAAGCAAGATGGATAGGTGAGCGCGAAAACGAATACCTATCCTAGCGCGAGCGTACGGTCATCTCAAGTCCAGACGTTATATTACAGCCAGAAAATAGAAAACGTTCTCACGTGTAATCTTTTCACGTTCTCCCTGACGGAGGTATTGCCCCTTTCTTTACTCAAGATAAATGTTGACGAAAAAACTAGATTATTCGTTAAAAGAGCATAGATTGAATGTTTGTTAATTCTTCAATTGGAATTGTTTGTAAATATTTTATCGGAATTATACGGAATTCGATATCGCGCATTAATGAACGTCAATCAAAATTTTTAGCTTATCGTTTCTCGCAAAATCGTGTTGTGTAACTGTCGCAAAAGCGCGACCGGCATTTTCGCATTCTCCATTTGAGAGACAAATATAACGGGCTGCACATAGCCACGCATTATATACGCTACAAAAGAGCCTTTAAACGTTTCGTACAAAGAAATATCCGCACGCGCTCAACGGCGGCCTCATCGGCCTGGAACGAATGTTCGCACTGTATGTGGCACGCGCAGTTGAAAAATCTACTACAGACACTGTCTATTAAACGAGAATTACAATCGAATATATTATCTATTTTACCAGACACTCGCTGCGAAATAAAGATTGGTTGGATTAAGTATAAAGAGCCATTAAAAAATTAACAGGCACATAGATTATTTATCTGTTAATTTGACAGACAAAATAATCGACAGGTTAAAAATATTAACAAGTAAACGTGCATTATTTACCGTGTCTCGTTCGTACTCAACGTACAAACGTACTAATCTAATGACGATGAGTTGCCCGCACTCATTTATCCTATCGTATTTACAAGATAATCGAACGATATCGAATGTCTTGGACCAATTACATAATCAGAACTTAATCGAAACGCTTTTTGGACCTGAAT
>JAYJLV010000056.1:16506692-16537053 GCA_036873485.1 Torymus texanus
TGAAAAATAAATTTTATTTTTTGCAAAATTTTGGTGTTTTCATTTGTAGGCTAGGTACTTATCAAATGACCCTCGTAGACACTCAAGATAATAACTTCTTTATTATTTAATTGAAGTGAAGAAAACGTAAGTATTTATCAATCCGGTGTATTAATTTTTTTAACGATATTTCATTCCCGCGAATAAGAAAGTTTATTACTAATGTGAGATTGATTTCTATTACAATAAAAAGCTATATAAACAAATAGCACCGAAAAAAGCTACGAAATTAACATTGCAGGTGATAATAAAAAGTCACAATATTTCAAGTGCGCGCTGGCGTTTAATGATGAACTTGTTATGGTAGACAAAACAAGACAAGACCCTGGCACGAGGAGAATGATAATACGAATGCGAATGCGCGCGACAAACGCGAGCGTAATTGCCGCTCCATCAGAGCGGGCGCGAGATAATTAGCATATACGACTGGTTGTAAAATGAGATTCAGCGTAATGTGCAAGGGAAAAGACGGGCCGCGCCAACATGTACGTGTGTATATATATATGTATGTGTGTGTAAGGTAGCCGACTGAATCACATTTAGTCCGTCGCGCGCGCTCTGCCAGTGTCTTGCGCTTGCACCGCGCTGGCATAAACACGCGACTCTCTTATAATGGAAATTCATTTCTGTCTCGCATTCGCGTAATAGCGCAATTTCAAAATTAACACTCAGCCGCGTTGATTAGCCTTCCCGAGCAAACACTTACTTAACTCTCAGATTTTTGGACTTCTTTTTCTCATTCACTGCACTAACCAGACTCTCGTTATATGGTTTTATTTTTCTTTGCGTGACATTGACACTTATTTCTGCCTGATTATGCAATTTAGCAAAATATTATCAGTTTTAATACGTTAAATAACACGCTCGACATGCAGATACGAATCAGTTTTATCCATTTCTTTTAACTCTCCAAACATCTTTTATTTTCAGAGTAAACAATATAAATATTTAATACTCTCTCATCAGTGTATATGTCAATGTTAGTAAATTCAAGCAAATTTACAGATTGCCTTATTAAAGATACCCGTTCAATAATTATTCATTCTTTTGCTTTCTTTCCTTATATTACTGCGCGTTTTCTTACTTAAATTTTTCTTTTATCAACATTGTACATGGAAGTATTAAAATTACATCATTTTAAAACTACATTTTACTAGCAGAGTGTACTACCTGCAGGTCAAGGATTTTGCTCAAACTTTGGAATACGTTTTTGAATGTAGAAATATGAAGAAAGCTACAATATTAGATCCTAACGCTCAAAAAATTCAAGTTCTGGATATTTTTAGCTTTATTTTGAGAAAAAATCTTGAAAAATACCTCTTCTTAAAACGGTAATCGCATTTAACTTTGATAAAACTGGAATAATATTTTAAAAATAGAAGATAAAACTAGAGAAAATGACATTTCATTTGTTTTTTAACAATTAAAAAATATTGATCCCTTCCAAAGTTATGAAAGTTTAAAGTCGCAGCTTTCTCCACATTACTACATTCAAAAACGTATCACATAGTGTGAGCAAAATCTCTGACTCGTAGATAGTACATTCTCCTAGTCAGTGCTTAAAATTTGCGAAACAAATATTTTTAATTTTCAATCGAAACAGTTTTGTTAATGATTGATTTTTATTTTAATATAAATTGTGAATGATTTACTTCGGATATTTATTAAAGATTTTATAATTAAAATATAGTTTTTGATATAAAAGACACTTAAGCATTAAGTCTTTATGGCAGTTGCCTAGTACGTATTACCTTTATAAAGATCATACTAGTAGTTGGAAAAATGTATAGAATGTCACGATGAAAAAAGAAATCTCAAGAATGCGTTCTAAAAATAGTCTTTAACAAAGCAATCGTTTTCAAGTTTCTAATCGAAATTTAACAACATCATTATCAGGTCAAATGACGGTCTGTAGAGCGCTTTACATTTCTTAACTTATCATTTGTATGGCGATAGTGACCCAACATTGAATCTTGATAATGCCTTTTTCATAAATACATTTTTCTTTGTGTGTGTGTGTGTATCTTCCAGTCTCTGTTTTATAGTTTCGTTTTCACGTTGCAGATATCCATGTCATTAGAAAGTAATAAAATAATTATTAGCAACCTTTTTAAGATTATAACAAAGTATTCAATATTGAAAGAAAAAGAATATACGAAGACTATATATGAGTATAATTACGATAATAATTGTAAGCGGCATTTGTAATTATCTATTTTTAAATAATATGGCTATTCGACGTGGCAGTTGAGAACATTGGTAAAGTAACTTATTGCAATGTTGACAAAAAAAATAAGCATATTTTCGGAGCACAGTGATAAAAGAGAAAGGCATTACCAAGTTCAAATAGGTATTCCGGATAAAAGAATAACTATTGATACAATCGTTTTCGGGTTGCAAAAACTTGCACAAGAAAAAACCTAAAATGCCAAATGTAATAATCGAAATAGATATTCGAGTATAAATAATGAGAGTCAAGATCCGTGTCTTGTTGACTCACCGAAAGTCTTGGCCTCCCTCACGTGGGCCAATATCTTGTCGATCCTATTCCTCTTAAAGTACACATCGGCTATGTTCATCTGCCGGGTGCTCCGAAAGAGTTCGGGCTCCGTCAGCTGTTCCTCGACGATGCTGTCCTCGTCGGGAGAGCTGCTGGTGCTACTGTCGCTCGTGTGGTTGTTGTTGTTGTTGCTACTGCTGTTGTTGTTGCTGTTGTTGCTGCTGCTGCTGTTGTTGTTGAGGTCGGCCTTGGCCTGTGCGACATCAGCCGGCGGCGGGCTATGGAGCGAGGCCGGCGGCAGCGGTATCCGCGTCGAGTTCGAGGACATATCGGGCAGCCGCCAGCGGCCGAGCTCCGTGCACCAGGAGGCCGCTGCCCTGATGGCCGCGATGTCACGGAGCGGACAGCCAGGTCGTAAGTGCGGCACCATGGCTTCGCAGATTTGCTGAGCGAGAATCTCGCGACGCAGCAGCTCCCGGCGCTCCTCGTCCCACGATGCCTGCAACCGCATAAAATTGAACACGGAAAATTTCGAAAGCATCGCTATGAATATCGAGATTTCTCGGCTTGCTAGCCAAAGAAACGCTTTCGAGTTCGTTTATCACTAAATATTGTCCATTAGAGCTTTTTGCCTCTTATGCAAATATGCGCGCGAAAAAGCAGCGTTAACCTTTTGACCAGCATTGGCATCTGTCTGCGCGCGATTGCACTTTACGTAAGAGGCAAAGAGGCGCGACATGTTTCTCAATCAAACAGATATATTGTTACGAGCATATATAAACTCTGATTATCGGCCTATAATTTATCTGTAAGTAGAACGACTGCGAGTTAAACAATACATAAAAATAATTGGACCAGAGAAAACCACGTGAATATGTCTTGGAATTCTGTGCTGATTTTGATAAGATACAGTGTGGAGCGAGCGGAAAGACGTTACCTGGAGGTCAGCGGCCTCAGCCTCGAGCTGCTTGGCCTTCCGCGCCATCTTCTTGAGCGCGTCCTCGGTGGACTTGAGCTGGCCGTAGACCTCGAAGGCGCCACCGTTGCCGTCCTGGCTGCTCCTCTCCAGAGCCTCAGCCAGCGCCTGCAGCCGCTTCCGTCTGCGCTCCCGGCGCCGACGGATCTCGGCGTCCCCGAGCGCCTCGCCGCCGATGGTCAGCCGCTCCAGACGGCGCAGCACCTCCTGCTTGGCAGCCTCGCGCTTCCGTCGCCGTCGCTCGTCCAGCTCCGGCTCCGGGCCGGCCTCGGCCTCGGGGGCGCGCTCCGGCGACGCCGACTCCAGCACTAAAACTGACGAAGCGCGCTCACGCTCGTAAGTATGGTCGGCGTACGCTGCCCGGGTGGAGGGCTCAGCTGGCTCACCGTTAGCGGCGGCGGCGGCGGCGGCAGCCACGTCCTGCGGGCCGCAGGGCCCGTCCTGCGACCTGGAGCACTCGCAGCTCTGCATGGCCACCGGCTCGTCCGCCTCCATCTGCTCGCGGCTCTCGCTCGACTCCAGGAGCTTGCGCAGCCGCTGCAGCTCCAGCTGGTACTGGCGCAGCAGCGCGTCCTTCGGGTCCTCGTTGACCACCGGCTTGTTCTTGATGCAGCGCGCCCGGGCGGCGTAGCGCAGCGTGCTCAGCGTCTCCTCGGCGTCCGCGTCGCTCGGGCTGACGCAGGCGATCATGAGGGTGCGCGCGTTGCCGCCCAGACTGTCGCGCAGCAGCCGCGTCAGCTTGCTGTCCCTGCGCAGGTCGGACCCGGGCCTTAGTACCCTCGCTCCCCCAAGTGCGGTCATAAGAGGTAAGAGCTACGAACCTGTAGGGCACGTGTCTGCCGTTGCCAGCGGCCAGGGCGCTGATGACGTTGCCCAGGGCCGACAGGCTGAGGTTGATGCTGGCCGCCTCCTTGAGCCGGTCGCCCGTGGCGCCGGTGCGGCCCTGCCGCTCCGAGCCCGCCAGGTCCACGAGGTGCAGCCTGCCCCGGCGCACCGCGCCGTTCTCCGCCGCCCCGGGTCCGATGGCGATCGCCTCCAGGGATATCGTCAGCACGGCGTGGCTGCGCGAGCTTGCCGCGTTCATCTTGGTGGCCGCGGCGGCGCGCCGGCGGTCGCCCTGCTCCACCAGCCGCGCGCACTCCCGGGCGTTCTTGACGGTCACCTCGCGCAGTCCGCCCGCCACGTAGGTGCCGCGCACCGGGTCCTCCTGTGCAGAGACATGAGCGGCCGCGGGTCAAGTGCGTTCTACGTCGTCGCATGCGAGCGCCACGTACCTTGAGCTGCAGCTGGTTGTCGTTGGCCGGGTCGCTGGGCTGGAGAAGGTCGCGCAGCTTCTCGTTGTAGATCTCGAGGTAGGTGAGCAGCGCCAGGTACCGCGTGTCCGAGCTCGAGGTCGAGGTGGCCTCGAAGAGGTGCTCGAGCGCCTTCTCGATGAAGCCGCGCATCGTGTGGGACTTGCCGCAGCCGGTCTGTCCATAGGCGAAGACGGTGCCGTTGTAGCCCTCGAGCACGGCCTCGACAACGTAGGAGCCAACCTCCTCGTATACGGCATCGGTCGAGGCCTCGGGCCCGAACGCCGCGTCGAATTGGTAGACCTTGCTGGCACCCCCGCTGTCCGCCAGGCTGCAGACGCGCGTCTTTATGTCCACTGTGACGACGCTCTGTAAAAACGAAATATGGACGCAGCTTTTCAGTTCAAGACGCCGACAACTGTCCTATATGGACGCTACATCTATACATATCAAGGGCTGGCTCTAATCTTATTTCTCACATTTTATATTCAATCAACTTTCTTTTCCAAAGGCATTTCCTCAAGAAGTAACCCTTTTGATCCAGCAGAAGACTCCTTTTATATGAAGAAAATGTTATACAAAGATAATCCTGGAAGTGTAGTCAGTGGTGATCGAACCCATGACCTTCCCTAGTCAAATTGAATGAACTTTTTGTTTCTTAATTATTGATCGCGATATACACTTTCCTAAAGAAGCTGTATAGATGAACACACACCAAATTTGTCCTAATTGTAAATAAAAGAAGATTCATGTATAAGCTGATTTGTTTTATTTTTTTTTTCAATTTAAATCTAACTGTTTTGCTTTTCATTAATGTTTTTTAATCTATATATCTACCTAATCACAGTTTTCGAAAATGATAAATATTAGATAAATATATAAGTATATGTTGCTACAGAAATTCTCAACAAAAACTAAACGGTAGTTCTTGGAACTTAATAAATTAAAACTACAAAAAGAGCGATTTTCCATAACACACCGTGTTAAATTCATGATTATGAAAATACTAATAATATTTGTTTGAGTCATTTTTTAATCAATGTTTACCAGTATTTTTAGTTTTATTAAAACCTAAACGGTATTTCTATACCGACAGTACTTTCCAAAAATAGACATGTATTTTACTCGCATTTCGTCTTGTGCCAAAATGCAAATAGTTTTGTGGTAAAAACTTAGCAAATATCAAGAGAACAATTGTTTTGGAACAAGATGAAATCATGTGGATTCTAAATCAGTTTCTTTTTGTTGAAAATGCCGAACTGAAGGTAAATTCAAAAAGAAATTTGAAATAGAAGGATAATTTTTACTTTTTGTCCAGCAGAGATCATATAAAAAATAAAAATAATTCTTCTGATATCTAAAGGAAAATCATTTTGAACCAACAAATTAGATTTCAGATTTAAAAATATAATGTTTAATTAAAAAGCAAAAAAAGTACAAAAAGAATTTCGCAAAGGAATTTTCTCTTAACTCAAGTAATCATTGTTTTTTATTCTAAGGTTTTCCTTCATGCACATGAATTTTGCTCGATTAAAACTGAAGTCAGTTGTCTTATAGTATATCTTATAAAAACTTTAGCATTTTTTCATACAAATGATCTATTTTTAGAAATTATTACGTATTTCATGACCCAACGTTAATCATTGAAAACGCAGAGTTTGGATTCCTTGCTAACGTAAACACTAAACTCATAAATTTTGTGAACGAGTCTATTTTAATTTTCCATAAGATATATTGGTGTTGGTAAATTATTGTAGTATTTTACATTCTTTTAATTTGAAAGTACTTTCATGAATATTTTAACGCACTTTAGAGATTTGTTTGACACCATTTGAAATTTCTCTAACGTCTTGAAAATATATAAAGATATGTATAGCTTAGAGGTTACTGAAGTGCAATGTCATAATAGAACTTTAGCCTTCAATAATTTTCTATACATTAAACATTAGAAACGAAAAAAGGCTAATGTGAATATATACATATAATATTTTCATCTCATAAATTAAAAATAAAATTTAGCCATTCTCCACTCCTATCATTATACTCCTATAATTATTGATCACACGAACTGCTTTAAAATCCGAAGAAACGCATGTACATGATTTACACGTTTCGTCATGTAGAATTCGCTGCTATCTAATTACAGAGTGTCTTTTTATAGATATAGGTATAGAACCTCGTTATTTGACACAGTTCGTTGATACCAGTTATTAAGTAAAGCATTCGGGAATTCTATGTAAACTTGTAATAAACTGGTCAGTATTCCATGTGCTAAAAATTGTTTGAGTTATAATTTTTTTATGCTACTACCTTTTACACTATTTTTAACAATCCAAATAAAGCTAATGTACCAAAATTCATAAGTTTTTGCAAAATTTTTACATTAAATAATAACAACGCACCAATTAAAAAAGTTTGCTTTATTTCGAAATACGGAGAATTGGTAATGGCAGAGGTATGTGTCAAAAAAACATTTACTTAGTCATACAATTATGATAAATTATTCATCTTTTTCACATTTCTTTTAGTCTGCTTTACAATGGAATATCAATCATCCTAAGCGGAAAAAAGTTACACGTTTGAATAACCATTGCTCTAAGAACATAGGTTTATACTATCATTAGTTTTGACTCTTATTTTCTCGGTACCTAAAATATCTCGTTTATATAAAAAAAATAAGATTGAAGTTTTTATAGAACTGGAAAGAAATGACATGGATGCGCAGATGACAAGGAAGCTTTAGTGTTTGTTAGTTGAGGCGGCGTCAATAACGAGTATATAAAAGCGTTCGCGCGACCAAAATCCGAAGGAACGATGAGTCCAGTTCGCTTTCGGAAAATCCATATCGAAGATTCTCGATATAAGTGTGTGTGTGTATGCGGTTCGGCAGCCATATTACGAAGCCAGCATATACACGCGCGTCCACACGCTTCAATTATTAACGGGTACGTAAAGTCCGCCGCGCGAGCGGGCGTCAACTCTCTCCTCGTAGCTGCGGCATACGCTTGCGATTCCAATCGATACAGCTATGCTGTACACGCAGCGTGTATGAAAAAAAACGATCCACTGGACACATTACAAACAAGCGTGCGAGGAGATCCCTTATGTTATATACATATATATATATATATATATATATTTGAATGAAAAGCGTCGTCGCGCCGCGTGTCTATAATATAGACATGTACATGTGAGCTGCGCGAGCGCGCGGGGCTGCAGCAAGTATATCGATGGAGCGAATATGTGTCGAATCGATACCGAATGGCGAAGTGGCCAGAGTATAGAATAACATAAACGTGGACGCCGGACGCCGGTTGAGTATATACAGTTGCGCGCGAGTTAAACGATGCTTTGCAGCCGTTCGGCGTGGCCCTACACGTGCTTCCACTGCTCCTATTATAACCTACCCCGATACGTATATACATACCTTTTGCGTTTTATTAAAAGAAATCTTTCTTTATTTCAAATGAAAGATTATTCGCACATTTCGCTCGCATTGCCTAATTTCTTCCTAACATCAGAGATTTTAATAGTTCTGATAATATTGAGCGCGGATCATCTCTATATACATTGCGGGATTGTGCTTTTAGCGTTGTAACGAATAAAGGCCCTTTTTAGCTCGCTTCTTCAAAAGAGCCGGCTATTTATTTTAATTTTATTTTCAATATTACGATATCAAAGTTAATCGATCCTTTTTACAAGAGACCAGTGTCGACACGAAAATAAGAATAGCCTATGGAAGAAAATGAAAAATGAAAGTTTACTTTGTCCATCGTGTCATTTGGTTGTGGTAATAATGAAATTGCTCAACAACTACAAGAGCCGGATCCTTTCATCCGCGCCTGAGGTACTCGGGTATCTTCGTTTCCAATATATTGGAACTGGCCATAGCCAGTTACCGAGACTCGACCTACCTACAGCGTAAAACTGGGCTCGCGCGCGCGCACTCCATCTTTATCTAACTGGATCTAGATCTTGCGTGATTTCGTAAGGCAATGTTTCAACCGGTGCCCGATGATGGGCCGCCGTGTGACAAAAAATACACGCGCGTGCGCGTATATATACGTGTAAGTGTGTTGTGTGTGTGTGAGCGTGTGTTTAGCAGGCGAGCGTATACAAAGACAGTCGCAAACACATGCACTTGGTTGGGCGATAAAGTCCAGTGTGTTTTGTAGCGGTCGCTAAGCTACATTCGTTCGATATGACAGTGACAGTCTTCGGCATCGGTGAGCGTGCGCGAGCGCACTGATATACACACGCAGCACCGTTGACGACAAATTCCTATAATGTCATGCGTTAATCACTGCTTGCCCGAGAAAATACCAGCGTAATTTCTTTAATGTTTTTTTCTCGCTTTCCTCTCTAACTGGGAACAATTTCTTACTTCATAAACCAATATATATATATATATATATATATATATAACGCATTGTTACGAAATATAGCATGATTATTCGTGCACCTGTGCGTGGCGTTCGTTTTCTTTCTATTAATTGCTTAATTTCCCGATACACTATAAGTATTAATTCATTCTAGTTTTAATGTCTGCATAATTATTTTTACTAATTTACTATAATTGTCTTTTTTCCCATGTTATTTCATGTTTATCAATACTCCCAACAATTCCATACTAACATTTTTATATGATATAATTAGTTTCCTAAATAATTATCTGCGGATTTTAGTTGTAAAACTAAAATAATATATATTTTGTTCTATCGATTAATTGTCACGTGTAAAAAGGAAATCAACAATCACATCAATCTGATTCACTTTTATGTGGCATATATAGGAATAACTCGCGTGTGTGTGTGTGTGTGTGTATATTTGAGATTCGTAGAATATTGTACTTGACTACTCGAGTCTGTATTTGGTTAATTGATAGGAATAACAAAGAGTAAAATAAGCGGTTGAAATTCAAGGTTAAATAGCAATCGATAAGAGTATTTTCCGAGAATTCAGAAACGACAATAATGTATTTATCATAATGTCTACCTAATATATTAAATGATGTGAAAATAATTTTTAAGCATTGGTTAATTAATAAGAGAGAATTTAATAAGAGAAAAATCAATTTTTCCTGCACTATACTATTTCGAATGACATGTACTTGAGCCTGTTGCTTCTTTTCAGTATTAATATTAAACATATCTGGTTTTTATTTCTTTGAATTAAAATTTCTCTGAATCGCTAACTAATGAGGTAGTGGAAATAAAAATTAATTTCTTTTTTTATTTTTTAATCCTATTTTTTCAAGCAACGACCATCAAAATCACATGAAACTTTTCTTATTGTATATATTTTATCTTATCTGCATGCAGCATTAAAATAAATTTTAATTTTCTTTGATCAAAATACAAATAAAATTTATTACTCGTAAATATTCACACTTTTTCATTCTCAATCAGCATAAAAACGGCAAATACAAAATAACCTGTTTTAGACTTAACTTACCCGACATTTGTGATGTAACTCCTTTTGAGATATAGGGCGGCATCTTACCGCTACTTTGACAGACTCACTCATCTGCAAAAATATACATGACAAGTTTTTAAAAATTACAAGTTATGTATAGAATAATATATGAATATACCAATATGAATTTTGAAATTGTAAATGAAAATTCAACTACTGTGCCATCAAATGTAGCTATTAGACCTAAATTAATATTGTGACTCGGCAGATGCCATGACTTTATAATGTTTGCACTGCGATAAATTAAAATTGTTATATACCACATAAGTATTAAATGCTATACCATCCTGGGGTGGGTTTTCCCGATAGGATTTATCCCATGTGGTTTGCCTATTGGGTTTTCCCCACCTCACAGGCACACGCCAGGGCGAATGCGGCATGATAGCATGTTATTATTATTATTATTATTATTATTATTATTATTATTATTTATTCCAGATATTATTACAAATTAGTAATTCCTTCATTACCTTTTCTCTAATGAAAAATAAATACAATACAATACAGTACAATATATTTTTTAAATTGAGCTATAACTTATACATTTTATATGCTCAAACATAAACCATGAAAATTCTATAATGCCATTAAATGTAAACTATGTCAATAGAATGTTATTCTGAATTGAAAAAAAAAAATAATAAGGTGTCGATATTTCGAAATATGTGTTAGAAGGAGAAGTGTCGTGCCGAGTGCAATTAATGCGTAAATAGTGATTTATCTCTGAAATCAAAATTAAATAAAGGTCCAAAGTATGATTTCACTCGTTATATCCTCTTGTTTTCATTGTCCAGTCGAATTTTCCAAACCAGTGATATTCTTCTTACTTAACACGCGCTAATATTTACGTGTTAAAATTTTTTACAGCTAAACTATCGTAATTATATATATTTAATGATTATGTTCGTGAAGAAAAGCGCCGTAAGTATAAAAGTTTTGAAAATCGATTTAACTGACGTCATCACTTGCAGAAATATGGATTCAAAGGAACTTTTTGTTGTTTGCTATATTTTTACAATTATTCCATATATATACCCATTATTTATATTTATAATATTGTTTGTTAAGAAAACTTGGAACGATTATTTTCACCGATAGTATTTCCCAAATGAAACTTAAAAAAAAATTTAAAAAAAAAGTTGTTTTCAATGGCAATGTGACGGAAGATCTATCATAAAGGGTTTTAAAGGCATTCGATTGCGTGCTTTAACAAATTTTCTCTACCGCTCTTGGACGATATAACCGTTACAATTCACACGGTTGCTGCTTTCTTTTGGCTTTTTCTCACACTCGCGCGCCGTAAAATTTTTCAGTTTAAAAAAACTCGCTTCCTGTTGCTAACCCCGCACACGTGCGTAGAGCTTCAGCGTGTATCAAGGTCAACACATGGTCTTGAGCACGCGTGCACATACACAAATAGCTTTTCCGAGTTTAACAAACGTGTATACGCGCTCAGGCCTTGAACTCCACGAGGGAGCCGATGAACCATCTTTTACCGACCCTCTGCCATCACACGCGTGCGCGCGACATACACACGTACCAACACATACACACACACACACACACACACACAACCATTAGGTGCACGTCACTCTTCGCTAATGAATACTTTAGTGCTGTCGATTTGTCAGTCGACGGGCGAGTGCCACTCGTTTGGATTAATTACTATTTCTAATAATTTTTATCTAAATATTGCTTTTTTCGGTAAGTATTCCACGAATCGTAAAATTTTTATTCCAAAATCCTCTCTAAACTATGTCGTACAATAAGGAGCACATATTGAAGATCACCGATGCATTCAAGTCTCCAGTACACACGTAGAGCGAATCGTACATGACACGTAAATATCATACCGATGATTTTCGAGCGTTTATGTAACGGCCTTTTTAAATCGCGATATAAATAAGAATCGCACTTATTACTCATGATGTAACAAATGAGTAAAAACCATTGCAGATGACAAATCGTTTTTAAATGTACATTCTGACGTACGAAAATCTAAGTGATTTAAACATTAATTTTTCTCTACATGTCTATATTTACATAATAATTTTGAAATGTTTTATTTTGGGATAACCATA
Source organism: Torymus texanus (assembly GCA_036873485.1). NCBI lineage: Eukaryota > Metazoa > Arthropoda > Insecta > Hymenoptera > Torymidae > Torymus > Torymus texanus. Next base: position 16,519,056 of record JAYJLV010000056.1, read on the forward strand.
TTTACAGTTTTCAGTCGTTCATAAACAATGTTGATTCATTAAAACTGAGCATATTATTACAATCAAGCAAGAAATTTTTAAGTTTTGAAAATATAAAAATATGTCTATATAGGAAAAATTTCAATGTTTGATTTCATTTTACATTGTATTAATAAATTGCAAGAAAATGCTTAATATTTAAAATTGGACTGAACAATAATGATTAATAAATAGATTTCATTACAATTTAAATTTGACTGATAAATAAGAATTATTAAAAAGTTAACATAGCCACAATGGGCTAATTATACTCGACGCATTAAACGTTCTTTGCATGCTATGACATACTCCTTTAAACTATGTGTATAAGTAAAAAGTTAACTTTCTATTATACGTTTGCAACATAATTACACGACCGACGATAAATTGTATTTTCTCGATCAAGTGTTATGAAATAAGTATAGAAAGGTCGGATAAACTGGATCGCTTAAAAACGAATGTGAATTGTGCTGTATGAGGTATATTCAGAAAGAGACAATGTGTGTGATGCTAACGAAAGAAAGTTTGCACAAATATTCATGTAGAAATATAGAGGTATAGTCATTTAGATTTTAATCTATCTAATGGTATTTTCAGTTTTATGAGTCATGACCAATAAAAAAACCGAGTAATTATGTTGACATATTTCAATATTAGTCGTAAGTAACAATGCTTCTAAAGATTCAAACACTTGGCGGGGCATCGAACTCAAAAAGCATTTCTTTTGTGCTATTAAGATTCATTTGTTCAGATCACTCCTTTGTTAACGCATCGAAAGGACAATTAGAATGGGTCATTTATTTACTCGATTTTTAGGTCAAAATGCGACTCCTATCCCGCCACTGTAATATCTAAATTTTTATGTAGATCTAAGTCTATTATAGCTTCCCCACGTTTCCAGAGTAGCTCGAGCGATTGAAAAATGGATTATTGTACCGATAAAGAAGGCGCGACATTAGCCGGCGTAACGCACGGCATAGATTTAGATTTGAAGGGGTAGATTGTGCTTGTGGACAGGGCGCAAGCAAGTGTCCCTCTCTTCCGAATCTGACCTACTGAAGAAAGTGTTCCATACGGCAAGGGCGCACGCACGCTTCATTTACTCGCCACCGAAAAGTATAGAAGCTTACGGAATAATTGGGCCGCCGCGTGTGCCACTTTGCCTGCGCACGAGCCTCGCTTGCACGCGTACACGTACGTGTATTATGTATGTATGTGGACATACGCCGCTACTGTAATCCGCGATGTTTTTCAAGCTCCGACTCCGTTCTGAGGGAGTATACGCTATCCTTTTATACGTTTCTTCTTTCAGTTTACCTATAGATAGCGGTTTGCCGATCTCGATGCTTTTGTTTATTCGGCAGCGTGCAGTCGTATTATATACTGTAAAAGTTATCATTCAAAATGTATATATTCAAGCACGATGTGTCCCCGATAAAACATGATCGAATCGTTCGATCTCTTCATTTTTCAACGGAAGGTTGAGGAGGAAAAGTAGACCAACTGCAAGCGGCTGCGACTATATATAGAGTGGGAAGCTACAGGTAAGGCCTGCAGGTGTCTATAGCGTGCCCGAGTATAGTTGGCGCTAGCGGGAAAAATTCCTGGTCGGCGAGCTCACCTCTTTGGGAATCTCCTGGCGCAGCAGCTCATCGGCATCGAAGGCGGTGAATGCTTCAACACTTAATTTGCACACACGGCTAACACTCGCCGGCTGCCGGCACGCACACTCCACGGGCACTCCGCGGTCTAGCGATGGGAGTTGCACTGCCAGCGGGACTGTCCAGCATCGCGCGAGCGTACAGCGTATACCACCTCCTCCCCCACCCTCGTGACCTGCGCCCTGGCGATTTTTCCATTATCCACGCAGAGCGGCAGCCACCCCTTATTGCGCGCTACTCGTAATGCGGGTAAAAAGGCGCGCGCTAACTCGAGGTGTCGAGGCCCTCTTGAGTGCAACACGTGGCGCCACATTGCGGTTGTCGCAGGTACTACTCTTGCTAGTTGCCCTCTTACGGCCACAGCAGCGTAGGGCCGGCGACCGCAGCACGTGAGCACTGAGCACCCACGGGTTGACAGGCTCACTCGCTCGTACGTAATAAGCCCGATCGATAGTATCATCGGGTTCGCTCGGGACAAAGACTGACTGACAGCATGGCCGGGTACGATCTGAAGAGTGAGGAAGATGTCAAGGAATATCTAAAGAACCTCTTTACCGAGTACACTTTTGGCTGTTACAGCGAGAAGAACCCGGAGGGTGAGTGCTGGACCGAGCGCGCCCGCCATAACCTAAGCATGTCGTTCTTCGTGTATTGTATCATTAGATTGTTATTTTAATTCGCAGTTTGCCACCTTCTGGGGGACTACCATGAAAGCCTGAACAAGGACTTTAAGAAAGCTGCCGAAGTCTACAAAAATAATTGCGACAATCTTGATTACGGGCGGAGCTGCGCCAAGTTCGGTGGATACAAGCTTGTAGGTAAGGAAGAATTCCCAATTCCCACTATAACTTGTTTATCTTCTGGGCACTATAGATGTCATCAGCTACCGCAGCCACATTCGGAGTAACGTGTGTGTGCGTATATGTGTGTATATATATATATATAGTGTGTGTCTCGAGAGTACTTATGATTTCTATTAAAACCCAGAATATATACTACTTAAAGTATGCATTGCAAATAATATGGCAATCATTTTCGTGAGAATTTCTTCATTTATTAAAGTTTTACCCCAACAATGCACTAGTGGAAAATTTTAATTTATTCATTTACTATTTTGCTATTTAGGCTTACTTTCACTTTTAATTAACTGCTCTTTAAGTTTGTTGAAATAAAACTTTTTATCGTTAGACTTGTGCAGTGAAAAGTTTGAGGGTAATATTACTACTGAAATAATAATTAAACTTTGTTACAACATTGCAAGTTTTTTCCCTAATCGATTCTACTAGGAAAATTTATTTTCTGTAATTAAAAATTTGCAATTATAAAACTTTTTTATTTCGTTTGGTAAACTAAAAGTTTTATTTACATCTAAAAAATTGGTTAAGATAATACAATTAAAAAACCATTGCAGATTCAATAGCACATACCTAACTTCCTCAAACTAATGCATAAATTTCTTCTTTTAATTTCTAATGTCAATAAATAATTTTATAACAAAAAAATATTACAAAAAGTTGAAATTACTGTATGCATGTCAAGTCATACAAATTACTCAGCTAAAAAGAAAGAAAAATATTTATACTCATATAAGAAACCATTTCATTCTGCTTCAAATGCATAAATAAAAGTAGTAACTTTAGCAAGAGAATTGTAGTAACTTTAAAAAGAAAATCGAATTAAAAATAAAGAAATATTTTCATTCCCAAATTGTAAATAAAAAGAGAGTAATATAGTTTATGCGCGCGTATCCATACGGACATTTTATAAAAATAGTACAAGTATTTCGGTTCCAAATGTCATATACAACATTACTATCGTATTTTTTTCGAAAATGTTGCTTTTTGACAAGATTTCCTCTTGAAGGAAGCAATAGCAAAGAGATTAGTTTTTGAAATGTGATAACAAATATCGTAAACTTATTGATAAAGTAAAAGATCGTTGTATTTATAAAAATGAAAATTTCAATATATGCAATTCTAGTTTTTCTTATTGAACAATAATTTTCTAGCCTATGTTTTAGTAGTAAATTTTTATTATCTATTAAAATGATAAATGACAAATTTTAATTGGCTTTGTTTAAAAAAAAAAAGAAAATAAAATAGTCACGTCCAATGAGTAAAAAATTTATTATCGCTGTTTGGCCATTTTAACGTTACGTGTACCGTAAAGAATAGAAAATGCAATTAGGATTGCGATACACGCATAGATTGTATAATGGCATATCGCATAATGAGTATTCCATAAGCAAAAATTGAATCGAATAGAGTCAACGGGTTAATAAACGAAAAAAATGATTGAAATTTCTTTTTAGTTTACACTAACAATAATGATTCAATTCTACATGAATATTGAAAAATATGAGTAATAGCAACTATTGTTCTGATCGAAGGTAAAGGCTGTGAAGCCGACATAAAGACAGCCGTCGGCTATATGAAGAAAGCCTGCGATCTGGGCAACGAGATCGGATGTACGAACGCGGGTATCGTCTCGATATCCAGCCCAGAGATTCACAAAGACGACAAGGCGACGATAGTGAAGAACGGTATAAGCATGATGGAAAAAGCATGCACGGAGATGAAAACGGAGAAGGCCTGCTTCTTCCTCGCGGGCGTTTATATGCGAGGCATCGACGAAATCGTGCAGAAAAATCCCGTCGAGGCTTACAAGAAATCGCTGATGGCTTGCGAGTATGACAATCCCTACGCCTGCGCCAACGTTTCGCAGATGCACTCACGAGGCGAAGGAGCGCAGAAGAATCCTGAACTCGCGGAGGTTTTTAAGAAGAGGGCTATCGAGCTTGAAAAGGGTCTCAAGGAGGTCAGAAACCAGATTAAGTTCGGACAGGGGACCTAATATTCTTTTTCCTTCCACTCTTCTTGCCCTTCTAATATGTACATATATATATATATTTATTGTTAAATACACTGTCCGTAAAAAAATCTTAACGACTCACTTCTTTACAAATCTTATTCTTATTTCTTTTACATGTAAAGTATATTAATTATAATTGCAAAATTTTAATATGTTCAAGATATGCGTATACTTTGTACTATGTATACACTGATAAATCGGTATATTTTTAACGTGTTAAATCTGTTTAACTCAATCGCTATTAACGTATAATATTGTTTATAATATATTTTATTCGTAAAATACCCTTTTAATACATTGGAAAACTCTATTAGGAAAATCATGCATCGGCTTCGTTAAGAAAACTACGCAGGATGCCATCAGCGTTAAACATTTTAAAACTATTCGTTAAGAAAAGCAAGTGGCCCGCTTTCGCTTTAGCTCGCGTCACTGTTTCACTTCGGATGCGGGTAAAACGGTAAAAATAATCCTGTTTGTTTTTACCCATCACTTCAGAATTGTACGTTTTACGTGCTTACAAATTCACATTCAGTTAGTTTTAATATTTTATATTCTAGAATAACATCGTATAGTTAGATAAGGTTCTAATCGAAACCTCACGTTAAAAAATTGATTAAGAATATAATCTTATAGATATTACATATTATCAAGAGAAATAGAATAATAATGTATATATGATATTTGTGTATATTAATTATAAACATACGGAAAGTGAAATACGTATACGAATTTTATTAGCATCGCGAGGGTAGATTAATTATATATACGCATACATTGAATTAAATATCTCGTTTAATCATCTACTTATTCATCTGTGTCAAGCGCGTATCGACAATCATGATTGCGTATAGTATCGCCAGGTAAATAATATATTTCAATAATGAGTGCGATAATCGGTGAAATGAGGGATTTCGAAAAATTTACACTCGTCCACGACTAGAGAAGATCTCGTATTTATCTATAACGAAAGTACTATCGGCTGTCGCTTATTATCTCGAAAAGCAGTCCTGATATTTTTGGGATAGAAAGCTACGAAGCGCGAGATAGCAGAGAAAAAGGAACGAGAGCCAGCGATATTATTTCGTGTTAACAAGCGATAATCTTGTGCGCATTTCCCATTCCCACTCTCTCGTTCTTTCTCGCCTTCAGTATAGCGAGCCCCGCTCTAAAGCCGTTTTTTAAGTGCCCCTCTACTCCGACTGATTTTCGAACGGAGCGCGGCACTGGCGCTCGAGTCTGTCCGCGCCACTTCGATCGCCGATCGCTCCACGAAGAGTCACGCAGAGCTCAGTCGCACAACAACATGAACAAGCCGATCGCCTTCGCGGCTCTGGCCGCCTTCGCCGCCTTCTCTTGCTTCAGCTCGGTAAGTATAATTATGGCCTGCCTTTCCTTTTTTTCCTCGCCTTATTAGGGGGGTTTCTCTTTTCCGACGTTTATGTCGCTTTATATTCTTAGAAAGAATATATGTCCATACGCAAATTCAACATAGTTTTACAATGCAATAAAAACATTGCAAACACTTGGATTATTAATATATATACACACACGCACATTTTCTATCTGCTGGGCCATATTATTCTAATGGTGCGCTAATAAGGCGTTTCCTTGAAAGGCACAATGTAAACATAACGCGCTACGGTCTCTCTAATAGGTTGCCGGACAGAAGCAAGAGAAAAGCGTGCTCACGGTCGACGTGTACTACGAGGCTCTCTGCCCCGACAGCATTTATTTCATTACCCGAGAGCTGGCTCCCGCTTTGAAAGATCTCAAGGATGTCTTGAAAGTGAACTTGGTGCCTTTCGGCAAAGCTTCTGTAAGTACAAGCTTTATGCAGTCTCGACAATTAATTAACATTCATTTTTATTCCTCCGACTATCATGAAAATAATAAAATATGCCTGATGCTTATACAGTGGGTCCCTGGTAACTCACCAGAGTTCACCTGCCAGCACGGGCCAAGCGAGTGCCGCGGCAACCGGGCGCAGGCATGCGCGCTCCACGAGATCGAGCAGACTCTGAAGCCGGAGGACCGCCAGCTGAAACAAGTCGAAGTCGTTAATTGCGCAATGTCGAATCGCAGCCCGGCATCTGCTGTGCCTCAGGTACGTGTTTATTATACGCACGCTTACGCTCGATTTCCATGTCGCTGGAAAGTCCCGCCTCGAGCATTAAACGTGGCTTTGCTACACGCTCGCGCATATGAAATCTTTTCGCAATTGGCGCAAGTGATTTATATTTCTTCTGGAAATTCAAAGTATTAGTCTACTTCATTAAACGAACGGTGGGTTTGTGCGAGTCCGTACGTGTGTAATTATCCTTGTATAGTTGTTTTCATCGACGAAGAAGCGGTATGAATAGCAATTTTTAATAAAATGCATGATATTGTTGTTTCTGTCTACTTCAGTGCGCGGAAAAGCACGGGCTCAGTGGAGAGTCAGTCGAGCGCATCAAGACCTGCAGCAAAACGAATCTTGGCAATGAACTTCTTATCGCGCATGGCGAGAAGACGAAAGCCTTCCAGTCGCCGCTTACCTTCGTCCCGACCATTGTTATCAACGGCGTAAGTCTTTTCTTGATTATCTTATACTCCGCAGATCAAATAACTGAAAACTAATATCAATATTAACAAAATATTGTTCCAAATAATCTCAATTTTAACAAAAATAAAACAAACTTCATGCTCTTGTTCAGGAAAAGTTATATATATTTCTCTATTTTTTACAAAGGTTTTGGATTTCAAGGACTTTTTTGAAATTTTGCTTGACTAAAAAAAACCATTTGTAATTTTTCTTATAAATTTATTCATGACATTTTATTTAAAATGTACTACTTTAACTATATACACATAAATTTATATTTTTTATTATATTCTTAATAGTATGACGACTATATTGAAACAAAATTTACTTGCATATAATCTACAATTACAGCGAAGGAGCATAAAAAATAGAATTTACAGTATTTACATTTTTACAATGACTATGTCATTTACACATATAGATAGTAGTTCTATAAGAAACTCTTAAACTACTTCGCGCCTTAGTTTACAATAAGAATAATAACATCATTGTTGACAAAACCGTATATTCGTGTTTTTAGGAGAAGAAATCGGAAGCATTCAGAAACTTCACTGCTACCGTCTGCCAACTCATCCCAACTGGTGAGAAACCATCGGCTTGCGGGCCACAGTAAATAGAACGAAAAGCATTGACGACAAGCATGGAAACGAAAGACCAGGAGGTCCAATGAAAATCCTCGCTCATCCTTGACAAAGACCAGTGATCCATATTACAAAACAATTTGAGCTGCGCGCTCAATCAATATCTTTCGATGCTACTCGATTATTTACAAATGTACACAAATATTCTACAAGGCACGTTAAAAATCTAAGAGATGTATTAATGTCTTTTGTCTAAAACTCAATTTTTTTTTTATCTAAATATTTGACTAAAATACCAAGTGTCTGTAGTAAAGTCTTTTTAAATCGTTGAAAAAAGACTTGCTTAGTTATTTTCCTCTCCAAGTCCGGTTTAGTCGAACCAAGGATAACCGCTTGTTTCACATAAATTACGTTACGTATCATCTGTCCTTCTGGCCTCGTGATGATGAATATAGTATAGGTGCAGGAATCATTCGCACCAATGTTCAGACGAGTCAAACGATTCCATTTTAACAGTCTTGATAGTCGATTTTCGCATCGAATATTAATGAATTAGTCGCTATTCACCGATAAAGACTGAATCTTCGAGACTGCTCAGCTCTAAAAATTGCTGCTCTATATCAGAGCCTAAATCTTGTAAATCTGCAAGATCTTCTTCACCACCATATCCTAGAACACAAATAGCAATGATTCATTAGTATTTGCATGATAAAAAAATTGATTAATAACTTTGCGAAAATCCTTTTATAAATTTTACTCATCGAAATTAATAAATTCATATTATTGAATGTTAAACAAAACAAATTAAAAGTGGCTTATAAGAAATATTTACTGAGGCAATCATTTACTTAATTGCAGTTTTTAGTACATTATAAACATTAATTCTGCGATCAGTAGATCGATAAATAAGATGTAATTCTTATTTAACAAGGTGGGCATTGGTATTATTCGATTAAACAAAAAACAAAAAAAAAAACAAAAAAAAGTATATATCTATATACTGCACTATTCATGGCGAGGTGTTACAATTATCGCTTCGTGTATTTGATGTACCTAATTAGCAGCACAAAGAGCCAATTAATGCCTTGTGTCGTCGGAATTCATATGCATGTAAGTACAAATCGGCCAACTGATGTAGCGTAAGCATACTTATTCTCGACTCTGCATGCCTCTTACGTTATAAAAATGGATTAGAAAAGCGCGAGTGCGCGTGCGTCGCACGTGGCAGGCACGGCACGTGCTCGCGCGCGCGTGCGGCCAAAAAAGTATGGAATATTATTTTAAGACTCGCTGTGGGGTAGAGACATAAACTGCACCGAAAGTGTTGCAGCAGCACCTCCTCTGAGATTCAATATGGTGGACCGCGCGTACGTGTAGCGCTATTCTATACGCACACGCCAGCCATTACTCACGGCTTTTGCAAAAACATGCACACTTTGACACCTATATACCCCCGTCTGCTCCGTCAAGCGAATGGAAGCTTTTCAACGGGTTTTTTTAAAAATAAGCTGCGGGCCCCGTTTGCCCTCCCCTCTGCCCCCACGATTTTCGGCATGCGTACATAATATACCAGAGTTATATTTGTAAGCCCTTTTTCGGTGCGACAGCTGTTTACGGTGCGAGGACACGCGCGGTTGCCCCGACAAGTTGGCAGGTTTTACCGATTTGAGCTTGCCCCCGGGCTCGGCTCGCCCTTATGGGCTCTTGGGCAATTTAGCGAAAGCTAGACAGAGCTACGATAAGCAAACTTACCGATAGAGTCCAGTCCAAAGTGACTCTTGTCGTCGATGAGGAAGCGCGCGACCGACTCGTACGGTATGTACTCGTGACCATCGTCCATGTTGTTGGGCACGTGGTCGACCATCGGCGAGACGGCCCCGGGGTAGGGCTTCAGCTCGAGCTCGTCGAAGACGTCCATAGGGTCCTTCTGCGAGCCGTAGTCCGAGGAAACGGAGGGGTTGCGCGAGGGCTGCTGGTGCCTCGGGCCCGGCGGGGCCCGGCAGCTCGCCGTCACCGAGGAGACGCTCGACGTGCTCGAGCTGCGCCGGGTCGCCTTGCCGGACAGCCGGCCCTCCGACGCCGGGCTCGAGGAGAAGCCGCCCGCGTCCGTGTGGTTCTTGGCGTGCTTGCGCAGGGACGACGGGTCGGTGTAGCGCTTTCCGCAGCCCGCTACCTGGCACGCGTACGGCTTCTGCAAATGACATATCGGCTTCGTGAGTTAGACTGCCTCGCACTCCCAGTGTGTATATATATATATATATATATATATATATGTGCATTATACGCGTCTCGGTGAGAGTATATTACCGTGTCGTAGTGCGTCCTCTGGTGCTTGGCGCGGTCGCTGCTGTTGCTAAAGGCCTTCGTGCAGCCGCGGTGCTGGCAGGCGTAGGGCCTCTCACCGGTGTGCGACCTCTGGTGGATCTTGAGGTTCTCCAGGCGCGAGAAGGCCTTCTTGCAGCCCGCAAACTGGAAAAATCGTGAGCCACTCGTCAGCCATCGGCACGACTAGAGACGCATATGCGTATATATATGTGCGATCGAGGTACTTACGGGACATTTGTTGGGCTTCTCGCCGCTGTGCACTCGCATGTGTATCAGCAGCTTGTACCTGGCATTGAAGGGCCGGTCGCGCGAGCAGCCCTGCCAGAGGCAGGCGAACTGAAAGTCGTCCTGGCTGCTGACGCTGCCGCCGCTGCCGATCGCGCAATCCTTCGGCCTGGCGCTGCCGTCTCTGTCCTTCTCGCGGTGCAGCCGGCGGCCGGTGCCGTGCGCGCTCGAGGAGCAGGACTCGACGTGGCGCCTCTCGATGTGCTGCACGAGGCCGAGCTGCTCGGTGAAGGCACAGCCGCAGTCGAGCCAGAGGCACGGGTACGAGGGGGCCGATCCGTCGTCCGATTGGCCGCTTCCTGAAGAAGGGAGCAGCATCTCTCGTTAGACTACAATCACGCCCGTGCCCAGCCTCTAAATTAGAATAAGGCAATTTCACTTATTCGAATTTAGAGGGCACGAGGCAGTGGCTTTTCGTCTGCACTACTTACCGCACGACTCCTCCTGTGCCTCTCCGTCGGCTGGCTTCTGCTGGGGGTGCAGCCTCGGGTGCTCGGCGTTGAGCATGAGGCCCTCGTCCCTCGGCAGAACGACCTGGTTGTCGGCGGTCGCGACTGGCTCGCACTTAATGCTGTCCAGGAGGCTACCGTTGTGGAAGCTGTCCTGCTCGGGGGGGTTCAACTGCGCGGAGAGCAGGTGACCGACGGGGTAGGTCGGCTCGGTCTCGAGCTGGGGCACCGCGTCCGGCAAATACTGCATGGACTCGCACATATGCTGCCCGGACATTTGCATCTGCGGGCCTTCCTGATTCGGCAAAGTCGTCGGGTCCCCTCTGCGGAGAATAATTGCTTGGTTAATTGATCGGTCAGCCAAGGGTTTAGCCTTTAGGCCTCGACGCGCACGACGTACCTGATGAGGCTGAGGTCAAAGTCATCGACGGCCTGCAGCGATTCCTCGAGATTCAGCTGCGACTGCTGAAGAATCGCCGGAAAGTTGAGGAGGGCTGACTCGTCGTGGTACTGGTTCGAGAGCTCCTCCTGGTACTGATACATATGGCAGGAGTTGTCCAGCTGGCCGGCAGCAGGCGCAAAGCTTCTTGAGAAGCCGAAGGCCGTGTTGACGGACGGCAGTCTGTGGTTCGACTCTTCGTGGCCGCTCCTCGTCCAGCTGGCCGGGTACACCTGCTCCCAGTCATTGGTGCCATCGCCGTTCCAGCAGTTGGCCGCGAAGCCGTTGCCGCTACTGGCGGCCGCGTACATGTTGTCCCTCTCGGTGACTCGCGACAGGACGTGTTGGAACTCTTCGTCGAGGTGCATTGTTTCTCTCACCTATAGGAAAATCAGTGTTAGCAACAGTATATATATATATATATATATATATATATATATGCGCTCTGTCCTTCAAGAAAGACTAGCACATTTCGTGGATGCCGTTAATCGAGAGAGGAGGCCAAGCAGACGGCACCGATATCACTTTTCTCGTGCATACGCTCAAAAATTCATAATTTCTGGCTCGAGCTTTTATCTCGCGTTGACGTCGCTAAGGTCAGATCCGAGTGAACTCCCAAAGTTGCGAAAACGCCGCCGCCCGATTCAGCGCTTTTCTATCATGTCGTATCAGCGCCACTCTTTCTCCCCGTACATAATAGTTTCATCCTATTAGACGAGACTTGTAACCGCGGCGATAAAAAGCGCTCCGCGAGTGGTTACATAAGTCCCGCGGGAGCGTACACCTATGATGTCGCAGCCGCGAGAAATGGAAAAGTCTGTTTTCGAATCTGTCGCCGCGATTCCAAGCGAGCCAATGTATAATCGCGAACACGCGCAGCGGCGCTGTTTACGCGCGTGTCAATGATCGCTGCTGGCTCGGCCGCGCGAGCAGAGCTTGCACTTCGGAGAAAAGAATTTCCGTCTTCCAGATCGGCGATGTTGAACGCTCGTGTATATCTTAGCCAGAGGCTTGAGTTGATAAGTAGCCGCTTGCCGACCGAAACTATCGGCGAGCCAGCACCCGCAGCTAGTGCGCCGCATCCGATTTGAGCCGTACGCGCCCGGAGTGGCACAGATGGTCGCGAACGCAAGTTTCGCTTGCGGTATCCGATATGAGAATAGAAGCGGAAGAAAGAAAACTCACTTGATCTTCGGGGGTCTTTGCGCTCCAGTCTGCTGCCTGCTCACATGTACCTCGGCACTGCTGCTCGTCTCTTTCTCTCTCTCTCTCTCTCTCCCTCTCACTACAGCGACGGACTAGTTGCTCGCGCGTCTTATCGCTCTCTAGCGCGCAAGCTCCTCTCGCGCGATATTATTCCACTGAGTACAAAGTATGTAATAATCTCTCGCTCGCTCGCTCTGCTCCGCGCGCGCGCGAACACGCACACACAGAGACACGCGCGCACTAATCTTTCGCAAGATACAGGTCTCTACGTCAGTAGTCGGCGACGGTAGCGGTTGCGCGGGGCAAGGGGAAAATGATCGCGGGGGTTGTCATTAAAGTCACACGCGAACTCTCGCGACGACGCAACGACTTACTACGTCGACACGCTGCCAGCAAGTGAAGAGGCCCGAGAGATAAGGAGGCAGAGTCGACACGAGTCGGAGCGAGACGTATTTAGAGAGAGAGAGAGAGAGAGAGAGAGAGAGAGAAGAAGTCAGGGCAACGGCTGCACATTCGGTCCCCACCACCGCGGCTCGGCCCTACCCCCGGAAAAAAACTCGAGTGTACGCGCCTCTGCATTATGGGACCCCGAGACTTGCCGGCTCCTTCGCACCGCCCACTCGCGTGGCTCGCCGAATCCTACTCGTCTCCGTCTATGTGCATCGTCTTGCTCTCGTTCTTTTTCTCATTCTCCGATAGCCTGAACCTGCAGTCTCAACTGCTCTCCATCCCCATTAAAGGGATTTTATCATGCTCCATTCCACGAGTTGTAGAACAAACTAACGTAAATCAATTTTAGGCTCGCTTTGCGAATTCACATCTCTATGTGTACGAAACATGTAGGTACTCGTAAATCACTGAGGCACATGTAGAAGAATCAAATATATATGACGACATTCGTGTGAGTCTATATATATATATGCATACACTGTGTTTTTCTAATCAATTTACGCAATAAGTCTTGTTCAACCAAAGTCATTCGACGCGAACAAGTTGATCGCGTGAAATATGATTGATCTTTTGGCATTAGCGATCACGCGGCTACGCGACATCCCCCGCTCTTTAAACTTCTCAGTAAGATTTTTTTCGATTATCCAAATTTCTCGGCATGTTAGTTAGATGCGAAGATGCTGTTGACGAAAGGTTAAATTGGGAGATTCAAATTTCCACATTCTATTATTTTATCAATGCGTAAGAGAGCCTCAATTAATCTCAGATTATGACTATCACCATTTTCAAGAAGATTGACACTCCTAATGTATGACAAGTTTACAGTTACTCAAGCGAAACTTTAATTCGAAATCAGGTGATGAAAGTTATCACGATGTTTTTCGTTATTATTTTTACTTCTTTAGACTCGTATTTTTCCATCAGCAAGATAAATCAAGTTGGAGTAAAGCGTTTATAACATTCATTTTGAAATGATGTAATGTTACTGACTTAAAACTATGTATATAACTGTGCAAAATACTGTGCACAAACGCTCTTGACGCTTTCTACTACATGCTTTGCACTCCCTGGCTTCGTGCTTTTTGTTCATGTGCTATATCTGGAACGCGTAGTACGGAGATGTATTATAAATTTTAATTTAGAAATGGAGGAAATACTGTCTTCTGATAATTTTATTGTAAGAATACTTTATCTGTCATACCAGGCTGTGACATCAGTCTCTAAAGAGAAGATAGATTCAGGTAGAGGTTACCACGTACATGTGAGAAAAGTTATTACATTTACGTGGTAATTTATGTCTATCCTATTCAACAAATAATAGCGTAAAAAAATTGATTTTACTTTTCGTAACGTACAAAAGAAATGTTGTTACGGGAAATGTATAAAAAGTTGAAAATTTTTAAAGCATAAATTGATTGCAAGAGTATGAAAAAATCAACATCCCTTCCATGCTATATACTCTCTAAAGTTGAATTAGTAAAAAATCCACTAATTCAACTTTAGAGAGTAAAGAGTCAGTTGAACGAAGGAATCGAGTGCTATGAGAAAACGATCCTCCCTTGTTTAAATGACCGTGGCAACACAGGCGCATATAATATATATGCATCAGTCCGGACTTGCTACGTTGTTGTCAGGTGGATCCGATTTCTTATTTTTTTTATCTTTTTCTTTCCTCGCAGCAGTAGACTTTATATTAGTTTTGGGGTAATTGGTGGGAACCTCGGCATCGGTTTTCCAATTTCGGAGGTCTTAAACCCCGCGGCGCGTAAAAAGATCAACACATTAAAAAAAAAACTCTGTCTCTCTCTCTCTCTCTCTCTCTCTCTCTCTGCATGTCGCTCAACACAGGGGCGGGTAGAGAGCGAAAAGTCGTGTAAGAGCTTCCATAAGAGAGCGCGAGAGCGATGGGAACGGTGGAAAAAGGAGCCGAGCGCATCATCGGCAGGTTTTCCGTCTGAGGAAAAAAAAAATGCTCGACCAGCTGTGGCGCACACGCGTGACTATTCGTGCAGCCGAAAGCTCTCGGGGGTCCTAAGTTTTCTCGAGCGACTCTCTCACCTCTCGAGTGTTCATTGCGCCCCCGCGTACGCTTATACACCACACGCGCTTGTCATAAACGTCAGAATCTTGAGATAAACGGTGAGAAAGCCGTGTCATTTAAAATTTTTTTAACACTCAGCAACGATGAGCCAAAAAGAAGAATTTTTACTTCTTTAGTATATATATATTAATCATCGCTAAAATTGTTGATGACTGTTGTGTCTCTCAATAATAAGAATGTATATATGATTTAATGTTTTCTTGAAAAGGAAAGAAATCTCAAATTTTGTGATTATGCGATTCTGTATTTATTTTCTGAATTCTGACTTGAATTTCTATTTTCGTTGAAAATTATCCGTATCGAGTGAGCTATTCACATGGTTTGCACCGAAACAAGATCAATGGTCGATAGTTTCATTTGCAAGCGGCTCCCGAGAGAGAAAGAGGGAGAGAGGGAGAGAGGGAGAGAGGGAGGGAGATGTGCTGATGACCCTATAGGCTTGTGTCCGCGCGAGCCCGAACGGACTTGCATACGGGCTGCACAGGCGCGTGCACACATGTGCTGCACGCACGTGGTGCGCGCGCGCGACGCGTATGTGTGTGTGTGTGTGTGTGTGTGTGTGTGTGTATATATATATATGCGTTTAGATTTTTAGAATAATTTCATGTGTCACGTACGGGTCGCGCGAAAAAAGCAGCTCGTGCCCGCGCTCGCGTATAAACGCATGTGCACAGCTACTCGTGCAAAAAAGCTCACGCGCCCTGCGCGGTTCAACGCTCTATTATGCGCGCAGCTCATAATGAAACTATATATTATATGCGGCGCACGTGTGCAGTGCAGCGCAAAGAAATTTATAAGCTTGAGGCGCTAGAAACGAAGGCGACGGATGACGCCAACCCCGTTGGATTCCACCCCGGCCGTAACGGTTTTCTCTCTGCTCGTCTTTTCGTTAACTCGACACGCTGCTCGCTTTATTATTCAAAGCGTCTTCAACATTTTTTTCTCCTCTTTACGACGTGTAAATGAAATTAGTAGTTTTGGCGATAAACTTTTAATGGCTGTGGAGCACTTAAATTTATGCTCATGAGCTCAGCAGGAGTTCATAGTGCAGTGTTTTCTTACATTTTTCCTTTTACATTTCTTCACTGAATAAGCGGAATATCAAAATTTTTATGTATAATAATTACCACAGCTAATGTATTTCACTGAAACGTTCATTTGAACAAGTTTTTCCATTCATACTTTAGAATCCAACATGTATTCCTTTTTTCATTTACAATCATACGTGTAATCGGACTTGATATTATATAGTCAGAAAAAGCGAGTTAAGAAAGCAAAAATGACGCAAGAAGCGCGCGTCAATCGTTTGATACATTAAACACTTATATTTCCTTATGAATATAGTATTTTTAAACCGCTAACGAAGCGCCTATTAAATTTCGTGATTTTGTATCTCAAGCTTTTGTAAAATCAACATTCGGTGTAGAATTTCGGGAGGTACCTTATAGGTATGTAGAGAGTACTTTGTCTGCGTAGCCAACAAATTCATATGTATATATAGAAAGACAGGTTCGAGTGAAAGATTATGTCCTGCGCAAGTGTGCGTCGATTGCGCTGTCCTACATCTTCCTCCCTTTATTTTCAGGCTCTCATTGCAGCGAGGCGAGGGCAAAAAATCCCGCGATATTTACTCCGCGAGGAAGTGCATGATGCGAGCTGCAGTGCATCGGCGGCTCGGGTCCGGGCGCTGCAGGCCAGCCAAGTGATAGAGCGGCACATGTGTGCTCTGCCAGCCCTTTCCACTCGCTCGCCCCATCGAGCTTTTTTGTCGAGGCACCTGTCAACCTCGTTCGCGCCGCCGCGCTCACATGTGCTCTCGCACCCCCCCCCTCCCCCCTTCCCTACCCCCTCACGCTCGCCACTAAAATAATATATGTGTGTATATATATACATGCTGCGAGGCAACACGTTTGTGTATAGTTGTACGCAAGATCGGGTATATGTGCAAGCCTCGACAAAAAGTGGAAAACGTGCGTGCTCTCTTAAAAAGTCCATATTTGAAAGAGTCAACCCCTCTCTATACTTCCACACTTATTCCAGACCCGAGTGTATCGTGTTTTAACATGCGTATATGTGCGCGAGAGAAAAAAGGCGCTTTTATAAATCAAACTGCTGTGCGCTTTTATGAGCTTGGCCTTAGGAATCATGGTTTGAGAAAATGGCAATAATAAAGAACAATCTTTTAGTTACAAATATAACGTTACTGCAACATTCCGCCAAAACATCTCTTTGCGATTCTCTACATCTGCGACTTTACTTGAGATATCATCTCATGAGTTCGACGCTGTTTGCAGAATTAATGATAAATAACAACTGGATTAAGAATATTGTTTAATAAAACACGTATATAAAATACCTTTTTCTCAGATCTGTAATTAAACAACGATATATTATCATGATTATGCATTTAGCAGTCTTATCAGACTGAAAATGTAATTTAAAAAAATAATACTTTATCTATGTACAAACACATGTAATACTATCACAAAGAGCTTGAAATTAATAAAAGTATATGATAATCGCAAGTACCTTTATTATTATTGACATCGCGGCAGTAAAAATCGTATGAATTATCGTTTCTTCTGCATATATATTATACAGGGTGAGTCAAAAGTATGGATAGACTTAAATATTTCTTCAGCACAGCATTTTGAAAAAAAAAGTTGCATACAAAAGTTTCAGAGTGTCAATCAAGGACTTCAGTCGTAAGCTTGAAATTGACCTTGAAGTTAAATTTCAAGGTCATTTGAAGGTCAACTTCAAAGTGACTCAAATGGGTCAAAATCTCTGCCAAAAATATAAAAATAAACATGAGAGATGCTATTCTCCAAGTTAATATTTTGTAATCTTCTCTTAAAAACCGCTGCCAATACATTGGCTTCCTCAAACTTTATATATTATTCCATTATTATTTTGTTAGAATAAATTAAAATAAATTATATTACCAATATTTTTATATTTTTATATAACAAAAAAAATATCTTTAAATGTCTACTTTTCAATTACACTTTATTGCATCTATAATAATAAA
>JAYJLV010000056.1:16537153-16565112 GCA_036873485.1 Torymus texanus
CAGTTACTAGATTGTCAAATAGTGGGCTATCAAAGTCCCTCAGAGACAATATTTTCAGCATCTTCGATTTCTTACTGTAAGCCCTATAAAATGACAAAGTAATTGAGCACACAATTTTAAATTAAAATAATCCTTCACAAAAACTAAAAACAATGCTCGAATAAAAGTTTCTTACATTACCTGACTGATACTGTCAAATTTCTAGGTGCAATTTGCTTTTGCCCATAACCCCCAAAAGTTAGGTGGCTAGTAGTCAAGCGAACTGAACTCTTTTCTTTATTCAAAATATTTTTCGTGAACTTTTTTAATATCGGGTACGTACGGGGCACCGGCTTCGCAGACTCATCCGACAGTTGCCCGATTGCGCGCGCATGCCGCACATGCGCTTGTCTTGCCGCTTGCGGCGCGGTCGCGCGGAGACCGGCGGAGAGTGGCAGCCTGGAAGCTGGCGCCATCGCGTGATAATGGTGATGTAACGTGTAGCTTCCATTTCCTGCCACTGCCACCAACTAACAGCAGAAAGCAGCACCTATATAATGTTGCATATCTTGTAGTGGCAAACTGGCAATTTACGAATTAATTTTCTATTTACCTATATAAACAATACTACCGTGTGGATACTGACACAAAAGTTAGATAAATTTAATACTACGGCCTAAGTAGTACCAAATAAAGCCAAGATTCAAAATTAGGCAATGAAGTTGTTTCCAGAATAAAATAAAAGCAATACGATTACAACTTATTATAGTTGTAAGAAAATAAATAATCTTCGTTGGCTACTGAAAATTGGTGAGAAATTTCGCAAAGGATGTAGTTATTATTCCAATTCCCAATAACTTTGTTCGATTTGCAGGAATTGAGAAACATATATTGGAGTAAGTCAATGTTCTAAAAAGTTTAAGAAAGGATATATAGGTTTTGAACAGAAAGTATACGAGCAAGCTATAATGATAGCATATAATAATTCAAATGACGTTCTCAAATGTTAATTATAGAATGAGGAAATTCCTAGAAAGGGCAAAAATAACTTGGTCAGTGCAATTTGCAATATACATGCATTAAACTATATACATATTTTAAAAACTGGGTAAATAGCTCGACCGGTGATAATTGGTTATTGAAAATAGACATCGAAAATAAAAGATATAATATTTCATATTCAATTGTTTCTACAGGTAAACCTAATCAATGACGAAATATATGTGAAACAAGTGCACAATAATGAGTAATTTCTCTGTAAATCAGTAAATATTGTGAAATACGTACATACAGAGTAGCCTCATCTAATCGCGGTTAGGTAAGTAAAGACTAATCATAACCTTAAAAATAAAATGCAACATGTACACATATTTATAAGAGAATTTCGGAGATTCGTTATTTGGATCCGAACGCAGTAACGCAGTGAAGGTGATCCGTAAAATTTTTAGTAGGCGAGCAAGATGGGCATGCACCGGCTGCTGGCACCATTAGGATTTGAAATATTCGGCGGGCTCAGACGGCAAAGCCCCGAGCTGCCGCGCGTGCATGCGCCGGTGTCGTGCACCCAGCCAGTGAGCCAGCCGATACTTCTAGAGAATCTCCGATAACAAACAACAGATAACAACAGACAGCAAGAGCAAACACAAGCTCCGCTGATTAGGACAGCGCATTTTTGCACTAGAGGGAAGAAATTTAAGCTGCGCAAAACGGCCGCACGTTATCTGGATCCGGATAAGTTCTAAGAAAAGCGAATGAAAAAAGGGTAGGATAGCGAGAGAGAGAGAGAGAGAGAGAGAGAGAAGCAGAACAGCAGCGCGCAAAGGAGAACGTGCGGGCAGCTTCGGCGCAGGGGCAGGGGGCGCAGTGCCCAGGAGTGGGGAGCGGCAGGCTTTAGTGTGCGGTCGCGATTCGAGCGGCTCGGAAGGCTTCTGCGGTCGTGGCACGCTGCATCGTCCACGCACTCTCTCTCGGCAGTTTTCCCGAGTCGTGTCTTCTGCTCTCGGCACGCTCCTCGCTGCGACTCTGTCGCCTCCGTGCAGCCGAGCCAAGTCGTCGCCGCGGACAGAGAGAAGGAGCAGGGACAGGCTTTGGAAAAGCTCTCGCGTGGGCGCTCGCGCGCGCGCGCGCAACGAGTGCCGTGCAGCGGGGGTGGCTCCGTGCGGGGGGTGTCAGCAGTGCACCTATGAGTCGGGGGCCCCGGAGGCGCCTCGGGATGACGACGAGGACGACGCCGGTGCTGGGAGCGACGACGAGGAGCTGCTCGCGCTAGGTCACGACGGAGGCCCGCCAGCGACATGGGCAAGAAGGGCGCGAGGCGGAAAACACGCTGGAGGACCCTTAGCATCGGCAGTGAGTGTTTCGGTCTCTGTCCCTTTTTTATTATTGCTCTCTTTCTCCCCCCACATGCACACCGACACGCACACAGAAGGTTCGGGAGGCTGCGCTGCGAGCGGGCGGCGAGCAGGCAAAAGTGTGACGTAATACGCGTGCAGCACGTCGCGAACGCGCCCAGCAGCAGCAGCTCTCTCCTCTCTCTCTCTCCACTCTCTCTCTCTCTCGCCCTCTCCCTTTTGAATTCCCTAGCGCAAGCTCGCGAGCGCGCCGCAAGCTCGGCCGAGTAGGCTCTCTCCGCACATACAGATCGATCCGGCCTCTGTCTGTCTCTCTCTCTCTCTCTCTCTCTGCTCCCTCTAGCCGTGTCAGCGCGTGCATATATACGTGCAGCTTGCCAGCCAGCTAGCAAGCGAGCGGACGAGCGGTGCACCTGCACTTCTTCCTCTCTTTAATGGCAATTACATCGGGTTCCCTCGCGCGTCCCCTCTCCCTCCCTCTCTGGACCCACAACCGTCCGCGTATAGCTCGGAGGCGAGGCGCGGCGGCGCTGAGCTGTTCTGTCACGTGCAGCGCGCGGGCCGGTCGGCGAAGGCGACGGAAAGTCAAATATCGCGGACGGACGGAGATGGACGTGGTGTGACAGGCGGGCACGGGGTAGGCCAGAGAGCGGCGAAAGAAAACGAGGGCTTTCAGCTCGTCTCTGGCGGCCGGCGGCCTCCCGCAGAATTTTTATAAATAGCGAATTGCACAATGCCCGCCGCCTGCCTGCCTCTCGGCTTCCTTCCTCGCTCATCCCGTTCGGCTTTGCGTCCGCAGCTCTGTGCCCCTGTGTGCGTGTGCGTCAATAAAGGGCGAGGGAGAAGCTCGCTCTCTTGCGACGTCGTGCAGCAGCAGTAATCCGCCGGAAATTCGCGAGAGACTGAGAAAATTGGAGTGCGCGTGCGGTTGTAACCGGTACAGAGGCGCGTACAGTAGCCGCGTGTACCGATTGCAGTAGCATGTTTTCTCTCTCCCGCTCTCGCTAGTTTCATAACGTCATGCCGCGCGCAACGCAGGGGGCGGGCGTGTCTCTCTGCGCTCTTTGTGCTCCGTCTTGCACGCACTTGCGCGCGCGCGCGTGCGTTGGCGATTCTCTCGCTGCCGTGCTCTCGCCGGAAATCATTGCCTCGATAGCAGCTCTAGTTATAATAGGCATGCCTCACACTATGCTTTTATGCGCCGACAGCGGCAACTCAGCCCGATCGACGGCTGCGTTCAAGTTCTCGCAAATCTCGAACGGACCCGTCTTTTAAAGCCCGTCGTTCATCTGCCAATTTGTAGGTGCACACGTCGACGCGCAACGTAATATAATGTTCTGCTATAGGATGCTCTCAATCGAGTCAACGGCAATCACGTGCAGCTGCTAAATTTGGCAATATTTTTACTTAACCCTAGAAATCAAAATCACGGGAAATATCTTTTTAACAGACAATTAATTAATATATATCTTAATCTTTCGAAACGTGCCTGTAACTATTTATTAAGTATTACATTCTTTGGTACGACAAGAATAATAAACAAATAAAAACAGAAGTATGTATGTCTGTCCTTCATTTGTAACTCGCGCGTGTGTGTGTGTGTGTGTGTGTGTGTGTGTGTGTGTGTATATATATATTTGCATTCAAATATTAGACTAATTTAATATAGAATTTTCATTCTTTGTTTCCAATAAACCGCTTAATTTGTAGCACATTGTACGAAAAAAATCCACTAGACTTTACAGCCTTCGTTATTTTCATCATCCGGTTAGAAAAACCTTCACTTGAAACTGCTACAGACAAATAATATTACATAATGTTTACTTCTGTTATGTCCTCTTTTCGATATTTAATTACATCTTGGATTTTTCCACTTTCATTTCTGAACTTATATTACTACGTTCACACAACGACTGATTATTTCATTATTTTGGATGAAGTACTCATTCTAAAAACACATTTCTGTAATGTTCATACTTAGTAACAATAACGATATAAAATGTTTGCATTTGACTAAATAACTGTTCAATTTGGTGGAAAATAAACCAATTTTGTTGGCTAGCATGTTAATCAAATAGAGGTAAATACTTAAGTTATGTACTTAATGCTAACATTAAAATTTAATTAACTATTCAAAACTATAATAAGCCTATAACATAATAGTTTCACAAGTACAAATAACACGTAATAATATACTGAGAAAAAAGATTTTGAAAAATGTCTATACCGTCTGATGAAGCTATTACAGACTATTAAAACTAAAAAAATACCATTCTTTACAAAAAATTTTATAATACTTATAGTATTGCTTTTCTTATAGATTCAGTGATCTTTCGCACTTTTGCAGTGTCTGTGATGGCTTTGCAAGAAAGTATAACAGTAATATATGCAATATCATTAATTATATTTACTAATGTGTTTTCTTAGTGTATAAAGTTGTTATATGTTGACAATAGCGGCATTATGATGGTGCGACGTTATTAATTTAAAAATTAACAATTAACAAACAATTCGTGAATAGTTGGCTATCATTTTTATCGAGGCAAAAGTATAGTATTTAAAGCAACTTTTTACAATTGTCGCACTTTATAATAATTAAATAATTACAGGTATATAAATATTCGCATTCAATACTTTTTATGCGGATGTTTTAAATATAGTTAACTCTTTGAATTACCATTGCATAGCTAACCGTTTAAACAATTCAACCTATACCCGATATATCGTTGACGGGCATCATCACATTCGTCTCACTGCATAGAAGATTTTAGGTTTGGAGCAGCTTATAAGTATAATTAAAATCTATTAATTTTGTCGAAGACTTGAGTGAATTAAAATTAAATTAGCAAAGCGAAGAAAAAGGGGATATGAGCGCTGTCGTTCGAGTGAGCTGCTGTCGGAGACGGGTAGGGTCAGGCGCAATCACACGCATACAATGCGTTGCAGAAGCAAATAATCGAGTGCGGCGGTACTCGCCGTCTCGAAACTTTCGCGACAATGGCGGCAGTCGCGCTCGACGGCCCCTTGCTCTCCATCTCTTTCTCTCTCCCACTTCTGCGCCAAGTCACTTATCAATTACTTTCGGCATAATAATGTACTGGCCTCTCTGATGTCTCTAATTGTCATTCGCAGCTCGGCGAGCGGCCGATTCAAGTCGAACATTTCAATTATTACCGGAGATTAATGCCGTTCGAAATATCGATCGAAATATAAGCTTAAAGTATTAGTATCGATCATGAATAAACAAATGAGCAATGGGCCCGGCCTAGACGTGACTTTCTGCGGCGAAAATTCCGTGGCAGCAGCAGCGAGGCCGATAGGGAAAATCGTAGTCGGTATCTGCTGTATTATATAGCTAAAGCGGAAGTGAAGCCGAGGCGTGCGTGCGGGTGGCATGGTAACGCCAAAGTCGCGCGCTATGCCATGAGCAACTTCGATCGGCGATTGCGCGAATATGAATGTTAGGAGGTGCGCGTACAACAAAACTTTCCTCCTCGCCGATCTATAGGCATTCGAGAAGAGCTGAGAGCGGAAGGCAGAGAAAGAAGACAGTGCGCGCGCGGGTGGCCGCGACTCGTTACGGAAAGCTAATCGATAGACGTCGCGCGCGCGTCTCTAGTCTCAATCGGCCTTATGTCTAGCATAGGGAATGAAATGTGCGCTCTCTCTCTCTCTCTCATTCGCTTGTTCTCTGTCTTTCTTGCTCTCGGCTCATGAGCCGCCGGGGTAATGTCCTTTTCGTGTACTCACACTCTATGGACGCCTGAATTTTCTTCTGTGCACTTTCTTTTTTCAGTATCGTAAACAAACGGAATTTCACCAGAAACTTATTCAAAGTGCACGCAGACATGTATAGAACGGTGCGAAATATAGGCGCGTGAAACTGTAAACTTGACAAGTTGACAAAAGCAACGGTGTGGTAGAGAAGAGGAGCGGAAACTGTTCGCACGCCTACATCTGTTCGATACTATAGTCACGCGTGCTCGCGCTGCTTATGTAATAGCTACAACAGCGCGTCTTCGCTCTCTCTCCCTCTCAACATGCCGGTAGAAAACATTTTTTATAACGAGCGGACGAGTCGCCGAAATAGAATGAGAAGACTCTTTTCGGGTTAATGTTTTTGAAAATTCATTCTGACCCAGACGGTATACGGGGTAACATTATCTTTTTTTTTCACTTATAATTCACCGCAAAGTACTTCAAAAAGAAAAATAATTACAAAATTTTTTTATTGCATAATACTGTACAAGTAAATTCAAAACTTATTTACGCAATTTTCGACGAACGCAATCATATAGAATACGTACGTTCAAACATACATGTACATGCGTGTACGCACGGCAGATAATGCGATCGATACGGATAAGGCGTCGCGAGGCGTTTCGCCACGAGACAAAGTCTCTCGGCTTTTTAAAGCCATCCCGGACTTATTGCAGGTGTTTACAGATCGTAGACCTTACGGATTCGCGTGTACGTCTCGATTACGCAATCTACTATACCAAAGCCAGCGAGTTGACCGAATGTTACTTTCGCACGTACAGCGCGAATATATATACACACACACACACACACTAGTAGAAAAATCATCTTATTCATTTACTCGAGAATAATAATTTATAGGAAAGGACTCTTACGATTTTTCTTTTTTCGAGAGATTGAAGTTCTCTCACATTCTGCATATTTTTTGCATCCTGATCAACATTAATTCAAATAATGTTCAATAATTTATGTATAATTCATTTATAACTGCACGGAAAAAATAATAGTATAAGTTAATTTAACTTTATTTATATGGTAATACTAAGTTTACATTTAAAATTAGAGTGTCTATTTCACATTCTGAAAATGAAGATACTACTTTTTCTTAATATTATTTCTATTGATGTCATTGTGAGTAAAATTAATTTTTTATTTCCAAATTAAATCAACTGTGTAAAAAGTAGACTCCACCATTTATTTTTTTTCTCGTAATTATGAAAAAATTTTCTTTATTAGCAAACATGTAGTGGGTTAATAGTTTCTGTAAATATCTGTTGAATGTAATAGGATCTGTAATAGGTTTTCAATTAATTCAATATTCCAATTAAAAGAACAGATTTTCTTACGGTATTACTAATCTAAACATAAAATATGTATATAGCACTGGTCAGGACGATTTTCATAAATAACAATTGAAATGGCTATCAATTTTTATGTCAGCAGCCTTTCGGCCAAGTAATGGATTTGGATAGGAAAATCCCTTAAATTAATATTTTTGGGGCTTGATTCTCCAAGCACAAAGAATTGTTTTACTTGAGATTTACGTCGTTGCATATATATGTACATAACGTACAATTTCCATATGAATAACAATTATCTTCGTTAATCGCCAATGAATGAAAGTAAATTAATCTGTTGGTCAAACTCGTTTATTATAGTTATCAGGACATAACAGTATATGTGACTAATTGAATGGGTTCACTTTCTTTTCAAGTTATATCGTCGTATTCTAACACTCATAAAACTAAAATTTCAATCGCATTAGAATTCAAGGAGTCATCAACAAAGGTCACTCCTGTTCCTATATAAGATTGAGTAAATTTAACCGGAAGAGGAAAAAATGTCAGGCGATAATGATATAAGCTTTAAATTGAAATCAATATCGAATAAGCAGTTTAGCTTCTGGAGCACGCGCGCAGCCGTCTGTCACGCCAGCTGCAGTTTCGAGTTCAATCCCCTTTATAACGATGATGTATTCTCAATTTTCAATTTTCTCACATAGAATGCCTACCCATGCAATGCAGATAGATATAGCTTTAGAAATGGATTCGTCGCGACCTGTCAATCACGAAATTTCCAATACTAATTTAGAGGCGAGCAGGCGTGCGCATGGCCCTGTCAGTGATATAACATAATTATGTAAGATCCGATGAGTCTTGGAACTTGATATTTTACCCAGAGGCTCGGCTGCTCATCTCGCTCGGCCATTGCGACTTACTGAAGGAATGGAGAAAGGGGCTGTTTTGTTTATTCCTTTTATTGCACGGCAGCTCACGCAATCAGCGGGGCGCGTTTCGCGACGCGCGACGCGGCAGCGCGGCGGCGCGAACGAGTTATGAATAGCTCACGTGAACGACCACGAGGTCGGTCACACATGTGGGTCCGCTGCCAAAGTTTTGCCGTGCAGTTTAACGCGTGCGCGCGCGCGACTGAGCATCACGAGAACTCCCCTCACGTATACACTTAGAAGAATGTATACACGCGCGTGGTATAGGGACATTTTTCGCGGAGCCGGCGTTACGTAATGACGCGCGGGAAAGAAAGAGAGAAGAACGGATTCGCGCATCTTTTCCTCACGCAGACATCGAGCGCGTCTATACATGCCTTAATGAAACCTCTCGCAATTCCATGTAATCAGCCGAGATGTTTTGCAAGCGTCGTATAATGCGTTCGCCGCTCTGCGCTTCTCGATTCTTTATTTTCCCCCAGACAAACTTCCACTTGCTTTTTCATCTTTATTTTTACCAAGTCCCGCCTGATATATGCTTCTCTTGGTCAACTCCATATTATTTTTCGCGTAGAATATATATTGAATCGAAGCTTTTAGCGATTACATTTCGTCTTGCAGGATTACTATTCGGCTGTGGTGGAGCTCGAAAATTTGATTGATGAGAAGCGCTGTATCGTGGATGTGCACTTACATAAGAAGTAAAGCGCGGCAAACGCATGCACATGCTACGTCATACGCGAGCGCGCATATATGCTTGTGCGTGTGAATTTACGACTCGCGCTATCTTCTGTCTCATTATCACACTTTAACCTCATCTACTCATTTGCAGATGGAAATCGAGCGCGAGTTACTTATTCAAGCGTTTTTTATTCCACATAGGTTTTATATTTTTCATACGAGTCGCTAAATATAGAAAAAGCTGCCCGTATACGTTTTCCAATCTGCGAATTATAGTAGAGATCATTCACTCCCAGTCAAAGGTAACTCACTGGCGCTGTATTAATGATTTTCCAATTATGATTGATTAGAGATTTTTGAACTAATGGTCGGTTGATTGCTCGACCATTATCATTTCTAACGAGATTGCATAATGTCATATGTTGTTAGATATGAATTTTTCGAATGAAAGAGTACACTTAAAAATTGCTAAGGTATACGTTATGTACTGGGTTTCGTGAATCCCCCATGAGCCATCCGATATATGTTTCATATGACAAATAAAAGTTAGCCTTTGGATTCAAGTATCTTCATGTGCATCATCTAGACCTTTAACTAAACATTTTTTATTTTTAAACATCACTATGCACCATTATTAAAAACTTTTCTTAAAAGTATATTAAGTTGAGAGGCTGCCATACTCAATTAAGGATTCAAATTCCAAGTTTGAACAAAATTTTGTTTAATTTATTCACGAATTTGAAATTTTGTCAAATTTAATGAAAAGAGTAATTGTCTAAACTTATATACAGTGAGGTATATATATGACCCAGTCTCCGTCAAATCGAGAGGTCAAAAAATAGATTTTCTTGAAACTCTCAGAAAATGTTCTGCTACTTATTCCGGATACCCGTGAATTTTTTCCGATTTTTTGACTCATACTTTTGGATATATCAGAAGTAAAAAAACTGATTTTTTATGAGTTTTTGCATTTTTTGCCGATTTCCACTAATTTATGACTCTTTAGAGAAGCATTTTTTGCGATAGACATAAGAATATTTTTTTATGTAGAATTTTCGTAGCTTTTCAATAAAAATTTCTTTAAAGGCGTACGTATATGCTTTCACTTAAATATATGCAAATAAAACATAAATTTAGAAAATTAAAAGTCCGATCAGGACTTTCTCTACCAAAAAATTCATGAAGATACCTTTATATTGTCTAAAAGTGTCGGTATGAGTCATGGAATGATTATCGATCGTTTTTGGATCCAAAAAAATTCATTCAGATGGTGATTTAAAAAAAAAAAGTTTTATACAGGTCTGAAAAAAATATAGTTAAATTCTACGAAAAATGGTAAGAAAAAAGTTATTTTTGAGCTAAAAAATCCATTAATATTAAAAAAATTTGGGACAAATTTCATTTCTAAATTCAAGATTTTGATTAATTTTTAGCTCAAAAACCATGAAAAATTTCGAAATTTCTTACATAGACTTTTTTCTTGCAATTTTTTGGTAGAGAAAATCCTGATAAGACTTTTAATTTTCTAAGTTTATATGTTTCATTTGCATATATTTAAGTGAAAGCATATACGTACGGCTTTAAAAAAACTTTTATTGAAAAGCTGAGAAAATTCTACAAAAAAACTATTCGCAAAAACTGCTTCCCTGAGGAGTTATAAATCAAGGGAAATCGGCAAAAATGCAAAAAAAATCATCAAAAATCAGTTTTTGACCTCTGATATATCCAAAAGTATGGATCAAAAAAATCGGAATAAAATTCAGGGGTATCCGGAATAAGTAGCAGAATATTTTCTGAGAGTTTCAAGAAAATCTAGTTTTTGACCTCTCGACATAGACTCAGCTATATATATATAGTGTTCTCTTAGTTTTACATGAGTATATAATGAACTATAGCAACTTTTTCACTACCCGAACATAAATTTGAAAGCGCCAATTTTAAATCCTTAAATTGAATATGGCACCACTATAACTGCACTGTTGTAATACAAGCATCAAATAAGTATAAGAAAAAACATTTTGATATCAATAACATGCCGTTGTTATAAATAATGGTAAATTGTATTGTTTGAGTTAACATTATTATTTTTTACACTTATAAAGCCAAATTCTTAAGTATACTAAAATCATCAACGTATTTGTCATTATGTAGATAGAATTATTAGATATAACCTCAAATATTTTACAGGTTTTGACGTATGTTGCGTAAGTAGTTGTGTGTCTCTTAAAAGATTCAAGATTCATTTTTAAATTCCTTTTGTAGAAAACTAGCCATATCCATGCGCGATGTGCGCGCTTCTCTCTTTTCATAGAAACGAAATCAACAAATATTTTAGACTTCATTATTGTACTTTTTTTTATTTATCAATATTATCTTTCAGAAAGCATAATATATTATTTATACTAAATAACAGATTTAAATTCTAAATTTTGAGGTTAGGAAACAAATTGGAACAGCATTTATTTTGTAATTAAATTATTAGATACAAAATTTTAATTAATTGAGATATTGAATAATTTAATGATTATTTTATTGATTTACTCAAATGCTCGTATAAATCATTTAATTAATTTCTATATGAAAATATTCATTTTATATCGGAGAACATTTTGAATTTTGACGCTATTCAGACTGAATATTGAACCATCAACCAATCGAATGGCTTCTTTAAATGCTTCACAACATCCTGTTATCTCTTTTTTAAGAGAGGATGAGAGAGGATAAACGATATTTGCAAGATGGTTTGTTAGAGATTCCTATGTTATTGCATAATCAAGCGTTAAAAATGGATCGGAAAGAATCCTACTGGGTAAAAAGTCGAATTCCTTCGTAAACGCTCCATCACCTTAGACGACGTGAAGTGAGCAGTCTTGTCTTTGAGAGGGTATGATGATCCGCCCGTCGTCGCCGTGTCAGTCGAATGTTTTCAACAATGTGCCTAGGTTGTTCTATAATGGTCCTCTGGTCGAAACGGCCGCGCAAGCTCTCTCTCTCTCTCTCTTTCGGCGCGTCTTCTAGCCTCGAAGATGATGCCTGTAAAGCTCACCCTTCATTTTGTCACCGAGTAGAGCATCTATGTGTGTGTGTGTATGTGTCTTTGAGCAAGCGTAGCCCTTTTCTCAGCCGGTATTCGAGCTTTTTGCTCCTGTCGCCGCCGACTCCGCTGCTGCGACGTCTTTTTTTCAAATTCTTATCTATTCTGGCTGGAGTCTGCGCGCGAGAGTCGCGTGTAATGCTCTCCTTGTTGTTCCAAGAACTCATTAAGGAAGTACTAAATTCCCAAGTAGTTCCACTTTGTTACATAGATAAAAATTCGTCTATTTAAATATTCTCTGCTCATTTTTATTATCTAATACAATATTTTTTTTATAATTTAATTAGATACGGTAGAATGGCTTGTTCTCGCACCCCTGTGTAAACGAGTAAAGTTTACCAATCGTTTCTATAACAATAATAAAATAGTTATTTGGCACATGTGTAGCAAATGACTTGAATGCATTTTTTCTCAAGTACAATAGTTACTAAAAAAACATGATAAGCCCCATGCGTGATTGCCAAGTATTTTGAAACTTCTTATCTGCCGTGTCATCTTAATCCAAGCTGAGGAATTCTTTGTTACATCAAGTTCAAAGTTCAGTATTTTACCAACTTAGATGTCTGGTTGAGCAAAAATATATGATAAATATATTACCTATCAATCTTTTTTCATCATATTTCAGAGAGATTATTTTTAATCCCAGTCACAGAAAAAATAGACGTTATGTCATTCAAAAAAGAAAGTTGTCTAACTACTACGGGTCGACGGATCATACAAAATTGAAAAATTGTGTAGATAGACAAAAGTATAATAAGTAGTCCATGGTACTTTTCATTCAGCAAAGGTTAAACGATTTTGCGCGGTTGCAATAACGGCTTTAGAGATAAGTTTTTATTATTTATTTACAAAAACTTATATTGCGGTTTATATAAGTTGGTGAGTATAGCTCAATGAATTGATAATCTTCATAAAAATTAGCAGATAAAATTCTTGAACTAGATAAAATGTAATAACATGGTTCGATATAATTATTAAGCATCTTTGACGTTTTCCACTATTAAAAAAAATGATTTAATAATCGATGATTTGATTGGTTAGCATATACTAGGAGCGAGAATTTACTATTTTTGAATGTTTATAAATAATATAATAATAAAAAATAAAAAATAAAAATTGTAAATGAAAATTTAGTTTTCTTTTAAAAATATAAAACACTTTGTGTGAAGTACATCTGATTAAAAATATACTACGGAAGCAAATTGAAAATGTTTAATAAACTAGGGAGACACCACCGCTATTACGCAGGAGAATCTTATACTTTCATATTTAAGCTTCTAAATTGTCTAACTTCTAAAGAATTGATTCTACAAAAAATGTTTCACAGGGAAAAGTTTTGTTTTACACAATTGAGTGTTTTTAGAATATAGTTTTGCATAATATGAAAAACTTTGTAACGAAAAAATGTATTCCAATTACATCTACCGCTTCTGTTAACAACATTTCTGTATAAAATCAAATTTCAGCAAGTTATATTCGAAAAACGATTTTTTTGTGATTTTAAATATGCTTCCATTTTTTAAATTTAGAGTGGATGTGCCTCCGAATATAACCAGACCCATCGTATAATGTAACAAATGTTCTCTGCAAATTTGAGTTCGATCATTAAAAATCTCTTTCAGTTATCAGTGGAACTTAATTACATACGTAGTCCACTCATATATACATTTTAAAAAATGCTTTAATGAAATTTTCAACAACTCAAAAAATATTTTTGGGCTGTGACATGTTTGTTTTTAAGGTGATACATTTTTCACGATGTATCAGGCACAGTCATGCCTAACAATTATTACATAATAAGTCATAAAGTATGAAACATTAATAAAACAGGTATTCTTCATTAGGACGACAGAGTAAACTGTTCTTGCATGAAAATCACTAACGTGTAATTGTAAATAATAAATAAGCGATCGCAATAACTTCTGACTCCTTGACTTTCGAATTATTTTGACTTAGCATTAAAAATAGCCGCTAGAGGTGCTGTTGTTGAACAGCTACATATGTGTGCGTGTGTGTCTATCTATAAAGAGAGAGAAAGAGACAGCCAAACAAATTCTTATTGATAGTTACATATAGAACTATATACAAATCGCAGAACTTGTTAAAAAGGGAGATAAATATTTAAACAGTTTAATAAAAATTTAAACAGTTTAATAAAAATGAACGGCGCCTAGTAGTGATAGCTTCGTGACACGCGATTACTACAGCTCATCAATGGAGACACTTAAAAGTTGGTCCGAAAGAATTGAAGCTCGTTTCTCAGTCTTACTTCTCGGCACGCGTAGCAGACATTTTTCCGATTTATGTGCAGAAAGTTGTTTCCCCTGTCGAGGCAAGTCTCGTGTTCGTCCTTATCCCGAAGCTTCTCTATAGGTAGACGGCATGAAAATCGAACTACCGGCTGCTCGTACACCTACGCAGACGCGCCTGAGGGGAGGCCGGTTAATGGCGCACGCGGCTTGCATTCGCATGTATCGGCCGCGTGTCGAGAGAGTTACAATGATTCCGTTTTTGCGGGAGCCCTTTATGGCTTAATCCTCCTGTTAAACAGTATGTCTAATGTCTGCTGTTTTATGGACTTGGTGAATAAAAAATAAACCATGCTTTGATATACTCGGTTAATGGCATTATGCGCCCTTGTATTTTTCGCGTCTCTGTTTATTGCCTTTTTTCGACAATGTAATGGCTATAAGTGCTCGTGGAATGCGTTCAAGTTAGTTGTTTCCTTTTATCGAGTTAACGGATCATAATGTTTAAGGGAACATGTACCTTATGAAAGTGCTCATACATCACGTCGAATTATCTGTTGAGCGTGTTATTTCATATTCATTAATCAAAACATCAACTTAACGTGATGTTACGCTCGATCCTCGAGCATCACACTCACACGCATGTATATCGCGAGCGGTCGTGAGTCGCGCATGCTCGTAAGGAGGCATGCGCCTCGTGAGCAGCGACAGCTTTTATGATGCAATTTTCAAAATTAAATTTATCACTCCTCTTGGTAAAGAGATTATTTTTCGGGGGCGTAAAAAAAACAGAGTTGATGAATACATCTGAACAAAAACGTAACTTTCAAGTCATAGAATGCAATTAGCTGTTATTAGCGAACTGGTGTAGATAGTAGTACGAGTCTTTACTCAAAGGTCTTTCACCTTTACTGTGCTAAAAACAGTGCTGTAAACGGGAAATCGGTCTTTTTATTTTTCTAATTAATATTATAAACTGAATACAACCAATGAGTTATATACATAAAAAACATTTTAATTACAAATTACGTAATAATTAATGTTGTTTTTTTATTTATTTTATATATAAAATTTAAATCATTATTAAATAAGTAATGCAATCTCATTTAAACGGTTTCCAAGTAACTCGAACGTTTAATAATTTTTCAATTGATTCCCAGATATTTTCAAAGAACATTTCAGATACTTGATTAATGTTCACGAGGTATAATATTGATTAAGTCTCCCAGTTTGAAAATCCGCCGAAGCTAATCGTTAATCTTGTCAAAATAGTGCAAATCTAAACCTTTAAATAATCTCTTAAATGAGTGTCAACTAATGTTTGAATATTTGTATACAAGGCAAAATTCAAGTATTACTGAATCGTACATTTAATTTGATTATTGATTTATATTTAGCTTTTTTCAATGCAGTATTGTACAATGATTCGAACGCGGCTATTTACGAGCACATGGTGTTATTCCTTTATTTTTGGAAAATAGAACACGTTTAAAGGCAATATATATGCTTCTAGTGAGAAGAATGAGCATGAGGACTAGTTGGCGAAGTGTGCGTGTGGCAATGTTCATTGGAAGCTAAAGCTCGGCTAGAAAATTTTGACATTTTAACGAGGGTAGATCTCGCGATTGACTATCCCCACGCATTTCGTCCCTCTCTCTTTCTCTCTACTTCTTCTTTCTCACTCCCTTAGCGAGTCTGCGCGCTAAAGCGGCAACGCCGGCAACTCCGTCAACTCCGTCACGAGCAAGTTAGCCAGGCGCACTCCCCGTCGAGGATCTATTTCTGGCAGTATTCTAGTCCAAGCTGCGCGCTCCTAGTAGAAACTTGGACGGTCGCGTGCGAGAGCAAAATTTCGCGCGTGCACGCCCGGCCGTACGCACGCGCGTCTCTCATTCCCGCGTGCGCGCATCATCATATGAAAGAATAAAGACAAAACGGGCGCGAATCTGCAAATAACCGGCCGACCTCAGAGCTGCGAGCAAAAGGAAAGGGATAGAGAGAGAGAGAGAGAGAGAGATATACCAGCCCGGCGCTTTCTCAATATACCTCGCGATTTAAAGCAAAGGGAGAGAGGGAGGGTCGCCCGCCAGCCGAAGAGATGCAGTGGCGGCGGCAGGTCAAAGTCAACCGCGTGATCGGCTCGGCGAGGTTCGCCCTGCTCCTCACGCGGTTCCAGGACGGTAGGCCTGCGCGTCCGCGCCCCCCTGAGGTCCCGCGGGGCCGCCTTCGCTAACGCAGCCTGGCTCTGATTTCAGCTCCGCCCGGCGAGGAGGACGAGGAGGAGGGCGTGCGCAGCAACGGCTACGCCGGCGAGTCCCAGGCGCGCGAGGCCGGCGGCTACCAGCACCAGCGCAACGGCCTGCCGGGCCCGCCCTGGCTCAAGTCGCGGCACGGCAGCGCCGGCAGCAGCGCCAGCGGCAATGGCAACGGCAGCACGACCAGCGGCTACGGGAGCGGCTACGCGAGCGGCGGCTCGCGCTCGCGCCGCGGGCCCGACGACTCCGCCGACTCGCCCACCCAGCAGCAGAAGCTCGTCTTCAACGAGGACGAGTACACGCGCATCACGACGCCGCGGCAGGACATGCTCTTCAAGAAGGGCTACCTGTCGCAGCGCAAGCTCTGGCACGCGACGAGCACGGCGAGCATGAGCGCGACGCCCTCGACCACGGAGAGCCAGTCGGCCTCGCACTCGACCGCAGGTAGAGGTACAACCCGACCCCCTCCCGCTCCGCTCCCCGCGGCCCCGCGACTGACCGACCCTCTGCCCGCAGACGGCAGCGAGGCGGCGGAGGACCAGCAGCTGCTGGACAGCGGCGGCAGCGGCGAGTACGTCGCGGCGCCGGCGCTGGTGGCGGTCCCGGCCGCGGTGGCGGCGCCGCCGCCGCCCCAGCTGGGCTTCGGCACCTACTACGACCACGCGAGCGGCTACTACTACGAGTACCCGATGATGCTCGTCGGGCCGGCCCTGCCCGAGCCGCTCGGGCCCAACATCCTGGCGGCGATGCCCTGCGCGCCGGTGCCGCTGCGGCCCATCGAGTGGGTCAACCCGGCGTTCGTGCCCAAGCTCGCCTCGCAGCAGTACTGCTACATGGATTGCCAGGTGCTCACTCGCCCCCTTGTACCCGCACTTTCTCCACCTGTCATCCCGCATTGTCATTCTCATATACTACGTATATTAACCATTTCGTATTTATATGTATATTTTTCTGTTGCAGGCTGCGCAAGGCACAGATTGCGCGGCCCTGGTGGACGCACAAGGCATGCCGGTGCCGGTGGCCGAGCCACTGGCCGTCGCCGCCATGAACGGGCTGAGCCACGAGGCGAGCCTCGAGGGCAGCGCCTCGGCCTCGGCCTCGGTAAGCGCGAGTGGTAGCGTGGCGGACGAGCCGCTGGCCATGCCCGCCGAGCAGCTGCTGCTGCAGGGGCCGATGCTGGAGGGGCTGCAGGAGCCGGAGCCCCAGGAGGTGATGCTGCCCATGGAGGAGGGGGAGGCTGAGCTGGAGGAGGCGCAGCCGGAGGACGAGCTCGAGCTGGAGCTGGGGGAGGAAGAGGAGGAGGCCGGACTGATGGAGTACCCCGAGCCGACGGCCTTCGTCGAGACGCTGCCGGCGGCGGGCCACCAGCCGCTCCACCTGGCGCACATGATAGCCCAGCCGCTGGGCCAGCCCTACCTCTACCCCGGCCAGTACATGTTCGGCCCGCCGGTGGTCAACGTGAACGGTTGGTGCTCTTACGCCTCTTAGCATGCGCCCTTCTTTTCTTCTACCAGCACCACTGTACCGGTCGGCCCGATAGTCACGCCCGATAGGCGCGTACTTGCTTATTGCCTGTCCACACTGGCAGTCCTGCTCTAGCGCTACCCTCGAGTCTCCGATCCCCGAAAGATTTCTCCCCCGAAGCAGCACTCTCTATTTCTCACAGTAAGACGGGAGCGAGGGAGCCGGCACGAGTCGGGCGTGCTCGGTGGATGCGGCTGTAGACAACGAGTGTCCCGGCTCCCTCGCTCAGCTTTCCTTTTTGTTCCTTTTTATGTCATTCTGACACACAATTACGTTGTTGATGATGATGATTAAAGAATATTGTGACAGACCTTTTTTGCGATTGCTTAGCGAGATTACAGTAGTTAGTCGTGCTTGCTTTAGCTCGTAGCCGTAGGCTTGACCGTATCTGTTTCTAATGTTAACCGAGAGCAGTGTCGCTCGGATGTCGCGCGGCCAAGGGGCTCGGACGCGCTCAGGTTTATGACTGCTGTTGCCCTGTCCACCGGCACCATTGCTGTATTATAACCGCAGTACCTCTACCACACTCAAGGTAAAAGGTAAATCATTCGCCCGGCGAGATTTTCATCCTTTAGACGCATACAAGATAATTATTTCTCTTTATTATACGCTGCGTATATATATATGTCAAGTTTTTCGCCCACTGGCACCTTTTGCGTCTAAAGGTTAAATCTCGTACGAAAGGCGTGTTACTCTCGATGTGTGTTGTGATTCTCACAAGCATCTTTTATGTAGATCATTTTCACTTGTTTATGTGTAGATTTTTCATCTGGCACAATGCACATACCTCTATTTTACGTTCCATCTTCGTATACACACAGACATATGTACACACACACACACACATTTTTCACAGAGCATTAATAAATTATACTACACACACACACGCACACGCGCAAACATATACTCTTGTTTCAGCAACCCTAGACGTATAGATACAAAAAGTACTTAGCCTGCACAGCTCAATGGGCGATGTCTTTTTTTCTTTATCTTTAATTTTCAAAGCCAGAAACGTTGAAAAAATCTGCAGAATGTTGGCCGAAGCCGTGCAATTACTTGTCGGAAATTACTGAATGAAGAGAGAGAAAGAGGAAAAAAGAGGAAGAGGGGAGTTAATTATCATCGGTAATGGTCTCGAGTCGCAAATACATACGCAACAAAGATGACGAGGACGGCTCGTCGAAGCCGAAAGAGTGCGCTTGGCAGTCGTTGCCGCATTGCTCTCTCTCTGTTTCTCTCTTGCTCCGTGTTCTAAATAAAGACATTAAAAATAAAAGCACGCCAATCGCGCGCTCGCTCGCAACTAGACTCAGTTGCTGCTACAACGCACACGGCCAACCGAATAAAAGAAGCGAGTGTGTCTTTGGCGCGTCGGCTGCGAAAAAGCCAAGTGCAGTCCTCTGAAGCCTCGTAGTCGCTCGAGCACGTCGCTAGACGTCCGATCCTGTCTGTGCTACTACTGCCGATATTCTTACCCTTTGCTTTCTCTCTCTCTCTATCTATCTCTCTCTCTCTCTCTCTCTCTCTCTCTCTCTCTCTCCCCCCTCTCTCTCTCTCCTCTCTTTGCACACTCTTCGCCAACGCTACAATCTTTCGTTCTCTTGTTTCTCTACCTTAAACTGTTACTCCTCGACTACTGGACCTATATACTTTTTTCAAATTCTTTATACACTGCGCAACCAAAACACACACACACACACACACACACACACACATACACACACACACACACACACACACACACACACACGAATCTCTCTTTATACCTGTCTCCACTTCTATACTTCTCTTCTATTTAACCTATACGTATATATACAGTATAAATACATATAGATTATGTACGTCTGTTGACTATACATCGCGTTCGCGCAAACCAATCTGATACGACGAGAACTCACGCGCACATGCGAAGAAAAAGAAAATAATAATACGCAGAAAAATATAATTTAAAAAAAAACACACACACAGACGTGAGCATCGCGGTGGCGGAGCGAGACTCGCCAATAATGCCCGGTTTTTCTGTTCCCGACGAAGGCGTGACGATGCAAAGTGGGCCCATCCTCAGGTGCAGCGACATGGTGGCGAACACCGCGGCGGCAGCGGCTGCCTGTGCCAAGCGTCGGAAAAAGAAAAAGAAGAGAAAGCAGAAGCGCCCACATGCTCTCGTAAGTTCTTGCATCTCTATTATTGTTCCTTGTCCTCGTATTTTCAAGTTTATTGTCATTTTTGTAGAAGAGTTACTCACAAGGGGAGCACTAGGGATATGGATCCTGGATTTGGCTGAAATTCCAGGAGGTACTTCTATGTACCAAATAATGAGACACGTGCGTCTCAGGATTATTCTCATGGGCTTTTGTCCCAAGATTCAAGCTATTTTATGTTCCAAATGAACTATTTTTAATTGAAATAGGATTTCTTTCTTTAGTTATAACTTAATGAATATTTTAGTTATGTATATAGATTAAAGTATATTTATATTCAAATAGAAAGCTTTATTTTAAGCTTTGTCTCGTTAAAAAGTTATAGGTTATCAAAAATAGAGTAAGAAAATGATTGGAAATTTCTCATTTTTTAAAAGCATACAATTGGCCATATTTTAAGCGATCTTTATACTATATTTTTGATAGCCTTTAACTTTTTGAAAAATTGACATTTTTGAACGAGACAAAGCTGGCAGTGAAGCTCTTTTTTCCTCCATTTATAAACTTGTTAATCCATATATACATAACTAAAATATTCGTTAAGCTATAATTAAAGAAAGAACCCCTATTTTAATAAAAAATAGTTCATTTGGGACATAAATTAGCTAGAATCTCGAGACAAAAGGTCCATTCAGAATAATCCTGAGACACGTGTCTCAGTATTTGTCATAAAGAAGTGCCTCCTGAAATTTCAGCCAAATCCAGGACCCGCATGTCTGGTGCTCCCCGTGTCAGTAGAAGGAAGTCACATTTTATAGAGTACACTTCTTACAAGACAATGTTCCAATATCTTGCAAGCCGTTGGATATTATTTTAAGCGTGGACACTTGACTGAAAGAAAACTATGCTCGCAGGGTAACACGGAGGATGAAGACGAGGAGGACTACAGTTCGGAGGGTGAGAACGGGCTCGTCTCCTCGCGAGTCTGCTGGTCGGTAGCAGCAACGCCAGCAGTGGCGTCTTTCAGCAGCAACCGACCACTAAACCCTGAGTGCCAAGAGTTTCACCTGAGGCCTGCCAGCAGCACCATCACCGTAGTCGATGCCGCCAGCGCCGCCAGCGCCGTCGATCCCCTCGATGTCGCCGCGTATTACGCGACTGCTTCCACGCCGACGAACGGCAAAGCCCTTAGCGACAACGGTGTCGACGTCGGCGAGGAGGAGGACGGAGGGCCGGGACCACTGCTCAATCACCACGTGAACAACAACGAACCCTTAAGACTGACTGACGGAGAGGCCGCGGAGAGCCCCGACGATAGCGAGGAGCAGCTGGCCACGGGTAAGAACCTCGGCGAGACGGCGACGATGACGAGCAACGGCCTCATGACGAACGGCGACTCTACAATCGTCGACGAGAGCGCCACCATCGGCGCCACCGATCCGTCAGAACTGCTGCTCGAGAGGAACAACAGCAGCAATGCCAACGGCAACGGCAACCTGCCCAGGCGCAAGTACAGCGCCAAGTCGCTCAAGTTTGCGCGCGAGCCCACGCCCGGCCCGGACCTCGACGGCTCGAGCGTCGCCCTCGTTGTCGCTAGCAGCGAGGGGCCATTGCTAGTTGCGAACGCCAATGAGACGGAGACTGACCTCGAGGAAGTCACGGCGATGATGGCCGCGACCGGCGTCGCTGAGAAGCCCGCCGCGCAAAAGGACGGAGATCTCGGTGAGTGCTTCTGCCTGCTTCGCCGGCGCACAGTGACAATTTTTCATTGGGAAGAAAGAGAGTGAGAGGAACCATTTCATTTTTATTACGCACTTGTACTATTTCCCCTCTCGAAGCAGACTCAGTATTTATAACAACAGCAATAACATTCATTTCCATGGCGAATTTTCCAAAATTCAACACATTTCATTTCTCAATATGAATTCGCCTTTGTGATTTTGACCGCTTACACTTTTTCGATATTTTGACGAATGCCTTCCCAATAAATATTTGTAGTTCATTAATTGGGTATTTCGAGCACTATTCACTCATATAGAATAAATCATTCCTCTATCTTTAAAGGCTATTGTGTAATTTTTGGTTGCTTTTAACAATCTATCTATCTAACATGCTTTATTGCTTCTTTAATGCACTAACTATCCGTATATTCTTTTTTTCTTATTAGGTATCTTGTTTAGTCCACATTCTTAAACTGTGTGTATATTAACGTAATAATTTTTCAATCACATAATTATTCACTAAAATTGACAAATATTCCAGTTTAATCATGAAAAAGAGACTTTGACATAGAAGACCGACAAAGGAAAAATGTTTACTGTGCAGCCGCATAATTAGAAAAACTTGACGTATAATATGCCTGACAGTACTAACATCTACATAGATACTTACTAATCTTTTTTACAGTCTGCATTTAATTGAGTGCGACATTCTACTTTTGAATAGATATCTGTCAAACGTGGGTAAACGAAAGCTCAATCACCTCCGAGAGTTGTTGCAACGAGAACAACGCAATAACGGCGACGACGGCGACGGCGACAACGTCGTTGAGGACGGCACAGCCAACAGCGACCGACGAGGATTCCGGCTTCGAAAGTCAATCGAAGCTTGGCTCCTCCTCGAGTCGGCCGATCACTGCCGCCGTAACCGAGTGGCTCAAATGCGCTAACTCGCCCAACCTTTTCATCATGTCCTCGGCAACAAGTGAAGATGACGATGACGGGGAGGACGAGGACGATGATGACGTGTCGGTCTGCAATGAGCCGTCAAAAAACTTGCAAGGCAACCCCATGCCTGCACTATCTGTTAATGCCGGCGCCGAGGACGGCTGCCAGGCTAGTCGCGGCGAATTCGCAAAGCCCGCCGATCGAGCGAGTACCAGAGTCTGTGAGGACGTGCAGGAGATGAAGGCCGAGTCGTTCCACGACGCCCCGGCCAAAAGGACGAGGAAGTCGAGAAGTGCTAAGCGGAAGGTGGCTAAAGATCGTAAGAAGAACGGCCAAGGCCTCGCAAGTCTAGATAGCGAGCGAGAAAATGTACAGGGTAAGTCAAATTTTCAACGCGGAAACCAGCGTCAAATATTTCCGAATAATCTGTCATCTTCTACAACAAAATTTCGTCTCACTTTTCAGCCTTGGCACGAGCGAGCACTCAGAACTCTGTTGGGCAGTCCGACACGCCAGTAGACCGAAAGATCGAGGCGATTTGCGAATTCACCGGGAAGGATAGCGATGCGGGTATGAGGGTTGCTGAAAACTCTCGGATAACAATATCACCAATAACATCCACAACACCAATAACAACAATAACAACAACAGCAACAACAACAAAAACAACAACTAAAGCAAGAAAAACAGCAAGTGCGCCTGAAGGTGCTGGAAAATCGAGTGAGGACGCGCGCCTTCGTAAAGTACGTGAGAGTTCTTGCAAGAGCACAATCGACGAGCTCCAATCAGTCAAGACGTTTGAAAAGGGCGAGATTGTCGTCTCGATGGACGGCGAGCTGCTGCGCGTCGCGGCGGCCGAGGATCGTACGACCGACAGCTGTGGCAGCACGGTGCCGGAGGAGGAAGGGGAGGAGGAGCCCGAACACGAGCCGTCGCTGGGCAGCATCGATGAGCCGGACGTGCTCGAGTGCTGGGAGGCGGAGACGCTCGAGCCGCTCGCCACCCCGAAGAAGCTCGCCACGGAAGGCGAGCTGACCGAGGAAGTCGAGGCGTTGGAGCACGTGCAGAGATACTACCGGCTGCAGGCGAGCGTCACCAGCGTCGAGGACGAGGTCTGCAGCGAGCCCAGGCGCGAGGAGAACGAGAAGAGTCCGCTGAGCACGCCCACGAACGAGAGCACATGCAGCGAAGAGATCGTGGAGGTGAGGCTGGCGGTGCCGGAGGTGTGGGGCAAGAGCTGCGAGCACCTCGATCCGCGACTTCCTGTTGACGAGGCCTTCGAGGTCTACGAAAGCTGTTACACCGGCAGACCAACGCTACCTTTCGGCCCAGGGATCGACAAGTCAACGCGGCTGCTCGGTCGACGCAGCGACGAGGATGGTCCGATACCTTGTCGTGCCGTCTGCTGCAACATCCAATGACGCACGAGGCCGTCCTCCTCTCCTCTTCAGTACCATTGAACTTTTTGTTATTGATTTTTTTCTCCGCTATTTTCCGCCCTGACTCTCCGTGAACCTATGAACACTGACAGCCCATTTTATCTGTGTATTTTATTACTAAAGACTTGTACGGGTCAGCCTTGTTCTTCTTTTCCAATGAATGATGCTACTGATTATATTAAGTAAGTAAACTTTGTTGAAGAAAGTCAGTAACTCATAGTTGATGGTACTTAAGGGCGAGACTCGGTCAATTGATTTTTCTTGAGCGTTCACCCAAAAGAGAGGAACAGCATTAACGATGCTGGTGAATGATGAATAAACCGCGACAAAAAAAATTGTGTTCCAGTGAGCTTTGCGTTTGTAAATAGCATACCAGCATTCGTTCGCGTTTTCACCCACAAATCACAAAAGTAAGAAAAAAGACTCCTTTAATAATGTGCATATATAGGTCAAGTATGTTTGGGAGCTTTTGCATTGCGTATATACTTTTATGCAGTTACCGTAGATTGTAATAATCATTCTTGTAGATCCTTCACCATGCTCGTTTTTTCAAACTTTCATATTTTTCTTTAGCTGTTTAAAAGAGACGATTGAAAGATAGTCGTCAAGGTTCCTAATTATTGTTAATATTCTTTTATTAGCAAAGTCAACTGTAACTGTAGGGGTTTCATTCGAATGTCTACAATATAAAAATCATTTAAATTTTGGAAAAGAGATATTTCCATTAATAATCGTACCGTTTGTCTCTTTGACTTGAGGTACAACTTTCTCAGATGTGATGATAATATTAATAAAATAAAATGGTAAAAATAAACAAAAATGTAATGTCATCGATACCATGTTACATTGCTTGCGGAAGAACAGAGATTCGTAGGATAGTCGTTATTGTGTTTAGCCTCCGCGATGCAGCAAAGAAAGATCAATCGATTTTCATTTTGTTGAACCTATAAAGGAAGAAGAGTTAGAAGCTAGTCCGAGGAAGGCTGATGACGAAAAAGATACCAAAAATACCGCGGTTAGAACGTGCGACGGCATATTGTTATAATTGTTAATCGTTCTTGTTATCGATGATTCGAATATAAAAAGTGTGACTGAGGCTAGAACTCACGTCGTATGTGATTAGAGTCATATTTTGTACGATCCTCTTAAAATATGCGAATTTGAGATCTTGAAGTTTAAATGAAGAAGAAAAAAGTAATTTACTTGCCGTTTTTTCGTGAACAAAACTATCCAAAAACAGTCGTGTGTTTCCAAAGGAAGAAAGAGAGAGAAAAAGAGTGAGTGAGAGAGTGTGAGAGAGAAAGAGAGAGAGAGAGAGAGAGAGAAAAGATAGAGGAAGCTCGTTGCGCGTGGAGGAAAAAAAAGAACGCGCCTACGCTATCGTTGACATTGACTTACACAAGGTGAGCGAGACCGAAAAAAGAAATCATCCCTAGCTATTTGTAGAGTTTGAGTGGAAACAAATAATCAAATCTGCTTTTAT
This sequence comes from Torymus texanus, assembly GCA_036873485.1. NCBI lineage: Eukaryota > Metazoa > Arthropoda > Insecta > Hymenoptera > Torymidae > Torymus > Torymus texanus. The sequence continues at coordinate 16,563,002 of JAYJLV010000056.1, forward strand.
GCTTTTGCATGTAATCCTTCCCATCAAGACGATGCGTGCCATCGCCGTGGATTCAACTTCAGAGACGTTTCGTTTTAGTAGTTTTATTATTAATTCAAAGCTGATTACCAAAAATTGCAAATATAGATTGGCAGAGGGACAACGGAAAAAGGGGATTTTAACGGAATTAGAATGAATCTTTTAGAAAAAGAGCGTTATAATCGTAGACGAATAATTAAAAGGACATAGGTGAAAATCGAGATTAAATCGTAGAGGAAAAAAATATTAAAAAGCAGAATCGTAAATTGAGAATAATTGCAGTGGGAGTCGGCAGGCAAGGCTAATTACGTATATAGATGTTGACGGTAGTCGTTAAACGTGCTGCAAGCATCAGGTGTCTGTACATAGAGGCAGAGCTTGTTAATAAAGGGGAAAAAGTTTGAGTGAGTGAGTGAATCTTTTCGGAGCGCCAACTTCATGAAACATAGACATTGTACACACACGCACGCCCACGTACGCGCGCACACATACATACACATGCATGCACAACGCGGTATGAAGTAGAGTTATGTATCGATATAAATTTTTACTCCGTCACGTACTAGAGAATACGGCGAAATCAGAAAACTGTAGAGGAATGCTTATGTATAATGCCCCATTTACACAAATATACACATACACGCGCGCGTGCGACGAAAAATTACACAAGGCGCACTTGTTATTATATGATTCACGCTTTCAAAGCGGAGGAAGAGAGGGAAAAAGGTAGCGTTGAAAGGATATATGAGAAAGGAGAATAGCGATAGCGCAAGACATTGCATTATATCCCTCATCAAAGTATGTAAATAAACCGATATCTCACCCCTTTTAAAAACAAACGAGATGTAAGCAAAACAGACGATTACATAATTATGTACGCATACATACGCATACACTTGTGCACACATCACACATCTTCATATTCTGTTTCTCCGCAAAGGCTTTTCCCGCATAGCCGTCGCTCTATCTAAGTAATGGCAGTGGCGCACTTTTTTCTTGATCATGGTCCAGATGAAAAAGAAGCGAATCGGTTTTTGTTTTTGCTCTCACACACATAGACTTTGCCGATCGGTCGGCAAAGTCGATTCGGCCAAATGTGCTTTACGTTGTAATAAAAATATATAGGTCTGAATATATCGCTCTAATTGTCAAAGTGCGCATTGCATCAATTGTGTGCCTTATTCTGTGGCGGCCATTTTTCTAACCGATTGACCGTGCAAATTTTTCTTTGAAACGCGAGCGATGAAAAGGCAGTAGAAAAGTGCTGGAGAAGTGGGGGGGGGGGGGGGTTGCACGCTACTTACACAGGGGAGAATGAGACAAAATCCTAAAAATCGTTTGGTAGAAAAATTCGATAAGGGCAGCTCGAAATTTTTTGGGGGAAAAGCAGTCATATGGGGAATTACCAATCCCTTTCATTGTAGAAAAGCGACACGGGGTAAAATATGCATACATGATTCAAATGTAATGGGCGCGCACGCGAAAATAATTGTGCATTGAGGAACGAAAAATTATGAGTACACGCGTTTACATACACGCAGATACACGTACATTAAAGGAAGAATGCATCCACTACGATACGTTTAAACACGAGTCATGTTGCTGTACAATTTCATGAAGAAAACTTACTATATCGAAATAAAGTGTAAGGAATAACTCTGTACTTTAATTCTTTTGTGTTTTGCTTAAAAAATATGAATAAAAACGATTCGAAAAAATTGTCTTGCTACTCTTAAACTTTCATCCAACTCTATTATGAAAAAGTCAACTTTAAGTACCAAAAACTGGAAACTCTTACAACAACTAGATACGTTTCAACTTTTATTAAATCGCTTGTAAGTGAAGTATCAAAAACTTTTAAAACTTTAATAAATTTCCCTTCAATGGTTTTATACATTTCTAAATTATCAGAAAGCAAAATTACAGTATGTTTTAAAAAAATTAATAGTATATACGCATCTAGGGAGGAAAAAACTTGCCTTCGGCTCGGGTGGCAATTTACACGAGCCTGTGGACTTCCAAATTTCCTCTCGTGGTGTGTATACTATTTTTCACCATACACGGGCCGAAAATATCACTTTTCCGATTCGGTG
>JAYJLV010000056.1:16565212-16576058 GCA_036873485.1 Torymus texanus
TCGGCTCGGGTGGCAATTTACACGAGCTGTGGACTTTCCAAGTTTTTTCCTCCCTAGATGCGTAATATACTATTTTGAAAGAAAAACTTTTTTAATTTAAAGTAAGCATTTTTTCATGCATTTCAACTATTATACTCCGAACGGTTGAAAATTGTACCTCCCCTCTATACTAATGAATTAATGATTTAAATTTTTCTGCAAACTATGGTTAAAAATGTAAATAGTTATTATTGGAAATTCCCGCGTACTCCGCGGAAAATTAACGGGGCATGTGCGAAAGCACAGCATAAATGATAAATATAGTAGGTCCACTCTGCGCATGTATACACGCGGATAGTGCATAAGCACCTGGGCTGAAATTTCATATGAGAATACATTCATTATTCATAGCCGTTGAAAATTTGAACTTGGAAATATAACATGAGGCAGCTATATGGTAAGAGGTGATAAAGAAATAAATTGAAATGAAAAAAAATTGTGATAGGGTAGACATCTGTAGCAGTCGACGCTCGGTAAGTATAGTTACCCGGGGCCCACTGTCGGGGTCGTGACGTGGCGCCACCTCTGCTGCTCCTCCTCGACGTGGAGTAGCCCATTCGCGCTACGGACCGTGGCACTGATCGCGACCGCGCGGACTAGGTGGCTGCTGACTGCACACAGTCGCGCAGGGCCACATAAACATATACGCCTACTCGCGCCTCTCTATCCCGACACGCTCGACAGTCCGATCCACGTATACACGTTCGGTGGGCTCTCCGCGCGCTTGCGTGTGTGCGTGTGTGGCGGCGCGGCGCTCGTCCGCGAAGAAGATACGGCAGCGGGCAGCGCAGCAGCAGTCGCTCGGTTGGGAGAGAGAAGAGACGGAGAGAGCGAGCGAGAGAGAGAGGCCCGTGCGCTGGCCCGTGTGTGAGTGTGTGCGTGTCGGGGGAGAGACGGGCAGCAGCAGCAGCAGCAGCCGCGAGAGCGTAAGGAAGGAAAGGCTGCTCTCTGTGTGTGCGACACGGGCGAGACGGCTCAGAGCAGGCAGCAGCAGCAGGCGTAGGGAGGGAGCGGAGAAGAGTCTCGGCTGCAGGGGACAGAGAGAGAGAGAGAGAGAGAGAGAGAGAGCGCGCGCGAGAGAGAGAGGGAGCGACGAGGCACGACTCGCGTTCGTCCGTTCGTTCGTCCGCGCGCGAATGAAGGAGCAGAAGGACGAGGCAGCAGGAGCTGAAGCAGCGAGCGAGTGAGCCAAGTCGAGTGAGAGGGACAGAGAGGGAGTAGTGTGTGTGTGCGCGCGCGCGGCCTCGCTCTCCTCGTCGTCTTAGCCTTCGCCGTCGCCGCCGTCGCCGTCGTCGTCGCGACTGTGTGCGCGTGAGCAAGAGGAAGAGAGCAAAAGAGAGAAGGCGAGCTGCCGCCGTCGTTGTCGTCGCCGTCCCCGTCGTCGGCGGCCCCCCTGGAGACGCGAAGCTGGCGGTGACGGAGGCGCGGCCCGGCTGACCAGGAGAGGCGCGGAGGAGGCGCTGCCGCCGGACTGCCCCGAGAGTGCGTTGTCGCTGCCGCTGCTGGCGCCCAAGCAGCAGACACCAGCCCGACGACTACTCGCTCAGCGCTTCCCGCACGAGGCAACAGGGCAGGGCGGACGCAGAGAAAGCGCCGAGCGCGGAGCGACAGAGACAGACGGAGCAGAGAGGGAGAGAGACAGACAAAGAGGAAGAGAGAGAGAGAGAGAGAGGAGAGCAAGAGGAAGAGAGCCCACGTCAAGCGACATCCGTAGCAGCCGGACGAGCACGCCGACATGTCCGACCGCGAGAGCCTCGACGACCCGCCCCAGAGTAAGTAGCCAGCTCCAGCTATTATGCCCGCGGCAGCTTTCCCCCGACTCCCGTTAGCCTTTCCCCAAGCCCGACGCTCCCGTTCCCCAGAGGTGCGCGCGTTTCCCGCTCCCGTCGCCGTCGTCCGAGGCACACGTTTGACATGCGCGCGCGGCCCTCGGTTGCCAGGGCCAGAGCGGCGCGGGGGGACCGCGGCAGGGCCCACACGAGCCCGGGCCGCTTCGATCGCGGGCCCCGGCCGCTTCTGCTCGGGCCCGGCGTGAGGTCTTCTGTCAGGCGGGCCGCGAAAAGTCAGTATTTTCCGGGTGGCCGCGCGCACCCGCGAATCCAGCGGCAGCCGCGCTCTTGGGGGATCCAAGATGGCCGTCGCTCTCGCGCTCTGTACGTGTGTGTCTACTCGCGCGCTAGCGCGAGCGTGCGACCGAGGAACGACGGGAAGAGAGAGAGAGAGAGAGAAACGGGGGGAAGAAGAGAGTAGCAGGCCGCGTTACTACCCGTCTCGCGAGCTGCTGCTGCGTGCGTTCGCGTTTGTGTGTGTGTGTGTGTACGCGCCTCCTCCTCTTCCTCCTCCTCCCTGCTCCACCTTGGAAGGCGTGCGCGAGCGGGCGAGCAGCTCTGGCGCTCCGTCTCCGCGCTAGCGCAGCCGACGTTGCCACCATCTCGGTACCGCTTCGCTTTTTGTTTCGGCTTTTTTCACCGCCAGCCAGCGCCTGCTGAGCCCGCATCCATTATAACCAAAAGAACAGCCGTTGCTCCGAAATTTCGGAGCAAAACCGCGCGCCGCCGTGCTCCGATCCGCTCATCTCTTTTTTCTCGCGTGCGCTCGCGCGCTCTTTTGTTTCGGCCGTGTGCCTGTGTCCCTTTTGCCTCGCAACAGCTGTCATCGCTGCCGCCGTAACGCTCGTCTTTTTGCCTTTATCAAATCGGAACCCGCGTCGAGCGAATATGCTCGCGCAACTTTTTCTCTCTTGGCAAGTTTGGTGCGCGCGCAAGCGGCGGTGGCGGCGACGGCGGTGTCGGTGGCCGTAACGATGAACTTGCTAAAGTCGCAAACCCACTGTTTATTTATCTTCCTCGGCCGATAAGCTCCACGTGTGATGTAACGTTCGCCTGTTTCTAGCTGGCACACACGCGCCGTTGTCTCTCCTTTTTTTCCCTCTGTCTCTGTCTCTCTCCCTCTCCCTCCTTCGCGGATCTCGGCGTGCGCGCGACCAACAACGCGAGATCGGGAGCGAGCAGCGAGTGAACGAACAGAACGAGACAGGCTGGTAGTGAGAGAGAGAGAGGGGGAATAGGATTTAAAAGAAAAATGAGAGTTGGCCTCTCTCGCGTACGTGCACGCACGCCAATGTGTCTCGACGCGGTAGAGAGACGAAGAGAGGGAGAAGAAGAAAGAGGATTTAAAAAAACCGTAGAGAGCGCTCTCGCGAAATTCACACGCACACGTGCCACGACCCATCCCCGCAGCTGGGGCCGCGCGTGCGAGCCTCGAGTGTGCGTGTAGCGCGAGCTCGTCCAAGTAGTAACGCGAGGCTCTTGGCCTCGAAACGCGACTATACGAAAAAGCCGTATACTCCCGCGCCCTCCTCCTCCTCCTTTGCCTTCGCTACCGCGAGTCGTCGATTTTGACTTTCTCCTGGTCGGTATAGACTACGCAAGTTTTGCCGAAGCCCCTCTCAGCCCGCAGCCGCCCGTCCATGCTCCATGGCTGCGACCGACAGGATGACAGGCAAATGATGCTTTCATGGGCATTTTCCATGTGACATTCTTTCCTATACACTTTCCTTTTTAACATAGCGACTTTTTTCATTTCAGAATATGGAAACTCCGGAGGCATGGACGCCGGGGGAGCGGACTTCGATTCCGGTGAGTATGAGACTAGAAATTACGCATATACTACTATAGAGTCCGTACAATGCCGTCCTCGCGGCTGCTGTCCTTTAACCAAACTAGTTTGTCTCGTTTGAATTCGGCGCCTAGTAACAGGCTCTCGCCATAGGGGGACTATGGGGGGAGCAGCACTTGGCCACCAAACTTGCGTAAATTTCCACCGACATTTCTCGCACGTTGGCGCGCTCGCAAGAACGGAGGGTAAATTGCAATTGTCCCCGACTCGGTTTTTCCGGAGGAAAAGCTTGCGTGCGCGCGCACACACGAGCGCGGCAGAATTCGAAACGGCGGATAAAAGCTCGGAGCTTGTATTAATAGTAGAGTAACCCGATCTAGGTGAAAGAGGAAGAGGAAGAGGTCGCGGCAGCAGGAGCGGGCGGGGGCGACGGGGAGAAAAAGTGGAAAAATCTTGGAGGAGGGCGTAAAAATGGTGATGAGGCGAGTGGGTGGGGGGGAGGGGGCGAGCGCGGCTGCGGTGCGCTCGCGATCGTGCGAACGTGCTATGCTCGCGAGCGGGGGACTGAGAGAGAGGCGAGTAGTCAGCTGTCCGTGACGTCAGCAGTGGCTGTGCGCGCGCTGGTGGGGCGCGAAGCCGATCACGTGGTGCGGCCGTGTCACGTGGCGCACGCCGCCGTCCCGCTCCCTGCCGCCGCTGCTGCTGCTCGCACTCCTCGCAGCGGCCGTCGTCGTCGTCACCGCCACCATGATATGCGCGCATTCCTCCCGCATGACGGCGAGCTCCGTGAATGACCGGCACGTCATCGTCGCGCCGATTTCGCCTGCACATGCCCCAACGGCGACCGGCCGAGCTACGTGCATGCGCGCGGTTACGTGTACGCGTGCAGCGCCGGACGAAAGCAGGCGGGAGAGAGAAAGAGAGGCAGTTGCGATTCTTCTGCTGCCCCCTCTGCCCGGCCGCGCGCGCGCGAAACCCGATGTGTCATCGCGCTGCCGCGCTCTGACTCCTCGACGGCAGCGGCGGCGGCATCACGTCCTCGTCGGGCCCGAGCAGTGCCGTTTTCGTCAGGAGTTACGTGCCAGCAGCTCGTGCACCGCCGCAGTGCGACTTGTCGAGCCTCCATTAGCAGCGTTGACCGTGTTCAGCTAGCCGTCGCGATCCGGTCCTCACCAGCAGTCGCGCCGATATTGCCGATCTCCGATTAACCTCCGCCATTCGACCGGCGACTACTTATTTCTTCTGCAAGTAGCTGCTATGTAGTGTCACTGGATCCATGCAAAAAGTGTAAAAACGGAAAACGTCATTTCCATTGATAAGTCAGTTGAAATAGAGTTTGCCGATCGAGCAGGCGAAATCCATTCCAATGAGTCGGGGTCGACGCTGCGCTCTCTGACGGAAAACTTCTTCCCGACGCGTACGTTCACTGCTCGGCATTTCCAAAGGTCAACGACTAATGTGTCTGTGCGATAAAAGTGCCAAGAGAGTCGAGTTTCATGGCGTCGTCCAGTGATCCCAGTGAATATCCTAGTGAATCTAGTGGAATTTCGGATACGGGGAGAAGGAGGAAGACTAATAATGGCTGGGAAGATACCATGGGGAAAATCCAGTACTGGCACCCAGAAGGTATCTATGCTCTCATCGCAAACTCGTTCGAGTTGTCATTCATCTCGTTGGTCAAAATCGCCGACTATTCGCTGCTCGTTCCTCTACATACATCACGTTCGTTAACAGCTTCTTCTTTATTCCATTAACCACCGCTCCAATCTAGATTGTCGATTCACCAACAATTGGCCCACTCACGATACTACACGAGAGTACGCACAGTGATAAAACACTGCAGCATGATTAATTCAATGTTGACTCAATCAATTGAAATTCCATGTTTTAGCTTTCGTTAGGCATTTTACAGACTTGCTGCAGCACAGCAGGGAAAATTGCAATTATTATCAGTAACATTGATATTAACTGTAAAAATATTAGTCACACTGTACGTATAAAATAACGAATATTCATTCTCATATCCTAGGCATTAAACACGTTTCATGTGATAATAATGATAATGTTCAATTGGTAAATAAACATAGTGCGATATTCTATTTCAAGAATTTGTAGTCACTGGAGCATGTAAACAATGTTCTATTAATAGTTCGCCTTCGCTGCAAATAGTCGGTTAACCTATCTAAATTTATACGTATTAAAAACTTGGCCGTTTATAGAGTTGTATTTGATATTGATTAAAATTTTGAAAATCTGAGTATCATTTGATAAAATTCGTCTTTTAAAACACGTCTTTTAACGTCGAAAGCTTGATGGAACAGTGTCAGGCTCGACAACTAAAAAAGTGGGAATGCGTCGCGGATGTGCCATTCCAGCGATCAGATGCGACTAACAATGACTGCTTGGCCCGAAAGCTCGGACAAAAGCACTCGAAAATCTCAGCGCTCTCGCGTACATACACGCGTTCCCGGGAAAGCCCGTGAATCGACTGATGCGTATCACTCGCTCACATCGGCCAACACACGTCGCGGCGTCTTACCGAGAAAGCGAACCGGATGAATCCACCGGCTGATTCACCGAGGCGCGCAGACGACCTCGGCGCACTATCGCTCGCGGATCAATCCATCTCTCTCTCTCTCTCTCTCTCTCTCTTTCCGAAATCCTTCCACCTTCGCCTGGTGGAATGCACTCTCGCAGCCTCTGAAGAACAGCTCGCCGAGTCGCATCACGCACGGATGCACATTGTCACGCTTAGGAGGGAGAGAGAGAGAGAGAGGGGGAGGAGAGTGAGGCAGGTCGAGCCGCGCGCATAGAGAGATCAATGCACTCGTCGATTCTCCGCCTCCCTCCCTCCTACTGCGGGGCGCTGCTGCCGTCGCTGCTGCTGCTGCTGCTGCTGGTCTAGGCCCCGCGCGACGCACAGTCGCACAGCGGACTCGGCTCTGGAATGCGCCGCCTCCCCGGAAGGACCGACCGGCAGCAGCTCCGTCGCCGCCGCGCAGCGTGACACAGCGCCTGGGTGCAGCACAGAGAGCAGCAGCCGCCATGCAGGCCTACGGAGCGAGCGCGCGGCTGCGCCGGCCCCACGACGCCGACGACGATGACGAGGACGACGACGTCGTGTTCAAGGCCCGGCGCTCCTCCCCGGACGACGGTACGCAAGAGCCCAGTAGCAGTAAGTGCGCCAGGAGCGTACCCCGGCCTCTCGAGTGCCCCTCGCGCGCTGCCCGTGTGTCCTTGACACACTCTGGCCCGTCTTCCCCCGAGCAGCAGTGAGCTGCTCCCCTGGCTCCGTGTGCGGGCTGTCTCCTTTTCCGCGAGCGCGCGAGATAGGGGCGCCACGCACAGGCGCAGCCGCGACGATGGCGTAGGTGCGACGGGGCTCATCCCCGTGACCGCGCTCCTCTCCCGCTCGTCACCTCGCTCTCTTTCCCCGCGCGTTATGTGGTGTTACGTGCAAGGATGCCTCGGGACGGGGGAAAAAGTAGGTGCTATCGCGCGGCAGCGCGTGTGGCCTGCGTAAACGGGTCTTTGACCCCTCGGTGCAGCTGTTATTGATCGACGAGAGGACTCGAGCAACATTGCTCCGCTTCTCCCTCTCTCTCGCGCTCCCTTTTCGTCGCAACGACCGCGGAACAACGTCGTCTATTTGTCTCTCTTTGTCTTTGGCTCCGAGAGTGTGAGAGAGGGAAAAGCGCACTGCAGCCTCTCATTTCTCATTTATCGCAAATTATACGGCTGCTGAGAATTATTTGGCCGTTGTGCGCAAGTGCTGCTGCTCACCTGTCCCCTTTTTTTATAACCTATAGGTGGAACGGATGACTTTATGGACGCGTGCACTCGCGTCCACTGCACTTGATGCTCTCGCTATATCTTTCAAGGAGGAGACGCACTCGATCACGATCTTTTCTTCTCTGCCCCTTTGTACTTTTTTACCATTGGATTAGAAAATTTAGAAAAATGGATCGTTCCTTTGGCTTGTCAAGTCTTGTGATTATATAAGTTATTGTATCTGCTTGCGTTGCTTAATTATGTCGACGCACGTATGCCAGTCATTAAATTATTTATTTCATTACGTTTTCTATAGTGTTGTATGGTTGGCTAATTTTCCACTTTGGTTTCAAGTACAAGGAGCCCAATTATTTTCTAAGGGTAACAATAAACTATTGTAATATGAAAGGTCACTAATAAATAGCTCGATAAATCGAAAGATTAAATTTTTCTTATGGAAAATATTTGTGTGGGAAATGCGGTGATTACCCTGCAATGATTTTGAGCCGCTCCTGGTGTCAAATTAGGGCCGCTCGATCGTACAGGTTGACCCAGTGAAGCGAATCTACTTTTTCATTTGAAATCTACACAAATGATAATCTATCTATTCTCGAGAAAAGAACACCCAATTCTTTGATCTTTGCTAGTCTGATTTTTATAGTTTTCGTATAATTGCTATCTTGCAGTATTTGTTTGGTTTAAAAACTGCTTATTTATGAGATGAAATTTCCAAATTCAAAATGGCGGATATGCTATGGCGAGATACAATATGGACACTAGATGTTAGAATCGTTTACACAAAAATATAACTTTTTAATTTTTAAAATACTGAGTAACCGTTAGTAAAGTTTTATTCGTGTAATATCATTTATTATTTAACGAACGCGTAATAGAGAAAAAAAATATAAAGTTAATTTTATTAAGCAGCGACAAGTTTATTCTGTGTTGAAATAATAATGAAAAATATTTTAATGAAGTAATAAGACTCGTTGGAAACTAAATTGTGATTTTCTAATCGATTTCCAGGCCAACAAGGCCAGCAGGGAGAACAAGAGTTGGCGACAAAGATGTTACAGATTCAGAGTAAAAGATTTTACCTGGACGTCAAACAAAATAAACGTGGAAGGTTTATCAAAGTTGCTGAGGTACGGTATCAAATTATCAAGTGGTGTTGTATCGTTATGAAAAAAGTTATGACATTCTAACTTTAAACATTGCTTTGCATTTCAGATCGGAGCCGATGGGAGAAGAAGCCAAATTTTCCTGGCACTCAGCACCGCGTCAGAGTTCCGGGATCATCTATCGACATTTAGTGACTACTACGCATCTTTAGGTAAATTATATATTATCAAAATAAATAAAAGCTCTTCCTATTATTCTCTAATGCAAATCAAGAATCAAAAGCTTGAAAAAATCCTTTTTTCGAATCTTGAGCAGATTGTTTAAAGCATTAGACATGGCTCTTATCTTCAAAGGTTTGCTATTATATAATATTCATCAACATAAGAAAGTTTTGTTTTTGTGCGTCGCATACATTCTACAAATTCACTTCTCAAATAACACATTTTTATAAAAATAAATGAAAAAATATTGAAATCTTAATTTTTCTAGTTTCAATCGAGTTTGCACCTTTTTCCAACAGTATTCTCTAGATATAATTGATATTATTCTCGTACATTTTACGTCAACCAAACTGTATCTATCATTGTAATCTTTTTCCAAGTTAACTGTTTCTTCATCGATTCACAGGACCTCCAAATCCGGAAAACGTACCAGACGACGGTAAACTCAAGTCGGAAATGATGGTGAAGGATAACAGGCGATACTATCTGGACCTGAAGGAAAACTCTCGCGGACGTTTCCTGCGGGTGAGTCACCCTGTATGTACCGACCAGCAAATCAATCATGTCTTTCTTTATCGCACTTTCGGGAAAACGTTCTGAGAAAATAACAAAAACTATGCATGAATCACTCGAGCACGCAAAATGTATTATATAGGACGGGGCGCCTGTAACGCGCACATCTCTCTCTATCTCTTTTTTCCCCGCTTGAAATGCCAGTGAATCGTCGATTGAATGGCTGTTGCGCGCTTGTGCGCTCATATTGTTACAGGTGTCGCAGACGATAACACGCGGAGGCCCGAGGACGCAAATCGCAATACCCGCCCAGGGAATGATCGAGTTCCGCGATGCGCTCACGGACTTGCTCGAGGAGTTCGGCACGGACGACGGCGGCTTTAAAGGCGACCTGCCTGATGGCCGTTACATGCGCGTCGACAATAAAAATTTCTATTTCGATATCGGCCAAAACAATCGTGGCATCTACATGAGAATCTCTGAGGTATGTTCCTTTACTTTTTTCATTTTTCTATTGCCATCAATATCCATCAGTTTTCCAAATACGCTCCCTTTTTCCCTCCTCTAACCTTTTCATCTTGTAATCTATTTTCTAATGCAGTTATTTTCCTATCGAAATTTACCACTAAATCGTGATAAATTCACGTAAGATTCGTTATACTCATAACTAGCGGTAATCTGGCTTCAATTTGTTCTAGTTTACTGTTTTCTATTTTAACACACTAATAAAATATGTTTTTGAACATTAAGAAGTTTCTAAGTACAAAAAAGACATTTTAATGTTAATACTTATAGTTCAGAAGAGAAATCCTTAAGGATTTTCTCTTGTTCAACTTCAACAATATTGCAAAAATTATGATAATGAAATGTTATCTGTAATGAAAACTCTTCACTACGAACCCTACTATAAAAATAATAAAAAAGAAAGTGGCAATACAATGTTAAACATAATACGACTTGCTTGGTACAACTATAGATATACCAATCACATGTTTTTCTTCGTGTAACTATATCTCCGAAATTAATTCTGCTAGAAGTTCTGTATTGAAAATGATACCAAATGGTTTCTAACACTCTGTAGTACTACATGTTATTTTTTAAGAGAAAGTTTGAAAAAACTTGCTTTAAAATTCCCAAACATGTGTTGTTAACTTGGCCTAAGATTCCCATGTTAAAAGTGCAAACTTTAAAACTGAATATCTTAATTTTGAATACACCAACTTATGCTTTCTAGCCAGCAATATATAAAAGGTCACTATTTTTTTTTATCTTAATTTTATAGATATAAGCGATAGAAATTTATTCAGATGTCAATGTCAGGAAAATATATAATGAAAAACGTTTAAAATTTCAATCTCGCACGATACAAACGGTGTATTGTTCCGCTTGAGTAGCTGCAACGTCGTCACTTCTTCAAATTTCAAAAACTAAAGAAAAGTATTAAAGAGCCACGGTGGCTCAGCGGTAGCGCGTCGGACTCGTACGATAAAGGTCTCGGGTTCGATTCCCGCTCCCGTGAAAAAGCCGGCACCACTGAAACACGAATTTTTCATGTGCTTACT
>JAYJLV010000056.1:16576158-16587771 GCA_036873485.1 Torymus texanus
AGTATAAACAAGTTTTAATATGGCATATCGGCGTCTCTGGTGAGAACCACGGCCATCAAAAATACTACTACTACTACTAAAGAAAAGTATTGAAAAATAGTTCTAAAAACAAGAATACTTATATTTTTTAACTTCATTTTTTTTGTGCATTTCCGATAACATTTTAATCGCTGATAGCTGTCTATTCGCAAAACTCGCTAGCACTCTGCAGTGCAGGCTTGCGTCAAAAAGCGTTGAACTAGAGCAGATTAATGTCAGATTCGTGTGGGGAAATTCAGAAGCTCAAATTCACATGAATTTTTAAGGTTATTGTCTCGATAATGGTGTATGTGTAAGAAACGCTTATAAGATCCGCATTACTTTGCGCACACACGAAATTAATTTATAAATCAGTTAAAATCGAGATATATACAATAGAATGTAGCAAAAATTATACTGATCGGATACATAAAATAATTAAGTGACCTAGTTTTCATTTAAGTAGTTTTCGGTTAGTAGTAGGAAAAAAATGAATTTACAAAAAATTCTTATTAACGACGATATTGACTATAAAAGCAACATCAAATAAAGTTATATAAGTACTATAAAATATAGTATTATTTAAATACAATTTTATTTAATATTATGCATACAAAGACGATGATAAAGGTGCCTATAAAATCTGATTTGCTTAGCAATTTTGTATTTACTATATTATATCTAAACTAATACATTTATCGTTAACATATTATAGTTTATTTTACCCAAAAAGATGATCTGAACACCTATATTCGATTTTTCTATGGTATCTAGTAACCACTACCCACACGTTCTTTGTAACTGTATATATCACACTACGGTATACTGATAACGTTAATGCCTAATTTCAAACTAGTACATCTTTACAATTAATATTTTGTATTTTTTATTTATTTATAATAAAGTAAATATTTGAGCTTAGCTGATTTATAGTTTAGCGTTAAAGACAAGAACAAAACTCGTTAAGATTTACTCGAAAAAAAACTTCTGTATAATCACAAAACGTGAAGGCTCGTAATGTCGAATCATGTCTATGGTGGTATGGATTTTTCACGAGGGTAACTTGGGTAAAGAGTTTTTTTATGATAATAATAAACAATAGTCATTTTTCTTTTATTCAATGTTATTTAAAAGTTGACTAGACACATGGAGAATAGTTTTGAAACATTAATGTAAAATGTAAAATTTAAAAAAAAATGTTTTCAGTTTTTTAACATAACCTCAAAATAATTTCATCTGTAATTGAATTAAATCATTATCAAGAAAGTATAAAAGTCGAACAAGAGTTATCTTCTTGGTCATTTTCTTCGAATTTTTTTACTTTTCTTTATGAAATATCGTGAGAATTGTAGGTATTTTTTTTTCTTTGCAAAATAGAAGTTACAGCATTTTCTACGTTTTCTTTAGACCATTACTGCTGTTTAGATATTCGTTTTCAATTTCTTGGCATTGTTAAATACTAATGTAAAGATAATCATATTATGTACTAAATCGTAAGAACGATCTCCCGTCTGTTCGTAAATCTCGAAATAAATTTAACTATAAAAAGGTATTAAAAACACTGTACAAATTGCAGAGAAAATTTGAAAAGTCAATCCGTTAATTGGAGTCATAGAAAATTGTCTAACATTAAAAAACGATCTTTTCAGTGCAACAAAGTTTGTACGAAATTACCCTGTTAAACCTAAGAAAAACTATATTTAAAAAAATTTTTTTAACTTGTTTTTTCTTATAATTATACTAAAAAACATTCACAGTTATTCAATGCAAATTTTTTACAATGTTAAAAATGATGCTCTATATTTTATTCTTTATAAATTATTTATTTCGGATTTCAAGACAATTTTCTTAAAATATTCTCTCTCTTAAAAAAGTGATGATCGGAAAGTAAAACCAAAATTAAACTGTCATAATTGGCTGATTTTTATAACCTGTAATATTCAATTGGCTGATGTTCCACGATTTTCAGAGATATTTGATTGGTTAACAGTTAGCGAAATTATTAAATATTTAAACTTTAACTTTAGAAAATAAAAAAGTATTACGGAAGTATTTAGATATTTTTAGTTGAAAAAGTAATAACGAATAATATTTCAATTGAACTAATATTTCAAAATTAAAATTTAATATTCTCAAACATTATTGTTATAACTATAATAATAGTACATTTAGAAACGGGTGCGGGAGTCGCTTATTTAGCTCGCTTCGCTTGTGCAAAAGTCACATGAGCTAAATAATCGACTTACGCACTAATTTCGAACAGTATTTTATACCGCTAGCGCCGAAAAATCATACCAAAGTTGTGATTTTGAGGTTAGAGTGGTATAAAATAACGTAAATCAAAATATATCAAGTTGATTCTTTTTAAAAGGCAAAAAATAATTTGTAATTGTAAATAAAATTTTTAAAACGTCTTAAAAAAATAAATAAGTTGTTCATAAATCAACATACATTCTAAATAATAAAGAAATTGTAAAAATTGAATCAAACCCGAATGGAAGTAATAATCGTACAACTATGTTACAATCTAGTACATTATCGTAAATTCTCGCACCATTTGGTACCTTTCGGTACGTTCGATTAAGATGTATACGGGATCGTACCTAAACGTATCGAATCGTACGGAAATTTATGTCAGGGTACTCGAAGGTACAACCTCGTACAGAAACCTACAGAAACTTACATACGCTGAAAAAAATTATTTGTTGTCTCAAAAAATGTCTTGCCTAAGCGTACCGAAACGTACCGAAACGTACCAAAACATGCAGAAACATACCCAAGCGTACAAAAACATACGCAAATGTACGTCGATGTACGTGAATATACGGTGTTGTGAAGAAAATTATAAGAACTTGAAATATACTGGAAAATATTTGTTATTTCAAGAGTTTTTGTAGAATCAAAATTTTTGTAAAATATTACATTTTACAATTCCGTACATTTATGTATGTTATCGCATGTTTCTGTAAGTTCACGTATGTTATTGTACATTGCTTTACGTTTTCGTATATGTCGGTACGTTTCGGTACCTTTCGGTACAAAAATATTTGCATATTGATACATTCATTTGGAACATACAAGTATGTTTCCATTCATTTTCATACGTACATATATGTCACTGTACGTCACCGTACGTTTCCGCAAGTTTAAGGTTTGGTACGTTTTGGTGCGTTTTGGTAGGTTTTCGTATAAAATGTCCGAATCGTAATCAAAACGTACCGAAACGTACCGAATCGTACAGAAAGGTACAGAAACATAGCGACACGTGCAAGAACGTGCCGAAACATACGATAATTTACATTATAGTACCGTTTATTTTTCCCATTCGGGAAGTGACTCAATTACTTGCACATAAAATAAAATATTATTTGATAGTGCAATAAAGTTAGATTTTAAAATTCAACATCGTTTTACTGTTGGTGAACAATAAATTCCACTATTAAATGAAATTGTAGAAATGTTGATTATTCGAGAAACTATTTTAATTTTAGTATAAAGCTTATGACAATCGAATAATAAATGTGGGCATAGGTAAAATGAGCATTGACACAGTTTGCTATTAGTTATAAAATAAATTTAAGACTTTATTATATATTTTGAACGAATGAATAACAATCACGATTTTCGCTTTAGGTGAAGACCAACTTCAGGACGGCCATAACTGTACCGGAGAAGTCCTGGGCAAAGTTCCGCGATGTGTTCGCTGATTATTGCGAGAAGATGAAAGAGGGCGGCAGCGGCCTCGCGGGTGGCATGGGCTCCGGTATGGGTGGTTTGGGCGGCATTGGCGGCTCCTCTGCCGGGCCCAGCAGCGTCCTCGGCAACGACAACAAGTCCCAGGGGGTGGCGCAGGTATCGTCGCCGTCCGGAGCCTCGCAGCAGCAGCAGCCTAATCCCAACCCGAACCTAGACTCTCCTCTGATCAAGTGAAAAAGGCTTTAACTTAATATGAACTTTGGAAATTTTCATCTGTAACTCGTTTATTCGAATCGTTATGCGTACCTAAAAGAGTGTACTAAAAAAAAAAAAGGAAAAAGGAAAAACCGAATGAAGCGTCTGTCAGAGAATCATCGAGAGTCGAGAGACACGATCCCATCATCGTCTTCTTCTTCTACTTCTCCGTCGTCGTGGCCGTGATCTTTCTGCAAAGCAGAAGCGCCAAGAGCTGCTAAGTGTGTGAACGAAAAAAAAACAAAACAAAAGAGATATCTAATTTCCTGCTACCCTTTACGATGGTCGTTCGAGTACCTTTGAAAGGTCTTGTGCGTCCTGGTGATTTCCCGCTCTTAGGATCATCGATTTAAAAAAATGAAACGTCTTGAGTACGTATGCGCATACATGCTTCGAATCTTGTGTGTACATGCGTATGCTATATATATATGTGTGTATATACATTATTAAAATGACGACGCCGGTGAGTTAGGAGAAATTTTCTTTTCATCGATGAATTTTGCTGATATTTGAAGATGCGCCTGTGCGATTTAAAAAATGAAATCCTAGACGGATTCCAGTTGCCATCGATTAACGTTATGAGTCCTACTGTTCATTTCCTGATTGTTAGCCAGGTTTAATAGACAATTCAAAAGCATACGTACGTACATTACTTAGCGTTACTTGTATTTGATTTGTTGATTAAATTTTCTTTCCGAGCACTTTTTGATTATACTTTGAATTTTAACACTTTCTTTGCTCTTCAATGCATTTCGTCCAATCGTGAGACTCCTCAAATGGGAAATGGACTGTAGTGAAGGTTACGTTACAATTGAATTTGATCGTTTAGATTTTATGGATAAATAGTTGTTATTATAACGATCGCATCGCCCTGGAACAGAGCCGAGCATCGACCCTTCCAGCTTCGCTCTTTGCTCTTTGATAACTGACTCGCAACGAACAAGTGTTGCTATAATGCTCTCGAAGTGAGAAGTAAAGAAAAAAATGAATAAATTAATATTAATTAATTGTTTTTATTATAAGGGAGAAATTATATTGTAAAATGACGAGCCTCTGAGGCTTTTTATGAAATACGTTCACAGGCTTTCGAATGTGAGCGTTCTTGATTTTTTGACGGGTGGCTGCTGACAAAAGGGTGGCTCTCGTCCCTTTCCTAAGCGACTGTTGATCGGTCCTGTACACTGTGACACCGTACATTCGTTTGCAAAACTGAAAAAAACGACGTCTCTATTAAATAATAATAATGAAATAATATATAAACATAGGGAGAAAAATGAAGAGATGCTAGACCCATACGAATCTATATGATATTTACATTATATAACGTTAATTATGTTGCGCCCCGTTGAACACTGCAGGCAGAAAAAACCACACGTACACACACGTGCATATACTGTATATATACAATCCTATATATCGTCTATGTATACCGTGTGTAAATACATTAACATTATAACAAAATGATAAAATCAATATTTGTAAAGGACAAAGACAAAATTCACAATACACATGACATACATAACACTGACACTCACACACGCATACACACATGCGTACATGAGATACGGAAGTTGCGTACCTAATTTACGTTACGTTTCGAGGTCGACGCGGCCGACTTCTAACACAATTGCATATTAGGTATGTATTATACGAAGGCATATTAGGTATTTATATAGAATCTATATAACTGTATAATTGTAACGAAATGCCAATGTCTGGCGGGACCCAGAAGAATTGGCATTCCAGATTTGACGTAGACACATCATTGTACTGCGTGAATGAGAAAAAGAGCGAACGAAAAAAAATATTAAAGAAAAATTATTTAATAGTTTTAACATTGTCATAATCGGTCCATTCGATTAACATTTTGTTTTTCCACGCTTATGTAGAATAGTAGCAAGTCAGTGAGAGAGAAAGAGAGAGAGAGTGAGAAAGAGCGAGACAGTGAATAGCCCGCGGAAATCGGCAGACGCTTCTTCTGGGTCCCTTGTTTCGGACGCAGGAAGATAGATGACAGAAAAAACGGGAATGCTTCAAAGAACTTTTTAAATGATACGTGACAGAGAGAAAAGTGCAGGAAATATGATAAAAAAAGGATAAAACAAAAAAGATAATACAGAAAAGTGTATAAGAGAGCTGGTTGTTAGAAATAGTTTGGTGTTTCGTTTGCTGTTTTACATCGTTGCATAACGGTTGATGGTCGGCCGTTGCTGATAAACTGCGATTTTACGTCTAGAAGTGAAAACTGAGTGAAAACAAGAATGTTTCACAATTAGTCGACCTATGCTCGTGATTGACAATGGGATAATCATTGCTGTTATTGCGGTCACTGCTAAAGAAAAAAAACACAAAAAAACATAAAAAAAAACAAATACATCTCCGGCGATGTTCTCGCGCAGTTGCGATTGAAATTTTCGAGTTTCTCACGACTCGTAAAACTTTATAAATCGAAACACTGCGAGTAAAGCCAAATTAAAAGAGCTGATTTTTAAATAAAAACTACACAAAAAGTAACTTGTTTACCCTTTATTGCACACAAAGAAAATTTCTATCGTTCTTGTACGAGAGTCGCCTTGATACTGCGATCATTACGATTATATTAATTATTACGGTTATATTGTCATCAATTATTAACATTATTATTGCGATTATTATGATTATTATTATTGCTATTATTATTGCTATTATTATTATTACTATTATTATTATTTTATTAGTCTCGTTATTACCAGTACATTACCAGTTGTGACCTAATCGAAAATCGCAACGATGCTTTGATAGCTGCTGTCGATGTTTCGACTAGGTCAAAGTCGATGGGCTTTCTCTCACCTTGTAATGAAAGAAATATCCCTTTTCCGCTTCCTGCTCATTATTTTACGATTTGATTTATTTTTACTTCTGGGTGATAAAAGTAAACAGTTTTTTTATTTATGAAAACCTCGTTCTTTTTTTTACTTATCAACATAAACTGAGATACACAAGTCTATAAAAAAAAAGAAATATATATATATATATATATATTTACAGTACATAAATATAAAAATGGAGCGAAATGAAAAAAAGCTGGTTTTCGCTCGAGCCAATCGCTGATACAAAAAACTGGCTGTCTGCGAATCACGCGTGTCGCTGCGATAATGCAAAAACAAAACCAGATATATATATATATATAATAAACAGTGCGTTCTGCCATAAAAGTGTGTGCGTGCGTGTGCGTGTGTCTTCTTTTCTCTGTGTGTTATGCGTGGGCAAAACTCTCGAGTTCCCACATAAGCGTGTGCCGAAGTGCGTACATTATTTCATCCGTTTCGAGGAGAAAATTAAAAGAAATGAAGATGAACAGCTCGGATGACGCGCGGAAGCCGCAGGCGCAGCTACGAAGAGACGATATAGCAATCTATGTTGATTTTGATTCGTTGAAAGCGCTGATCATGCGCCTATATACTTATGACACCGTACGCGCGACTTTCGTCTCTCCTAGGCTCGCTAGTGGATCCGCGCGACGAATACACAGAATGATACTTAATGGTGTGGGCGTTCAACGGTTTTCAATAAACGATCCTTAAGCGTTAATCACTTTCGAGAATATCGATATCAGCATAATAATATTATATTGTTATATGATTATCGAGTCACTTTTATCGAATATAAGAGAAGCAGGTAAAGAAAAATCTGAGCATGAGATAGCAGATGCAACACAAATGAAGTATAAAAAGAAAATAAAGAAGTATAAATAAAGAAAAAGTCGTAATATGAATATACAAACAAAAAAAGAAAAAAAAATCAAGTCTTTCGAAGGTTGAAGTTCGCAATAGCGATTATTTCTTCGGATAGACGTTTCGCCATAGTTCGTAATATTTTAAATTATCAAACAGATGCGAGAAAGATTAAATAACACGTGGGCGAGAGACCGCGAGATCAACGTTTCTGGAATCCCTGTAGTCGTGAGCGAATATATGACGACGATAAAAAGATAAAAAGCGAAAATTCTTTTTTCTTCTGTCTGCATTGGGAACAGGCCTCGCACTTGAATTATTTCACTGGACTTCACTGGTCACTGTGTAATTCATAATAAAAAAAGAATATCACGTGATTTTGTCGAATGAGAAAACCCCCCGCACTTTCTTTAATTCTTCCATTCTTCATCGTAATTATAAGATTCCAATGTGTATAAATCAAATAAGAAAAATGTTATCTATGATATCTTTAATACGAATGTAAAGTAAACTCTTTGTTCAGAAAAAACGTTTGTTTACGTCTATTAGTGGTAAAAACATCGTACGAGGAGGTGCTTGGAATTAAAACGTTGAGCGTTTCAATGTTCATTTGAATAATTTGAGTATATATATATATATATAAATATTAATATAAAGTCGACCAGCGGAGAAACGGACGAATGTGATCTTTCGCCCATCGATAAAAAATCGTAGATAGATACAGCAAGATGCCATTTATATATTAAAAAAACTTAAAAACAAGATCGTATAAATATATAAATAAATAAATATATATATAAATATATATATGCACATGCATACGTGTATGCGTGAGCATGGGTGTATGTGTGTGTGAATATATTAGATGAAACATTCATCGGGAATTGTAAAATCGAGAAGCTGCTAAATTCTGAATAAGATTAAGAGTGAAGAATGCATGGGTGTTATAATGAACGAAGCAAAAACAAAAAAGCATGTCCACCCGAAAATAAATTAAGCAATTGATGCTCGCTCGTTAAGTAGAGATCCAAACAAAAAAAGGAAACACGAAAAGCAAAGTAGTTTGGCTCACGTTTGGGAAAAAAAATCATCGCCTCGATGTTAAATGTAACACGTTTTACAAGGTAACAGAGCATTTCATTTTATAACATTTCTACTGTCTCTACTTTCACCCAGCTTTTTCTCTTAATTTTATAGACAGTTATTGTTCCTTTCTTCATGTCATCCTTTGATCAATTATTTTTTATAGCATTATGTCTGAAGTGGCTCATTACGTTGGTCTGTCCATTCTTTTCCTACGTTTTTAAGGCGAGTTTCTCTGCGTTTGTAATCTTCTCTGTGCATTTTATTTTTTTGACAAAGATTCTGTTTGCTTCATAAGTCATTCATTAAGTCTTCTTGTAGAATAAGTCATTTATTTCATCAGAAGGTAGTTACGTCTCGTTATGCGTAGATTGTGCGAACGGTTACCGAAAATTTCTTTTTATTACGCTCATTTTTCGTGTTTCTTTATATACATTGTGAATCGCTTGTAAAAGTCCCAGCTTACGCTCAGATACCTTATTATTTTTTATTATTCAGGTTCCTTTATTACTTTAGTGATAAACAGTAGGAAATGTAAAATTTTTACTAACTATTTTCATTTAAGATGGTTTAATAAAGATTAAATTTATCAATTTTTAAAACTTTCCATTAATGGTAATATCGAAAGAAATTCTCTCACAATATTCTTAGTTGAAAGCAGTTGTTTTATTTATTATTCTTTTGGCCATACCTGTCACGACGATAGTTGGAAAAAAGTAGACGAGGAGTTCGAAAATGCTCACTGATGCCTTGGGCGATTCAACAGGTTTCGAGGGGAAAGGTCGCCGAGGCTACGAGGAAGCCGAAGAGGAGGATACAGCCGACGGCGCTGTTGAAGCGCCAGAAAAGCGAGTCGCTCGCCGGCGAACCGAACCCCCTGTCCCCGTCCTCGTGATCTGAAGATGCATCAACACTCAAGATGCGTTCCGCCTGTGCCTCCGATACGAACGTTCCCGGTGCTCCGTCTCGTGCCAATTCGGAATTACGATGAACGATATATAGCGCGCGATCGAGACTTTCAGTTTTACAATCGGGTTCGTAACAGTGATTTCCAACTACATAACGAATTCACATTCATGTTACGTATCATTTCTTTATTCTGTTAACATAAATAGTTTTACCAGTTATTACCAACTTATGTATACCATTATTCTCTGACGCATTGAGCGGATAATTTTTCACGTTACTCTTCCATATACAGTCTCAATAAAATTTATTCATTCTGATTGACTCGATATTTTTTTCTAAGGTTTACTCACATTTTCAAAAATTCCGTATTATTTTCATTGAAAATAATTTATTCTAAATTCACTAATTCATATATCTATGAATAAAATATATAAAAATAATTTTATTTACAATTTCATATACAATTACTTTATAGTATGCATTACAAAAACATGATTATTTATAAAAGAATTTTAATTCTAATTAATTCATAATTATTTCATCATCAACACTTGTAGGTATTACTGATGTTTGTGTAAATTCTTCAATATTTTCAAAAAATTCCAAATATTCTGGTAACCACTCAGGAAAGTGAGATATTAAAATTAATGCATCATCACAATTTTTTAAAAAGATTTTTTTAAGCAATTGTACTGTATGAACTTTTGATTTGTCTGTGTGATAACTTGGTTTGATCCTTAATAGTATCACACAAGGTTGTAAATTTCCTGGGTAAAGATCTAATGTGTCTTTATGGTACTTATTACAATATATCTGCAGTTTGCTTAAAATATTTTGAATGAAATCCTGAGTTACTTCTGCATATTTAGTTGTAACGAAAAATTCTTTCAACTGTTTTACAACTAATAGAAACAGTGATGGACTGTCTACCATTTTTTCATAAAGACTATTCATTTTATCAAATTGTACACAATTACTTTTATTTGAACAATATTCAATAAAACAGTCTGTCAAAGGTTTTTCAATGAAATATGATTTCTGATATATATAAATTTCATCTACAAAAGATGATGTCAGTTTTAGATCATTGCTTTTATATATTATATGTTGTAAAAATTTTATACTTTTCTCATTCTGGTCTAACGTCACAATTCTCTCAACAACTTTAGAAAAATATATAATTAGAGATCTATTGGTTGTTACGGAATTTAACAATATTTCCCCTAATTGTGTAAGGTAATTAATATCATCACAGCTTTTTATAACATCTTGTGTTAAATATTTTTTCAGGAGTTGAATTAAAAACTTATGTGCTTGTTCCGAGTCTTGAAAAACTGAAAGATTTTGTGCATTTCCTTTTACACGACTCCAATCTCTTAAAGCTTCCTAAAATATTATTAAAAAAGAACAAATATAAGTATTACACAGAGATTAAAATTAATTAATTTGTTTGCATTTGAACTTACAATGATATTAAGTCTAACTGAATATCGCTGATAAGCTTCTTTGGAAACCTTATACGATAGCAGTCTTGTAAATGATTGGGATAAATTATCAATTAAAATATTCCTTATCACTGGGAACTCTACTTCATCTTTAATAGACTGCCATTCATTTGACGATTCAATATTTGTTGGAATAGTGCTATTGTTAATAATATTTTTTAAAATATTAGTATCCATTTTTCCTTTAAAAGCATATTATTTTTCAAACGATTTTAATAGGTTTCAAATTATTTTTTCGTATTATCACTTGAAGTTTTTCTTGTGGAATGTATTTTGGTTGTTGTACATATAGTAAATACAAAAACATTTTCAAGTTTGCTGATATTTTTATTTACAAACACATCACCGGCAGTACATATACTTATACCAAAGAATATAGACGCATATAGAAGAACACTTCTTATGGGCGGGTAGTGCAACACCGCCGTAACACG
>JAYJLV010000056.1:16587871-16622614 GCA_036873485.1 Torymus texanus
ACTATACATGTTACCCAAAGATTTCGTCCGAAAATTTCTTAAGGAGTACTCTTCTATATGCGTCTATATTCGTTGCTTATATACACATAATAATGTACAGGTTAGGTCTCCACATCGTTCTTCTTTCCTTTTGCTTGGCGCTGCTGGTGACACTGTAACTGCGATTGCGGTCTGTTCCTTATTTATAAGTACCTATACGAGCCATCATCAGGCGCGGTGCGCACGTAAATATGAGATTGCTGGTATCTTCTAAAATAAAAAATACGAGGGCGAACATGCTTCCTAACTCTATTTCATATATACGTGCATTGAACGAGTCATTGTTTAAAATACTGATAGGCTTGGTTGAAATTTCAAATATGAGCAAATAGTAAACATTAAATAAAGAATTTTATATGAAAAGGATTTTTAAACGATCATTATATTTTATTATTGAAGACATTTTATAATTTGATAGAATAATAAATTTATTTTAAAATTTGTGTTAATCAATAGAAGTTATTTTTTTTAAATAACCACTTAAAAATTAAATTTATTGCAGATTAAATTTTAGATAATTTTGGTTTTGACGATACGGAACAATTGAAAAGGGTATGTTATTTTATTACTTGACAGTTTTAAGATTCTGGATTCAAGGTTTATGCATTTGATAGACGTATTTGAATAATTTTCTAATTCTGAATATCTTTCTAAAAATATACCTTATTAACTTCGTAAGATTAGTTGAAAAAACAACCAAAATAATAAAGGATGTAAGTTTTGTGTAGTATTGTAGAAATAATTAAGTATAATTTTATTTTAATTTTAATATTGTTAGTTTTAAATGAATGTAGTCATATATTTTCAGTAAATATGTATATTCCACTTTTTATTGATAATGACGATTTCCTACAATATAATTCTATATACAAATAGCATTCTACAAAACAAAGAAATCAACTTATAACAACAGTGTACACCGAACAATTTATCAGCAATTCGGTATAGAGAACGTACGATTATGCCAATTATTTCTCATTTCATTTGTTACTTTTAACACAAGTTTTACAAATTTGACGACAAACTATAGTATATTTTTGTATTCTTTTTACTTTTCTTGATAAAATTTTATCATTTTTTTCTTCATTTTACATAATTATAAGCATTATATTTACGCATATCAAGTGTCGCGTACAATCGTATCATCATGTGGTATACATGTTTAAATAGTTTCACTACCTTAATATTTGTCTTAAATATACATATATCATTTTTCTGTTCTCAACATTTTTTCTCACACGTACGGCGTGAGTGTCATTATTAGTCTAAATGATAATCGTAAATAGGAACTGTGATTGCCTGATGTGTTCCCGTTCACTTGAAACTCACCGCGTAAATTCTTATTGATGTTTTCACGCCAATTAATAGTGATATTTCTTTCGTGATAATGTTGAGTTGCAGGTGAACGTTCTTGACACGCATAATGCGCGCCCACAGGCCGTAAGAAGGCACAAGACCCGCAACACACGAGCTCCTAACTTTTAGACAATCCTGACATTTCATTTTTTTTAAATTATTTCAATGTCAACTAATTAGTATTGTTTTTCAAAATATTACCCCTTACAAATTGCACAGTTCAGAAAAAACCATCGCCCGTTTATGCGTCATTGTATTGCTATAAATAAACGCTGCTAAGTCGTATACACATATTCGCATATCACTTTTTCATCTAAAGCTGCTTTCGTTTTATTTCTTTCGAAAGTTCAATGGAAAATCAAAAACACAATTCGCACAAATAAGGTCTGTTGTAGATTTTCACTTTTAATAGTCGTATACCATATAATTTTTCCTTTAACTTAATAAATTCATTAAATATAGAAGAATTTTATTCTTTTGGGATGTAAATTTTTATTACAATCAGATTTGATACCTCTAGCAATTTATTAATAATTCGTGAGCTACCATAAATATTAGTGAAGTTGCAATTCAAAATGTTTTCTTAGTGCCAAGTTTATCGCCGAAAAAAGAAGTAAAGTGGGAAAAGAGTTCTATAAAAAGAAAATGGAAATAAAAAAGGTAACACAAATTAAAAAATCAGAAAAATAAATTGTTTTCAACATGTTTATTAAAGACAATGGCAAGAGGATATCTTACACGCTATAAATGGCAAATAATAATAAGAAATTAGAAGTTCGTTTTACGGCACATAAAGAATGATAAAAAAATAAACAAACAAACGAAAAATATTCTGTCAGATAATTATTGTAAACTGGGAGCACTATAATAAAAAAATGATAAATAGATAATATTTACAAGATAGGAAAGGAAACGAGGAAGACAAAAACAAATGAAATGAATGACGAACATTTAAAATTAAAACATAACTGACTTGTTAACTTCATTGCGCTCCCAAATTATAATTTTCATTTTGACTATGAGTGAAAAGAAAGTAAAATTATCATTACATATGAGTCAAAATATAAACAAAACATTGGCGAAATAAAACGCAAATAATGGGCGATAATATAGTAATAATTACAATGATAAATGTATATAACAATCTAAAAGCACCTTATTTTTTACTATAATAACGACGAATCTAAGTAACATGACTGCGCTCAAGTCGCACATTATTCTTTTTTCCCCTAAATCACGCAAAGGCTCCAAGAGATTCATCGTTAATATTAATTAATCGATCAACTGCTTAAAAGATAAAATCGCTCAAAAACTTAAATTTTTACTAAACTAATTTTCTAAAAATTTTGACAATCCAATGTACCTGTTATTTCTTAAAACGCTCGACGGAAACAACTGCAATTGAAAGTAAATTTTTCACTCGCTAAATTTTGTGTTACTACATACGCCGCGCAAACCGATGCGACATTAAATTGCACAATAGAAAGAAAGGACAAGTATAATGTACAGTTCTGCACAACAACGCTGGCGCAAATTATACAATAAGTTATGGGGTTGAGCAGTGAAACGGATGGTTTCTTTTTATACAATTATGGCTTTATCACGATAAAATTTTCTGTGTCTATGGTTTAAGACGCTTCCCTGCTTATATTTTATTGTGAATATCACGTAATTAAGTAAATTCATTATTTTCGTCGAATCATTCTCAAACTCTGGCGCTCCATCTTCATTCACTCGTATACAATACACGCAAACGCATGATATTTCATTAGACGCAAATGCATTTGATCTTTCTTTTTGCCTATCCGGTGTCGGTTCACCGATGCTTTCGTGAAAATTACCCCGTACGATAAGTATAGTGACTGTAAGTACATCGTGTATTGCATTGTAATTTTGGAATTCAGCACATTGTCAGTTCATCATATATATATATGTATATATGGCCGAGCGCAAGTAAGATAGTTTCATTTATGGCAGTGAAATTTCAGTTCTTCGTATCATAAGTGTAAAATAATGATTTTTTGCTTTTTCCAAAATTGCCAATCCAAATTGGTCGACTATGAGAATGAACGCTCGGCTGTATAGAGAGCGTACGTTGGCAACTTTCGCAATTATTAGGCTAGCCTTATTACTGGAAGTTATTATTCTTATTCATCTCGCGCATGTAGACGATTTATAAAAATTATAATAATTCTTTATCGTTATAATAACTATTATAATTACGCAAGAAAGACGATGCGTACGCACCGCGGGCTACATATTTGCGGATATGACCGATAAAAAAGAACCAAGATTATCAAGAGCATTAGGTCACGCGTCAACGACTATTCTCATTTCATCTTCTCTTCACTTTGTTTCGCTTTCGTCCGTTCTATAATATTGTTTATATTGTTATATGTATTTAAATGTTATATTCACGCAAAAAGAAGACTGACACGACATGGAGGTAGCTGTGGTGTGGTTCGTATTAACTTGAAACAGTGTATACAAGCAACTGTTGCCTGCAGCAGTATAAAAAACTTGTAACAAACAAACAAATTAACAAATAACACATAAAAGACAAAAATAGAGTTTTCCCGCAGATCTCGCTTTTACGCTCTGGCTGCACGTATCTCGATTTTTCTCCACTATTTCATTCAGTTAGTACAAGTATTAGCAGTATTAAGTAGTAGTAGGTTCTATAAGTAATAGTATCACGGCCTGCCTGCTTCAGTTTTCCTGAGTTTGTTATTATGTATTATTTATCATAATGCATTTACAAAGTCGAGTGACTGAGGGGCCGAGACGAAATGTTGGCAATCAAAGATGCACTGCCTTTTATTTCTCTGGTCTTGTAAAAGTGACGAAGAGTGCCTGGCTGGATCGAAGATTCGAGTGTCAACGCAATTACTCGTCGAAGCTTGGGTCCATCAGTGGGCGTCTTCGAGGGACGGATCTCAAAGGCAATGTCGAAGACCCAACAGAGCTTCGTCTCGGAGCCTCGTCCCTTGCGACTTTAATCTAAAACTATTGCAATACTGTTATTGTTAATTGTAAGTTCAGTGACTATTGCGGACTATTTCGGGTACGTTTCTTCCGCGGGGTCGTATGCCGATCGAGAGACAGCGGGCAATTCACATTTGTATATATATATATTTCACTTTATATCTTGGCTACGATATGAGACTCGGTAAAAATACATTTGTATAATCTTTTCTTTAATATAAATATATATATAGAAGAGTGTATACATATAACTATATAAATACTGCAGTAGAAAACTATTATTGTATAGAGGCTGACTCGACGGCGACTTTGATGCATAAATATATGTATATATGTGTGTATGTATATGATATATATAATATACGTATAAATTCTGACTCTTTGCAACGTGTTGTCGCTTATGTACTTGCTCTACGTTATCTCTCGTTCATTGCCTAACAACCCTTTGGCTTGGTATATTAATTATATTTATATGATAAATGTGGAATCACTGTAATCGTACGTCGGAGACACGAATAATGATTAAACAAAGTCGTTTAGTCGATAAATCGGCGAGATCATATACAATTAAAGAAAAACTATTGGTTGGCATTGATTGCTGCTTGCTTTAAATAAAAATATATAATTATATCTCTCTGTTAATTTGGGCTATGGCACGGAACGGTTTTCTTCGAGTTCCCCCTTTAACCTTTCGATTCGTTCATCGATCGCCTAACAAATTGCATCGTCTCCTGACGTTTGATCATCGATATCATTCCAACCCTTTATATAATATTTCATACACAATTTTACACATACAAACGCGCACACGCGCACACACACACACACACACTCGCTTTAAAACGCTATCACCCATTTAATAGTTTCCTTTCCTTAAAAGATATTAATGTACTATTACTATTATTAATATTACTATTATTACTATAATAATTATTATTAATATTATTGTTATTACTATTAGTATTCGTATTATTATAATACACGACTTGATCAAAGCGCAGAAAGTTTAATGTTTTATTTGTCCCTTTCTTGTTCCTAGTTTTGCAATGCCCTAAATAATTTTAAGGTCATATTAAAGATTCCGGATGAAAAAATTTGTACTTTTTGATGATTTTCCTTCCATTATTCTTTTCCTATACTGGACAGGACAAGTATCTTAAATCGATTTTTACTTAAAAATTTTTCATACTACATTAGAGAGCTTCAAGGCAAGAAGTGGTTTCTTTGTACCGACTATAAACCTGATATTTGTTCGGAGCCTTAAGTCTTTGACCGAGAGATCGAATCTTCCTCATTAAAACTGCATCATCCAAATTTAACACTTGTTTTCTTTTACATCAATTTTCACGCTCACTATAAATACTCTGACAACGCGCAAAACGAGTAAATCTGTTTCCTTTAATTCGAACATGAAAAGTCCACGTTAAAATGTTCCTGATTCAGACTTAATATTTCGTATACAAGTTTAGTATCTTTTCCAAGACGGTATACTGCTGTCGTATACAAAATTACTTTTTCATCGTTTGATTTTAAAATATAGCGCCTTTATTTTTATTGCGAGTTCCGTAGTCATGTTATTTACGAATTTCCTTCCTTTCTAGAATCAAAAAATTACTTTTCATCCGTCAATATTTTTATCAGATAAGTCTGCGCTCTTTT
Organism: Torymus texanus; assembly: GCA_036873485.1. Lineage (NCBI taxonomy): Eukaryota > Metazoa > Arthropoda > Insecta > Hymenoptera > Torymidae > Torymus > Torymus texanus. The sequence continues at coordinate 16,593,911 of JAYJLV010000056.1, forward strand.
TCTGATATCTACCCTTACAACTACGATTAGTATACTCAGAGTATTGTATACAGTACTTAGATCCGCAAAAAGTCTAGCTTTATAACTACTCGACGATATAATTTCTCCGTTGCATTCATTCAGTTTCTCCTCTTTCATTCGTCAACGGCATACTTGTTAACTCTTAAAAAGAATAGATTCTTGTAATATGAGTTGCTCGATTTCTTTTTCTAGTTTTTCTAAACTGATCAGACGCGAACCGCTAACACGTTGCCGAGTACGTAGGCGAATTCAGCGACGTCATCTATTCGCGTAGCTAACGAGGAACTAAGCTTTTTCTCATTTCGTTGAACGGCGTCACGAATTTGAATCTTTGAATAACGAGCAAGATTACTTTTGGTCAAGAGTGAAAAAAAAGAAGAAATGGCAAGAGGAGCTCGGCCCGATGGGGAAATCGAAAAGAAGCGGAGTGTCATTTAATCCGGCAGCCGAGCCTTTGTAGTCCTGGCAAGCGCAGTGCCCCAACGAGGTCAAACTAGCTCAATAAGGTAAAATGGCTTGGCGCCGCCGCTGGCAGGAGCGCGGCCCGAGGAGGAGCTAGTCGGCCTTGACGACCTCGGGCTCCTCGCTCTCGCTGAAGTCGTCCTCCTCGCCGGCGGACGACTCGGCCTCCTCGGGCGCCGCCTGCCGCTGCAGCTGCTGCTGCAACTGCTGGTGGTGGTGGTGCTGCTGCTGCTGCAGCTGCTGCTGCTGCTCCTCGTGCATCATGGCGCTGCGCTCGTCGCGGCTGATCAGCGGGTAGTCCTCGACGGAGAGCCCGGTCCGGCCCACCAGCTTGTCCATCGCGCTCATATGCGCCATCTTGGCGTGGGCGGCCGCGTAGGCGGCGGCCTGCTCGTGCGTGAGGTTCATGGCGCCCAGGGCCGAGTTCTCGGCGATGAACTGCAGGAAGGTGTCGACGATGGCCGAGCCCGTCGCCGGGTGCGTCTGGTGGTTCGCCCCGTGGAAGGCCGCGGCGTGGTGGCCGTCGGAGCTCTTGCCGCCGAGGGCGTTGGACGGGGCCCTGTGGCCGTGGCTGGGGCCGCCGGCCGGCACCTTGGTGATGACGGTGTTGTTGTTGGGCGTGGGCGAGCCGTACCTGTGTGTCAGAGGGGCGCGTTAGTCGGGGCCGCGAGGGGCGGGGCCGCAGGGGCCGCGGGGGCCGCCGGGACTTACCTGAGGCTGAGCGGGAGCGTGAGGTCCTCGGGGTCGTCGCCGCCGCAGATGGAGCTGCCGGCCTCGGAGGCGGCGGTGCTCTGGCCGCGAGGCATCTCCAGCCGCATGTCGCCGCGGCGCGGCCCGGTGGGGCTGGCGCGCGCCCGCAGCTCGGCCGCGCTGACCTTGACGCCGGCCTTGGCGAGGAGCCGCGAGGCCAGGTCGGGGTCGAAGGGGCTGGGCATGGGCAGGACGGGCAGGTCCTTGGTGCTGATGCCGCGGTGCTGCCGCGACATGTGCGAGTGCAGGGAGTTGCGCGACTTGGCCACCGTGCCGCAGAGCACGCACCGGTAGCCCGGGCAGATCGTGTGCTTGTCCTCGAGGTGGGTGCGCAGCGTGTGCGCCGACCGGTAGATCTTGCCGCACTTGGGGCAGGGCCGCGGGTCCGTGGCGCGCACCCGCAGTATGTCGATGCTGCGTCGGCCGGTCACTGTGGAGGCAAAACATTATCGTTAGTAATCGTTGCAGGCGCTGCTTGCTTTCATTGTTTTCATCGTCATTGCGTCTTTCGCGAATTACGATGGAAATGCAATAAACATTAACTGAACAGTGAAACTGAGAGAAATTAGTTCTTTACCTAGTCGGCACTTCGTCAAAAAGTCCTGATAACTCAAGTGATCGGGAAAATAAAGATAGAGTCAAGAGACAGATTTATGTTAAGGAGGAGAGCATGCACTGTGGCGGATAGATGTGTGGAAGGAGAGTCTGGCGAATCAACAAGAGGCAGACTTCACTAAATACCTTTTATTATACAAAGCATTATTGAAATAGTACAATTTTTTTACTCTTGCTGTTTTTTTTTATTTTTTGTTTCTTCATCTTTCGCATGTAATTAGTTATGCACAAGCCAACGGGTTTTCTTCTCTTTCATCTAAAATAATGCGCGCACGATATATTTATACATCTTTTTTATTCGCATTCGCACGGATATCCGCTGACGCCGAAAATCGCTCACATTGGATATAAATAAATAACTTTTTTTTTTTTAATTTTTTTGACAATCGTGTCTCAGAATGAACAGAAGCGTGTTTTCAACGTCAGTGTATACATACGCGTCTAATATAATATTTGGGGAGACTACCTTCTCGCGATTCACGATAAACGCGGTAAAGGTATGAAAAATGCATTTTTTTCAATTTTTTTAAAATTTCTTTCCATCGTTTTTCATGAAAAAAATGAAGATTTTAACGGAAAAAGCCGATCGCGTAAAGGTAGCCTCTCTGCAGTACGATATTTGTCAACATGAAATTGTTTCTTCAGTTTATATAGTCGGCCGTTTCTCTCTAGTAACTTTATGTTTTACCTTTCTCTCCCAACTCATCTCCTGTTCGCGAACGCAACAATTTGTAAATGTCGAGAAGACTTTTTACTCCATTTTATGAAATACTGACGAAAAACGCAAGGTCGTAGAAAAATAAGGCTAGGCGAATTCTTGGGTCAATGCGCTACGGAGAATTTCGTGATTTTCCTGTTTTTCTTTTTTTTTTTTACATATTATTATTTGAGCCTCTTTAGCGACTGCATCATTATACAATGGGGGCGGGAACTAGGGAATCGTTGAGCACGTCGCTTTGTCATCTATTATTACATATTCTTGCGTGTTCAGTCTAAGAAAACCGATTCTTTCACCGGTGTCGCTTTTTTAAAAAAATTAAAAAATTCTCCATCTTCTTCATTTTTTTTTGTTTATTTACTCGTTATTTGTTTACTCTTTGCACTACGTTTCGCTATTTCTGCCTTACGTCGTTCTCCTCATTATTTTTTTTTATCGCCTTATAGAACTATATATTCTAGAATTTCTAAGTCTTAAAGCTATCTTCTTGTAGCGTAAGGCTGGCTTACTCAGCTTGGAGGAACATTGTTTTTCGCGATATATTAATTTCAACGTTTTTAATCTAGTGTGCTCTAAATACAGTCTAACTCTATAAACTTTGTTCGTCTGTACAAAGTCTCATACGCCCGTCATCATATATATTTTACGTGTATACATCTGTTTAATATATATTTATAGATCTATATATCTTTTTTCTTATTTCTTCTTTCTCCGACGTATTCATATATACATGTACAGGTCTGCATGAGTGTATCTGTTAATGTATTAGTGTGCGTTTTCTCGCGACGGGCGCGAAGAACGTCGTGTACGAGAAAAAATGAAAAGAAGAGAACGTAAAAGAAGATAAAATGGGCAATGGGAGTCAAAAAGCATATATATAGAGTTTCCTTTTTGTCTCGTATATACATATATATATATATATCACCCGTGAAAAGCTAGAAAAGTTGAATCGAATCGCGGCGATCGCGAAAAATCACAGAAAGCTCGAGAACAAATTTGTCGCAACGAAAGTTCCATATACACACGCATAATTATAAAAATATCGTCTAAATTGAAAAATGTCTCGGCCGAGAGCACGGTATCTGCGTGCATGTAAGTGTAGCTGTGTGTGCGTGTGTCTGTGTGTATGTGTGTGCGTGTCGGGGCACTTCTTGATCACCGCTTCGTCACTCTTCAGCAAGACATACATACACGGCCACGCTATTGCCTACTGGGTTAGTCGCTTCCTCAGACGTAGGTCCACCTGAGGGCCTTTATCTGGTCCCACTGAACCGGATGTTTGAGCCTCATGTGGTTGCGCACGCTGTTCGGGTGGGAGAAGGTCTTGGAGCAGCTGGTGACCGGGCAGGTGGGCGAGTCGCGCGGATAGTGCTGCTCGAGGTGCGCCCTCATGCCCGTGATGTCCTGGATGACGCGCGTGCACAGCGGGCAGCGCAGCCCGGTCTGCTGTTGCGGTTGGCTCTGCTGTTGCCTAAAGTCCAGATGCTGCTGCTGCTGCTGATGCTGCTGGTGGGCTAGTCGAGACTGCTGCGAATACTTGGAGGCTGCGCTGTCTTGCTGCAGCCGCTGATGCCGCTGGTGCCGTTGCTGCTGCTGCTGCTGCTGCTGGTGATGGCTGTGGTGGTGGTGGTAAGAAGTCGCGCCCTCTGCCTCATCGAGCCCCTGATCTGCAACCACCACCACACCAACGTTACACCACCAGCCAGCACCGGGTCAAGGTTTTGCGCATTTTTTTATAATTATGTATATAAAGTAGGCATGGACCAGGACTGGGCATTCACTGGTTAAGAACATAGTGCTTCATTCACTTCACTGCTTTCTCTTTCTTACTTTCTTTCTTTTTCTTTTTCTTTTTTTTTTTAATTTCTGGTGGGTGTGCAGGAAACTAGTTCATTCTCATGTATTCTATATATATATATATATATATATATATATATTTCGGAGCTGAGTGAACACGAGTTTTCACTCGGAAAATAAGGCGTTTCATTGAAGAATGAAGAAGAGAATGAGAGTAAACTAGCTCCCCACGATTTAGTGGCGCGAAGCAAAAGGCGCGTTCTGTCGGCAATACACGCGGCGATCGAACGAAATAATCGAGTGTCTTCTTATCGGGAAAGAAGAAGAAAAAAAAAGAACGAAACATGGCCATCGCTCCTAATCAGTATTCGTCCAATAGCGTGCGCGCGGCCTGGCCACAACCATCTCTCTTTCTCTCTCGCTCTCTCTCTCTCTCTCTCTCTCTCTCTCTATCTCTCACTCTGACCCACTCCCTCTCGCGCGCACAGACCGCGAGGGCGATAGAGAGAGGGGGAGAGAGGGGGCGAGAGGGGGAGTGAGAGGGGAACGGTGTGTGCGTGTGTCGAATGTGCGTGAGGGGTGTGTGCGTGTGGAGGACAATCGAGAGAAGGAATGTGCGCGGGCGCGAGCTATTGCATAAGGCAAGAGCGCCGGGCGGGTGGTGGGGGAGTCTAAGTATCGCGTCAATGCTGCTGCTGCGGCTGCTGCGGGTGGCCGAGGCTCGGCCGCTGGTGGATGCCGTGGGCCTGGAGCTGGTGGTTGATGAGGTAGTGCTTGGTCTTGCAGCGCTTGCCGCAGACGTTGCACTGGGGCCAGGTCTCCGGGGGCGGCCAGTTCGAGTGCACGTTCTTGACGTGCTGGCGCAGATTGCTGGGCGACGAGTAGCTGCGGCCGCAGTAGCGGCAGAGCGGGCGCAGGTCCTCCTGGCGCAGGGCCGTGTACAGCCGCGCGAAATTCTCGGCGACGGCCTGCGTTGCCGCGGCCGCTGACGCCGCTGCCACCGCCGCCGTCGTGGGCTCGGACCGTTCGTTCTCCTCCCTCTTCGCCAAGACCGATCCTACAACCAGGACGTGCCCCAGTCAGCGACTCTCTCTCTCTCCCCCCTCTCTTTCTCACTCTCGCTCGCTCACTCTCTCTCTCTCTCTCTCTCTCTCTCTCGCCCCCGCTCATACACTCGTCTGGCACTCAAGCGCGGCTCTTGCTCCAAGCGTTCTTTCTCTGCTTTGCTACTGTTGCCCCCTCGTCATCATGCGCCTCCCCGGGCCCGCGCCTCTCTCGTTCTCGCGCAAGCCAACTATCCGCAAGCTCTTTGCATTCGCACACAGGCACACGCACAGGCTACTCTCGTACTCTCAGGGCATGCCCGGTTGTAGGATAGTGTGTTGTGGTGTTTTTTCTCATTTCTAGTTTTCTTTTGCTCGGCAGTTTTTTCTATATCGTCTGTATGTCTAGGTTTGCATTTTCGTGTCGGGTTTTGCAGATGGTATATAATATATCTATAATCTTCCAGTGACACCTGCTTATACTCGTTTACAAAGCACGCAGCATTGCTCGATAAATATATAATTGTTTGTCGCGATGGCTTTACAATAAATTTCGACACATGGTTCGTTTGTAGGCGAGGATATTAATTTTGAAAAAAGGCGCTTGTAGTAGAAAAAAGGCAAGAAAGAGAAAAGTAGATAAAAGCAGCACGCAGTAGAGTGAGAAAGGTGAAGTCGATAGAAAGAGAGGGTATGGGTGTCGGGGGATATTGGAAAAGAAGAGTGTGCAAACTACGTAAGAAGCCTCGGTATTGATCCATCCTCTGCGCCTCTCCTCGTTATAACTATCATTCCTACGAATCTCCAAGAGCGCGCAGACCTCACCCATTTCCGTAACCCTCCCCTGGCTGCCATTGCTCCGCCACCCTCACTCTCTCTCTCTCTCTCTCTCTCTCTCTCTCTCTCTCTCTGCCGCTTTTCTTACGTCAAACGTCCGCCACGCGTGGAGAGAAAGAAATTTCAGGAATAAAACGTGGAATCACGCGACGGGGCTCTTTATTATTGTATTTTTTCCCTCACCCCACGCTGCTCGGGCTCGCGCGCGTGTTCCATTCTCTTCGGTAATTACGTTTCTTTGTGTCGGCGGTGCGCTGTACGCACGCTTTCCCCGAATTAAACTCGTACAGTGGGTGTGAGGGGGCGAACGGAGAGTTGATTTCGCGAAGCGCTTGTAATCTCGCCCGCGTATAACAAACTTGCCGCGCGCGCGCGCGCGCGTGTTCGAAAGACCAAGTCGAAGAGAGAAAAGCGCTGGAAGCGCGCTCGTGTGATTTATATAGGAGAAGGCAAATACCGAAGCAATCTATTAGAATTACTCGACCGTGTAGTTGGAACGGAAAACCGTTTGATATATACAGTGAGCTCTTCTCTCGTCTCCGGCAAGAAAGAAAATTCAACACCTCCCTGCGCCCGCCGTGCGAGTTCAATCTGCCGCGAGAGAAAAATTCAATTCCTGGCCCGCGATTTATATTCTTTGCATTCGATTCGCCATACTTTTACAGCCGCGCTACGCCTCAACTTTTATCGCTTCTTTTTCCCCGCCGGAATTTCTTCTCCTTTCCATGCTTCTCGGCATTTTTGTTAACGTAACCATCAATTAGCCCTTTTTTTCTACGATTAAATTATTCTGGCCGTCAAATTAAATTGCCTTCCAAATAGATTTCTCATGAACTAATCGACTCGTGTTTGACGTAAATAACGAACTAGCCTATACACGTACAACGGCCTAAATTAAACTATATACGTAATATATGGTCGTCTACTTAAAAATAGCAATTTATATCGTTATACAAGGTTGGAAGGCGAAGAATGCGTAAGTTGGAAAAGTGTCGATTCTCGGAACTGCGGTCTGCTCCGCCTGAAGGGAGAGGGAGAGGCAGATTGAAACCGAAGGAGATTTCGCACAAACGAACCGAGTTGATTGCGCCAGTCCATTAACAGGGCCGACCCAACGAAATTTCCCCGGCGAGCTTTATCAGCGATTTGTTACAAAACGATAGCGCTGTCGAATGCGAGTGCATCGTCGATGAATCGAGGTAAAACGAAGAAAAAATAGAGTAACGTATCGAGCGAGGTGAGCTAGTGGAAGGGACGAAAGCATTAAGAATCACACTGCGCATATTTCTTATACGGGGTCTACTCGCTGGCACGTAAGAACCCCTTGAAATGCGTCGGAAAGACCGAGGGGGAGAGAAAGAGAGAACGAAAGCTCGTGCGCTGCTCGCGCTTCACGAAAGGTCGCTTGATCTATGGGGAAGGAGGGGGTGGGCAAAGTTTAATTTAGGTAGTCGCGGCCGTCCGCCCCTGCGCGCCTCAATAAGCCAGCCGCGCGATCGACACGTCGCTCGGTAGAAAGAGGGAGAGAAAGAGAGAGAGAGAGAGAGAGAGAGAGAGAGAGAGAGAGAGAGAGAGAGAGAGCAAGAGCAAGTCGATAGGAGGCCGTCGCCTTCCTTTATTTACGAGCGCCACGGACTTTCGACTCTCACGACGCGCAAGCGTGTGCAGCAATATCGCGCGCGTGCGTGTGCGGTAAGATGAATTGTGGCTGTTTTTTTCCTTTCGGGGGACGAAATGAGGGAATGCGCTTTACGCCAAGCTTTACGTATACATTTTTTATTTCAGCCTTCGTGATCGGCACGCTCGATTCAACTGCTAAGGGCTGTTGGCTTCTTTTAACAAATTAGGAAAATGCTTCTATAATGGTGCTTTTCTTTTTTTTACAAGAAGGAAAGAGCTTATTCAAAAGTTTTGAAACGTTACAGTTGTTTTGTTTGTTTGTTGAAAAATAATAATGTTTATTAGCCGCTGTTCGTTAATACTCGAGAGTCCTACTCCGTTGAAACGACAAACAAAGGGAAAAACTCTGCATAAAAAAAAACAGCCTACACTCGGTAAAGTATAAGCGCGCGTAAGCTCCACCCCCGTCGTTTCATCCCAGGGCATGTGACTTGCAGCAAATGTCGCGTTGAAAGTTTTAAAAAAAAAGGCGAGTGAGGGCGAGAGCGGAATCGAGAAATATAAAAGAGAGAAAAAATGGCTTGACATCGGATTGAGGAAAAGCTCTCTTCGAGCAGTGAAGAGGGGGACGCGCGCGCGGGTATTGCGCACGTGTCGCTGTCGTATGCGAAAAAATGCGAGAAAGAGAGAGAGGCAAAGAGAAAGAAAGAAAGATTGTCGCGTATGTGTGCGGGGAGGAAAAATAGAGGGTGAATTGACGTAGTTGGAATGACTCGAGCGAGATAGAGAGTAGTAGGCGGCCGGTCAGGAAAAAAGCAGGAGGAAGGGAGCGAGGGGCTGGGGTGGCGACGCCCGACGTGCGCTCCCTGTCTCTCACGAGGGTGGGTACCGCCGCCGGCAGCAACTCTACCCAGATCAATGCGGACATGTGCGGGAAATTGCACGGGGATCGATCTCCCCAGGAGCACCCTACTCGGAAAAACCACCGCCGCCTCGCGTGCGCGCACACCCCTCGGTGAAGAGGCTGCGTTAACTCCCGAATGTTTTCCCTTACTTTTTAAAATACCCGAAAGAAAATTCGAGCCCTTCCCGGGCTGTATTTTGCGTTACGTTATTCGGGATCGCTGCAAACCTTCTCCGGCATTTCATATGGTAATCTCGTTTCAATTACAATTGCGGACGATTTTTTATGCGCAACAATATCAAACTAACGAATAAATAATTCGGCGAGCAGCTGTGACGCGGCTAAATATTATCTGGCTGAATTTTTGGAAACTCTTGCCGAAATTTCATCGTAATGCGACCGAATTTAATAGGCTTGATTGTCGGCTCAAGCGATTTACATAATTAAGCATAAGTCACTGAAGCCGGGCTCTACTATAACGCCAGTCAACTTTCTTAGCAACAAGCCCGGAAGAAAATCGACGTTTTGCCTAAATTATAGACAGCGAGAAGCAAATGTCCGGGGCAACTCTGCTTGCTTGCACTCGTTTCGTCGGCCCGGCCTCCGATATTACCCCTGGGGTTCCCGCTGGAAAATCGCGTGCGCAGCTTCCTTGTCAGTTCCAGCGCGAAGCCGACAAATGGACCGTTTTTACCCCGTAATATCCAAGGGAGGGAGAGAGAGAGAGAGAGAGAGAGAGAGGTAAGTGCACGAGCTTGCCTCATGAAGAATGCAGGAGGCATCAGCCGCGGGAGTGACAGAGGAGCGCGTGGGCTTGGGAAACTTTTTTCCCTCGGCCCGCAACATCACGTCGATGTATAAAAAGGGAGAGAGCCTCGTAAATATTGGACGCGCAGGCATGAGGGGGATAACAACACTGGCGTGCAAATATCCGCGTAATCAAACTTGGGCTGATTCGATCCCGCGTAATTCCGATGCGGCAGCATGTGCCTATAAGAGTTGTTTATATTTTGTTTGCGCAAAAGGTGTACGCATGTACATATGCAAACATGCGCTTCGAGTCGATTTATGCGCGTCGGCGTTTAAAAACGCGTTCGAGTGGCGTTTGTAAACGTTTGCAAACGTTTGCAGTGAAATTAGCGGGGCGACGGGCGCCGAGGATGAATTATTATCGGTGGTCCGTTGGACGGCGAAAAGAATGTGCACACATTGGGGTAGAGAGGCTGCATTAGGGCGCGGAGTACATTCGATTAGCAAGCGCGTCTGTTTGCTCCCGAGAATGGCAAATCAGGCCTTTTCGGAGGAGTACGGAGAAAAAGCTTTGCAAGTTTGATTGAATTCCAAAGGAGGGCCGAGAGTGCGCGGGAAAATGGCCAAGTTGCCGGGTGGTCAAGGTTTTCCTTAAACTTTTCACCCCTCTTGTTTTTCCTCCTTCTCTCTCTCTCTTCTTCGACCCTTTTCCTGCCCGATCTCGTTTCGCTCCCGCTCTCTACTCTCGTTATCCGCCTAAAGCTCGAGCCTAATGGCTGCTTTTTCTTTCTTGAACCGGCGAGATACAAGATATCTCCCCTCTCAGTGCGAGGGGGAAACTCTACTGCGCACCGCTTTTTTCCTCCTCCCGAGAAGGAAAATTCGCCGGCGTTTCCCTGCGGCGGCACGCGTTATCTCACGAGGACAGGAGTATGGCCGGGTGTATCCGGCTAGCCGATGCGGGATCACGCTCGCGGCGTCACTGCGGAGCGTATATCGGCAGCGGCATGTCGGCGAAAAATTCAAATGCCAGGGGGAGGGGGTGGGGGGCGAGACGTGTGACGTCGAGCTATCGGACGCGCGGAATCTCGGAATTGGAAAGCCATTAGAATGGGCGAGAGGCTGTGGGCGTGGGCAGATAGCCGCACGCGCGTACCGGAAAATCGATGCGCCGCTCGGTAACGCGCGCGCGTGTGTCAAGGAGCGGGAGAGGAGATCCTTTATGTCGGGTCACGTCTTTAATAAACTCGCCGCCGGCTCGCGGCGTTCGCCGTACACCCACGTCTGCCTCTACGTATATATACACATATACGTACTGCGCTCGTCGAGGGGTTGCGGCTTAGCTGCGGAGAGCCGCGCGTAATCAATCTTCCGCGGGGGAGCTACCGAGTTCGTTGTCCGTGCGCACCCTGCCGCACTGCATTCGATCGAAATGAGACATTCCGCGGCGGCCCGAGCGCTTTCCTTTTTTCATTTTCGACAAGCAGCCGGCCGGATTAGGCCGCGCGCGGCCGGGAAATTCGAAAAATGGGGGACCATTTGTAGACGCGACGGTTTAATTTGAGGAGAAAGCGCTACTCGCGAAAGCAGGACAAACGGGCGACGGACGTGACGGTTAATTCGGCGAAATCGAAAAGCGGAGGAGGAGAGGGAGGCTGCGCCCTCGCAATTGTCATTTGTCGAAGGAACGCAATATACCCTGCGCGTCCGGGCCTCGCATTAACGGAGGCACGATTGGACGGGATAAGATGAAGGATAAGTGCGCTGTGCGAAAGGAGGAGAGAGAGAGAGAGAGAGAGCGAGGCGAAAGGGCAGATGGCTTACCTCGCCGACACGCTGCATCCGTCTTTTCCTTGCTCTATCTTTCTCGTACGCCTCTCGGCTTATCGGGACAATCCTCCGAGCCTTTTTCCTCCCGCTCCATCTTACGCATCGGACGCGGAAATCTTTCCCGGGCGTTTTTGCCCTCCCACTCGTCCGCGTTCGCCGGCCGCATTAGCGCTGATGCTCGCTTTGTATGGCCCCCACGGCACCTGATTTTCTTCTCTTAGACTCTTTTCTTAACCAAGTCATCATTTTTTGCTACTCGTTTTTCCATTCTACTCTTTTATTTCTCTTTTCTAGTTATTTAAATAAAAACCGAGTGGCTTTTTCGTCATTATTTTTAAGTCGGCTGGCGATTTTTCGCAAATCAAATGGTCGAACATTAATGAATGACGGTCAGAAGTTCTGAGGCTTCTTATTGACAATGCAAAGTTGGGAACAGCTTTACCTCCACCGCGTCGACTGCAGAAATTTCGTCGTGGAAAATAAAAGAACGCGAAATTCAGTTCGTTATTATAATGGAAGAGGAGAGTGAAGGCCGCCTCCGTGAGTCTCTCTCTCTCTCTCTTCTCTCCCTCACTTCCGGGATTGGCGTTCTCTCGTGCGCGCGCGCGCGCGGTATAGTGCTTTCAATTAAATTCTCAAAGTTTTAATTAAACCCCAGCGAGTTTCATTGGCGTTAGCAGTAAGTCGGCAGAGCGAGAGCGAGTTTCGCACGAAATTTAAGTTCTCGAAATTAACTGTTGAATTGAAAAAATTTATCAAGGACGACGTTGGCGGCAGTGGTGTCGACGACGACCAGAGAATGAGAGAGAAGAGGAAGCAAAAAGGAAAGTGGGAAAAAGGACGAAACGGGCAAGGGTTACCGACGAGAGAGAGAGAGAGAGAGAAAGAGAGAGAGAGAGAGAGAGAGAGAGAGAGAGTAAGAGAGAAAAGAAATATATTGCAGCCAGTGGTAAGAAATTCGATGAATTAAGCGCCGTGTTGCCAGGGCCGTTCGCTCACTCACACAGTATATCTCTCGCTCGCTCTCGCTCTCGCTCCTAATGACTTATCGATTTTTCATCAGTCTAATGGAAGATCTTGCCGGGCGAACTTGCAAGGGTAGAGGGAGGGCGAGGGTGGTAAAAGAGGTTAAGAGAATGAGAGCCTCGATTTGACGAGCGTGCGCCCGCGCGTCTTGTCTCTGTGAAGAGGCGGCTTGGGCGCACGCGCGTGTTCGTGTGTGCGTGAGCAACGCAGGCAATCGAACTACGTGTGTAGCACTCGTCAGACCGCACCCCCGTCTTTCCTATTTCCTTTAAAATTTTTTTCCTGCTTTCTCTCTTTCGCTTTCCCCCACCCCCTTTCTCTCTTTATTTCCTTTTACGCCGCGCCCTAGAGCTTCGTCTTCGCTTCGCAAAGCCCTGTCTCTCTTTGCGCTTTATGATAAAATGAATATTCTAATTTCGCTCCATAACAAGCTTGAGGAAAAAGTTTTCTGCTCGGTAAATGCAGTTGCCGTCGTAGAAAGAGAAATAGAATGAAGAGGAGAGGACGGAGGTAAGTCTCGGCTACTTTATTTCTGATTAATAGAATTCCGAATCTTATGAAGGATGCTTGCATAAATGAATTTTAAAAACTTTGTGATTTCTTCAAGTCTCTCTCCTGCTGCTTCAGCTTCAAGCTGTCTTTTTCTTCGCTTTGTCATTTCGGTTATTTTTCGCCTTGGATGGCTCTGTCGTTTTACTTTACCGGCGTTATTGTCAAAGATCGGTGTTAGCCCAAAAGCTCGGGGGAGAGGTTAGCTGGGCTACAAGATCGATAAGAATCTGTACGCTTGCACGCAGCTTAAGCTGGGATCGGGCGCCAAAGTTATCCGGATCGAATCCGAGTGATAGATGTTCTTAATTCGACGCGGGCGAGAGCCGAACAGCTGGAATTCACTGATTCTCTTTTTCCCCCTTTCTTTTCTCTGCCGTGCTTTTTCTCCAATTCTTTCTGCGTTTGCCGAGAGAAAACAACTCGCGACATTACATGTTCGCTGTTATAGCGGCACGCCAAAGCTTTCCGAAATTTTTAAAACGATCGGTTGTACGGTTGCCGGAAGCCGTGATATCTGAAATTCCACAGTTTGAACAGTGGAAGATTTAATCGTAAAGAAATTTTTTGTATAAATGATAGATTATCTTTTTTTAAATTCTCCTCGTGCTGATGGTAAGTCTAAGGCGTCGCAGCAATCAGTCGGTCAATTATTTAGAGTCAGCTGTAAGTTCGCGTATGAAAGAGAGAAAAAGAGGCAGCAGAAATAGTATCAGAATCTCGCGAGTGATGTGAGATAGAAAGAGTGAGAGAGAAATATAAGGGAGCCATCGCGGGCTGCGATGGTAGGGGATATCGTTAGAAAGAGCGCGGCGTCGTGTGGAATACGAATGGTTCCCCTCGCGCGGAGGAAAGAGAGATAGAGAATGCGTCTCGAGAATCGGAACGGCGACGAAGATGAGGAAGGCGCGCGTGTAAGAAGGAAAGGAGAAGAGCCGATAGAGAGGGGACGGAGGAGGAGAAGGCGGCAGCGGTTGAGGTGGAGGAGGGAAAGAGAGTGTGAAGGAGCGGGAGGCACTAGGCGTTGTTTGTTGAATCGCAGTGAGTGAGAGAGAGAGCGAACGAGCGAGATCAATACGATGTACTACTACTGCTCTCTCTCTCTCTCTCTCTCTCTCTCTCTCTCTTGCACGCGCTTGTAATTCAAGGCGCGCACTCGCGCAAGCGCCTATCTCTCGCGTACATACGAAGGGAGGCTCCCCTCTCTCTATCTATCTATCTATCTCTCTCTCCCGCTGATGCCGGTGGGCGGGCGGGGCGCAAGTGGAATACTTATCTCGGTGAGAGAACGAGGGAAAGAGAGAGAGAGAGAGAGGTTCTCGCTATGACGGACTTTGCGCAAGATCGCTGTTGTGCACGCACGCAGGCACGACTAAAATGGAGAGTGATCGGTCCGTCAGGAGTGCTGTTGTTGCGCGTATCACTGCTTCTCTTCGCTGGTCCATCTGTCGGCGAACGGCGACGGCTGCTGCTGGGGATTGCCAAACTGCGCCACCTGCTGCTGGGCCTGCGCGTGCGTCTGCATCTGGTAGACAGGGTAGCTCTTGCGCTTCCTGATGCCGTGCATCGAGAGCAGATGAATCTGCAGGTACTGCTTCGTCTTGAACTGCTTCGCGCAGATGTGGCAGGAAATGTACTCGGTCTGCACCGTGTGCACGTTCACGATGTGCTGCTTGAGGTTCGAGTTGTTGGAGTAGATTTTCCCGCACTCCGGGCACTTGGGCTTGCCCTGCAAGCAGTTCGCGTCGAGCTGGTGCTGCTGGAAGGGGTGCTGCAGCAGCGCCAGCTCCTCGATCTTCTTCTTCGTGCAGGACTGCAGCATGAGGTTGAGCTGCTGCTGCTGCTCGCTCGTCTGTTTCTGCTGGAGGCTCTGCAGGTTGTTGGTCAGCTTCTGGTGCATTATCGTCAGCTGCTCGGGGTTGAGGCTGCTCAGGGCGTTGAGCGCCTGCTGCTGCTGCTGCTGCGACTGTTGTTGGCTGGTGGCCTGCTGGTGCGATTGCAGCAGGAGGTCTTGCTTGTTGAGGCTGCCAGGGGCCTCATTCCTCGAGGAGGGGTTGTTGCCGGCGAGCCAGGCAGAGCAGGAGCTGGAGCCGGAACCCTCGCCGCCCGAGGGCTGCCACCGCCCTGGAACCACCAGCCAATTTTCAGTCCTCAGCCAAGCTCGAGCGATCCCTTAAACACTAAACTCTCTCTTCTCTTCCGCGCGACTTTCTAGCTCTCTAGCTGATTAAAATTTTGCCTTTCGACAGTCTCTGCTCGCAAACGTCTCTCTGTCCCCCTCGATCGCAAGGGAAACAGAGACACTGACAAGTGCTGCGTACGCAATTTACAAGCTGCCACGATTTATAATAATAATAATAATAATAATAATGATAACATTGTCCAATTTCTCGCGAGACTCTAGTCCAGCATTCTTTCGCTACTAATTTACATTTTTCTTTTCCATTTTTTTCTCGATCCACCCGATAACATAGCTCGCTATTTATCTTCACTCTTGCTCTCGCTCTTTCTCTCCTTTAAGTTAATAAACATCGATCATATGCGCATCAATACACAATACAATGTAGCAGTTCGATGGATGCACGTGTGACTTGGGACGCTTCGATTACAAGAGGTAAAGAGAAAATACAGTAGGGATGAAGAAGGGGGAAGAAGTAGTGGTATAGTAGCAGTAGAGAAAACGGAGTTGAGAGGTACGAGAGTTCCATGCATTCAACGCAACAACGAGAGATCAGAAAATTTGTACGGAGGAATGGCGGGGGGATACTAGTTTGGGCTACGACCGTTAGAATGGATAATACCAAGTATAGAACATTTCATTTCAAGCCAACTCACCGTAATTCGGGTCCTGGTTCGCCGCTGCGTGAATCCCCGATGGTCCTGGCATCAGACCTGTAAGTGACGATAAAAGCCGTTGCCATATGTTTTTCTTTTTGTTGCTCCCGATAGTGAAGCTAGTTCGTCGAAGCTTCTGGCACGTTTCAACGATCTAGCTTCACCGAGGCAGATAGCGCGAGCGTAAAAGTGCGTGATATTCATTGCGCCGGCGCCTTTCGTCGGAGAAACGGAGCGCGCGATATTGGAAAACGCACGTGGAGGAATGGGATTTTTCTTACCTTGCAGGCCCAACAGTGCAGTCGGAAAGGTGCTGCGGTGGTGTTCCAAGGAGTCGTTTAGCATCTCGCTGGGCTCGGTCTTGACGGAGTTGAGGATGCTGTCGTTGTTCGAGGCGTCCTCCTCATTGTCCGAGATCGAGTTCGAGTCTTCGCCTGTCGACTGAGACTGCTGCAGAAGAAGAATACAAATAAATTAGCATTTCAAACCACCTTGAAATTCCTAAGGAAATTTAGCTTGAGCAGTTCGTAGTTTCTCTTTAATAATGGCAAGAGTAAATAATAAGAAGTGTAATGTATTTTTAATTTTCATTCAATTTTGAATATAAAATTTTGTAAAAGCTAATTAGATATATGTCAACGAGCGGCGGTGGAGTACGTTACTCAGTAAGAACTAGTACCTATAAATAAGTCAAGAAAGCGGCATGACAGGTTCAATTAAAAATTTTTAATCGGATATCGTGTTTTGCACAAAGGAATGCGTATACTTTCATGTAACGCATGGAAGAGATTGTTCGATTACGATATAACTCAGCAGCTGAGCGCGTAAAATAGTACTCTAGCATTACACATTAGAGAGGCTACGAATTATTCGAGTACTCTCAATTAAGGTTTCTTTTGTTTTGTCATTGTACATACCTGTACGTTATTCGTGGTCGTGTGTATCGTCGGGCCTCCCTCGAGTGCCTGTCCCAGCAGAGACTCTTGAAGGTCTGATTTGTTCTCGACGTGGTTGGCAACAGGCGGCGGCGAGTAGCTCCTGGGCCGCTTTTCTGGCGGCGGACTAATGTCATTCTGCTCGCCCCTGCCATTGTCGTTCCACATATTTCTCGGCGTCGTCTGTAATATCATACATCGTCTTACTATTTTCTGCTGCCTAAAAGCGGCCTTTTCAGTTGAACTAACTATCGAATCAGTTGAGGTATACGAAAGTTGAAAATCAATTTAAAAGCGAAAATCAGTGACGTTATGCACAAGACTGTACTGTTATATAATTGATCGTTCACTCCATCTATCTCGTTTTATACGTAAATGGTATATTTCCTAACTCACGTATATATGTAGTTATACGTGTATATCATTTAACCGTAATAATCTCAACTTTCAGGATCGATATTTCGTTCATTGGCTGTTCTGGCCTATTTCCTTTACCCATAATTCATCGCTACTTACCGGCGCACTGATGTTCGTACCGCTGCCGCTGGGTCCCGCGACGGACATCTTGGTCGCGGTGCTGCTGTTGACGTCAGCAAGACCGCGCACCTGGAGCATCTGTGCCGTCTTGAGGAAGGCTGGGAGCTGGTCCTGGCCGACGTGCACCTCGCCGTGGTACATGAAGCGCAGCAAGGACTCCATGTCTGAACTCGGCACGTCTCTCAGTATGACGATTGGGTGCTGGCATGGATTGGCCTGCAATCATCAAAATGACACGAATTCCTCTTAATTACGTATATTTTTTACTTGGCTTAAGGATTTTTTTTTCTCTCATCTAGTGAGGGCTCGTCTCGGGAGATAAACCGCCCTGCGTTCCCGCGTCCTACTTTTCCAGATTATCGCTGATCGCTATGTTACATATATAAGTACACTTTTCGTCTAGCATACGGATGTAAACTCTTCATGGCACGTTTCAGATAAACGGGGAAAAACTGATTAAGTACTTATGCACGGTTGAAAATTTACGACGATTTCTTACAGATTACGCACTGGCGTCGATTACTTAATTATATTGTGGCTGCCATCGTCGATAATTGGAGGACGACGCACGAGCGCATCGGTTTTCTTTAACTTGCTCGTGTGAGTAATGCGGCGCTCGATTAGAAAATACAAACGATAAGAATTATTTTTAAAATCATTCTTTTTAATGTACACCTATATTCTAGTTCTAAAAATGCCTACTGTGTATTCGACGCGGCATCTCATTATTATGCTATTTATATCGATTACGATTAGTGAACTTTCGAGTACCATAAACGGCGCGACGCGTATAAAACTCATCGTTACAAGAAAACACTAATGATGGCATTAAAAAGCAAATGACAACACGCCTAGACATTTCCAAAAGAAACTTCTCATTGTGATCTAATTATTCTAAATAAGCATACGTATGTTGGAAAAAAATTAAAAATTTTCGACTTAGATAACGTAGAAATAGAGGGGGAAAAAATTATGTAAATAAAAGATGGAAGATCATATTTTACGAAAAATGTTGACAAACTAATAATTTTAATTAAAACATAGAGCAGCTACGATACAAGTTATCGCAATCGTTTCCGATTATAAGTAGCATTCAGTTGCGCGCGCGAACGCAATTGCTCGCTATTATTTATTTTTATTGCGCCGTTTATTCATAAATACTTTTACGAACGCAATCATGAACTGCTAAACGCGCCATATTAACCAAGTCGTAAACATTTTTTTCAATAAATTGCTCAGCGGCGTAAATAATTATCGCTCGGTTGTAAGCAACAAAGATTTTTAGCTCCGGGAGAGAGGGAGGGAAGAGCATTGGAGTATTTTGAGAATCGTTATTGTTCTTTAAATACTACGGCGACGCCAGTGCGCACGCGTGTATATACACATTAAACAAGCGATAGCCGCGTGCAATTATTTGAAATCGTTTCGCAGCCAGAGGCGCGACGTTAATTGGAATAACTGGAATAATTGGAATCGCCGGCGAGCGAATGACAGTAAATGACTTTACACAGAGCTGGCTATATAAAATTGTTTTCCAGGCAAATCGAATGCGCCCGCTTCTGCGCTCCATTTGTTAATTATTTAGTCTGTATCTTATTATTACCTAGAGGCAATTTTTCACTTTTCCCGCGGCCGCACACTTCTATACGTGTTTAATATCACAAAGTTATAATATATATAAAAACTCGATGCGAATCCATCAAAATGCATACACAAATTCGCAATTTTTAATGGATACGCACCAGGAAATTTATGACAGAATGCATAAACGATAATTATAACCAGCAGATAATATATTGAATTTAATCCGGTTGTTAATGAAGACCCGGTATTTTCGTCACCAGATTTTCGCAAACCTTTTTGAAGCATGATGCTCCTCTGTATTTCGCTAAAATTAATAATCTCGCTTTCCCAATACGACCAGAAACGTTTTAACATTGCAATATTTTGGGCAAAGAGATGAAATGCCATGCCAATGAGATCTCCGAAATTGAAGCAAAGTCGTCGCAAGTTTTGTATTCACAAGCGGACGTCGTTCACTAGCGTCTCGAATTTCACGTCTCTGAATTCGTGGGAAGAGCCGAGGCGCGAGCAGCACAATTGAAGAGCGCCGAAGAACTCGCCTCTATTCGCCTGAATTCACTTACCACGTGTTATCGGACCGAGGGAGAAGGGACTGATAAGAAAGTAAAAAAAAGGAGTTGAGCGCAAGCATCTCATAATGGAATTTGAGTACACGCACGGAGGTGCAGCTACGGGGAGGCATTAGAGGTATAGAACAGAGGCAACGGTTGCGCGAGTGCTGGCTTTATTGGATTTCCGAGTGGTGCAGCTTTCGCAGAAATCCGGCTGCGACTGCGGCGGGCGTATCGAAAAAAGAGGAGAGCCTGTGAGAAGGGACGAAAAAAACGTCCGAGAATGTGTGCGCAACAATCACGGCAGCGCATAGACAGAACGAGCGAGCGAGCGCGAAGCAGCCTAACTAAAGCGTATAAGCAGAAAAGTAGATATACGACTGCATGGTTTCTGATCCGGTTATGCGCGCGGCTCGCCTCTCGCCGGCTTCGCTAAAACATTCGCCTATTCGCTAAAAGCCTGTCTCGCTCCGCGCGGAGGCGACGTCGACGCACATTAGGCGAGACTGTATATACCCAGCGCTGTCTCTCGGTACTCGAGCCGCAGCTCCTTTATTCTCTCTCTCTCTCTCCCTCGCGACAATCGATGCTTGTACATACTGCCTCGCCTTCTATGCCCACGCGCGCAAATTCCACGACACTTTCTCTTTTTCATGCGAGCGTGCCTTGATGTATAATCGCTCGGTTCAATGTAACGCGGATAATCGACGGAAAAATGAGAGACATGTCTGCGAATAATGTGCGACCCCCTTTCCCTGCTCAGAGATATATGTATTTCATATGATGCGCGCCGTTTGTCCGGCACACAATCGAATTATTCAAATAACGGCGAAGCAACAATGTCGATTAACGCAATATTGGTCAATTATCGAAAATAAATATTCAATCAACTTTCAGTTTTCGCAATAGTTGCTGCCGCTGCTGGCTCTCGACGTGCCGCCAGCCGCGTATATATATATTTCGATAAACGTAAAGCGTCGTCTTATAGCCATATATTGTTTCTCACTGCGAGCGCGTGTGTATAATGTGCAAGAAAGTGAATTAAGGCTCGGCTCTCGGCTGACTGGCTGCTTTACGATGACGGCGTGGGCGGCACACAGCGCGCGTATATATACCAATCTCTCTCTCTCTCTCTCTCTCTCTCTCGGGCGTGTAAAAATACAATTCGGCAGAAGCTACGGGCCTGGGGGAGGTACACCTAGCATTGGTTTTCCAGACCCGCTGCGGTCTCGGTACACACGAGGAATGCGCGAGCGGCAACGACGCACTTCCGTTGATAAAAATATACACGGCTCTGTGCTCAGGCTCGCACGCGCGCGCGGTGTAATGTGTCTCGGTACCGTGCAAGCACACACAGCGCAATAATAGCTCGAGCGCTCTCTCTCTCTCACTCTTATGACGCCTCCGCTCGCGATGTGTCACGTGTGCCCACGCGAGCGACGGATGCAGATTTTCGAATCTCTCTGCGTTTTTCTATATCTTCGTACTCGCAAGTATATACCCGCCTAATGTATAATGCGCGTACGTAGGTAGCGCAATAAATAAAGGCTTGCGTGTGCGCGCACGGGCGTACAGAAAGAGAGAGAGAGAGAGAGAGAGAGAGAGTATAGAGAGGAAGGGAGATAAACCGCGTGTATGTATATGTGTCGGTATCTATCGCGTGCGCGTATTATGTGCGCGAGAAAACCGGATGCGGCTCTGAGCATTTTCCCCGCGCGCATTTATTTTTATTTTTATTTCATTTACCCGAGTCTACGTGTATTACACATGGGCAGGCAGGCTCTTAATTATAATTATAAAACTCGTTATTGTCCGCGGGGTGATATTGCTTTAACGAGTCATTAAAAAAATTCGTTAATTGAGCCCGCGATAATACACACAGAGAGAACGAGAGGGAGAGGGAGAGAGTGAATAGGAATTTTTACGCGACTTTGCGCAACTACGCGCTCCAATGCGACTCTTGCTGTAATTATACACATCTCTCTCTCTCTCTCTCTCTCTCTCTTTGGCGGCTGCCCACGCACGCGGTATTATTCACCGGGACTTTTCTAACTTTCGTATAATTATACCCGATCGAAGCTAAGCCCGCGCAGCGCGATTCTATCGGCAGTGTTAAACGCTGGCGTATATACAAGCGTGCGATCGGCGCAGGGGCGAATCTCACGGATGCGCGGCCGATGATATGCAAATGCCGGCGACGCTAATGCGCGTCGTTAACGGATCGCTCGGCTACGCGCGACGCGCTTCGTCACTGTCGCCAAAGATTACGTTCCGGCGATGCAGCAACTTTTCTCGACGAGCTTTTTCACGTGCGCTTGTGCTGCGTGCATGCACTCTACGATTTCCAGGGCTGGTAAAAAGCTCCGACTCGCGTGGAATCGAGCCACGGCTGGTCTTTATTAGTGGCAGAACTGTAAGAAATGGCATAGCGGCAAACAGGTATATCTGCACTGCGAAACCGGCCGACGTCGTGGCACTGTGCGCACGTGCAGTCCCCCACACTCTCCCGAGGCTCGCGTCGAGTCGCGCCGCGCAGTCGACAACAACGGACGTTCATTCAATCGTAAACAGATAGCTGCGGGTAGGGAAGCCGCGCCGGCGATTGGCCCTCCCGCGAACTCACCGATTCTCCGAACAGCCCCCGCCTTCGCACGCGCAACTCTCTCGCTCTCGTTTTATCGCGATTCGACTGTAATACAAGCGTAACTGGACGATAACGAGTATCGGAGTATCGGGCCAATAAGTGCTTTGATTCGTGGGTGAAAAGCCTTTGCGACTGTGGGCCCGTGTCTCTTTCCTTGGCATATGGTTTGCTCGCTTACACTTTCCATTACAGCCGGCCATAATATACTTTATCTTTGTACGCGTATGTTAATCAAGAGTTACAAAAGATTGTCACAATTGCGAGAGATGTTTGAGGAATAGCAGTATGTATATAATACCAGAACACGTGTTAAAATATATATAGGAAAAGGAGAAATTCCCTAGTGGTTTTACGTAAAGAGTATAAAAGATAATTTTTCTACACGGCCAGAGGCTTTTCAAACTCCGTAACAGACACACATACTTATACATACGTGCGCGAACGAGATTTAATAAGCCCGCTCGGACGGTTGGTCGATTGAAAAAAAGTAGACGCGAAAACGAGCAGTAGTGGAAAAGACTGTAACCTCGCGCACACGCGCATGCGCGGAGCCCCGGAGCTGTGCGGATATCTCATTAGCGGAGATTTACCGCAATTCGTCGGTGACAGTGATAGACAACGGCACGGCATTAGCGTTGTTTTCGACTCTTTTTTCCACAATGTGTGTGTGTGTGTGTATACGCTTTTATACAGATTCTTACCCTTTAAACACGAGCCTGTATTTTGTTACACAACGCGTAAAGACAATTAATCCAGCTTCGGCTCAACTCATAAAAGTGAATATAAAGAGATTAACTCGTTGGTCCATTGACTTGGCAGAGATTACGGTATTTCTAAATTAAGCCGTATCCCTTTTTTTGCTTCGCATATACGTATATACATTATGCACGCGTGCATGCAGCTTCGGAATAATCACGCGACGATTACGCACTTGAATGTAAGAGAGACGACTCGGGCGATAAGAGCGTCGACAGAGCGCGCGTGTTTGCCTTTCATCCCGTTCACATGTGTATATGATTCAATTTTAGCTTTCGCACCGCGCGCACATAGCCAGCCTTTACAATAATTTACTTGTAATATTTCGTCGCTCGTGCTTCCTTGAGCACTGTAAGGGAACCGAATAACATTATTTTCTTCGGCTGTACTGATTCTTTTCTAATTGGAGAGTTTACTGAATAAATATACACGAGTCGTTCGTGCACAAAGCTGTGTTTACCTTGTTTCGAGCACGAAAATTTTAAATTTAACAATAACATGGAGAACTTGCTGGGCAAACATCATTATCTATGTCTCCGAAGCACATGGCACTCTACTGCGGCTGTGCGTCGAAAGCACATTTCATTAAAATAAAGGAAAATTATTTTTTGATTGATGGAGAATTAATGTTACTGGCAGTATGTCATTAAGTTCATTGTTAAAGATTAGCCGTATCACCTATGCCATTATACTTAACTTCTTTACGTTACTTTTAATGGCATGCAATCTCGAAATTTGAAATTACTCGCAAGAGTAATGAGCACTTGGCTGCATAAATATCCAAGATAAGCAATAATTAATGCCAGGGGTCGCCTCGGGTCGCACGAAGAGAAGAGAAGAGAAGAGAAGGGCAAGGGCAAGAAAAATAGCTATGGAGCTATTGAAATTTCTGTCGCCTCCGCTCGTGTAATGAATTCGTATTCGCAAATTCGCGTAGACGCGCGCATATTTTCGCGCGATAGGTATGCCAGCTCGAGTAGCAAGCTCAGGCTACACTATACTTGCGGTTTTATTTCGAGCAGTAGCGCGTGTGCGCACACTCACAAAGACATCGCTCATTGCGAGGCCCGTCCGTCCGTCCGTCGGTCCGTCATTGTCGCGCATCCTTCTCGCGCGCACAGCCTCAATGAATTAATCGAGCCGAGACGCCTCGTCATATCGGATTACTCCTTTCCATAAAGCGAGCGCGCGCTACTTAACGCACCCACGGAAATAATACGGCCTAATGGCCGCGTGCGCGCGCGCGTGCTCATGTGTGTGTGTGTGTGTGTGTGTGTGTGCCTACTACTTTATAAATAGTCCCTTTTACGCATTGTCGCGAGTGCGTGCGTGTAGGAGGAGGCGGCGGCGGCGGCAAGCTTTCTCGGAATTCGTTTGCGGGCACACGCAAAAAGCTCGATTAATTATTTTAATGCGCGCTGCTCTTCATGCGCGTGTTTGTTCTTCTTATTTCCTCGGGGTAATATAATAGTGAACGGGAGTAGAAAGTAGAGATACGCCGGCCGGGTGACCGCTTTCATGAAAGCGGCCAATTTCGCGAGAGAGGAGAGGAGCACATCAACAGCGGCTAATCGATATATTAAATTCCGAGGGAAGCGGCCTTTCGCCTCGATCGCGCGATCGTTAAAAAAAGCCAGTCGGAGATCTAGCCCAGCATGTATCTTTCTCTCTCACTGCTAATATGTAAATGTATGCAGGCGAGAGAAAAAAGTAAGACACACGCGTCGCGCTGTCGTACAGCCGAAAATATTTCGCTCCAATCGTCCGTTTTCTGAGCACATGCTCACGCGTATACAGCAGAGATACACGAGCCACGGGAAACGATTCGTAGAATGGTTTTATTGGCATGACACGTATGTATATAGAAAGGCATTAACGAAGCGACTCTTAATGCGTTTCGTTGGCGCGCACTTACATTTTTCCTCGAGGCGCACACATAGTTATAGACACACACACACACAGACACACACATGCACGCGCCGGAAAGCCTACGTAGGGAATCATTAGAGCCGGCACGCGTGTGTCAGCACTTACGCGCGCCTCTCTTTACACGTCTCATTTTCTCGCCGGAGCGTAAGTATTATTTTTTCATGCTGCTCGTAACGGCCTAGAGCCGATTATTCTACGGCTTTTTGTAGCCGAGTAAAAAGTGATCACGTGAAAAAATGCGCCTATAAAGTGTCGTGTACAGCGGCTCGATGAGTTTTGATGAGTCAAAAAATGTTTGCTCCTATAAGCATTGCGCGCGTGCGAAGTGTTTGTGAATTAAAATTGGAAGTGAATGAGTCAGGGGCTTTCGGAGTACGAATTATATTTGCGTGCGTTACGACTATATGCTAACTGACATATTCTTCTACATGAATTATAAATAAGCTCTGATTAACAAACGCTGCTAGACTCGTAAGCAGATCTTAATACATTGAAAGTTGAAAATTTCCTCTCAACTTCTGAGACGCCTGCTTAATCCTCTAAGTAGAGTTGGAGGCAACTTTTCGAGGGGCTCTTAACTGTTAAGGCAAGCTTTTATGCAGAGGAGACATTCTTTCGTTTACGCGCCGCTTCGTTACAGCACGTACGCGCGTGATTCTCGTCGCGGGCCGGTTCGCTCGGACGCCCGGAGTCGCCGAAAAGCGCGCGTGAGCCGTCGTCTAATCGACCACGTCATCTCGATCGAGCGGGAGCGGCAACATTCGCCATTGCGGAGTGCGCGTCCGAATTAATATCGCTTGTCTTTCGGACAAGTGACTAAATTAACGCTCGCATTGCTCGTCGCTCCTCGCCGGCTATACCCCTTCACTGCTGTATACGCGAGATCTTATCTTAGCTCTCTCTCTCTCTCTCTCTCTCTCCTGCTCTCTTTCTCTCCGCGTCTCTCTATATACGCTGCCCCCTTCAAGGCGATAATAGACGCGACGCGCCACTTATTCTTTATACTCTACTCCGAATATTGTGGCATATATATATATATATATGGCTCTCCCGAAAAAATATTTATCGCTACTCGACAACGATGACGGGCATTATTTGCATATGCAAATCCCGAGAGTACAAGTATCTCGCGTTATTTTGGAAATAAATGAATCTCGCCGAGATAACGAATCTCGGACGTTGAGCTTGTTCGATTTGAGTGCGCAGAAATGGTGAAAGAGGAGACAGAGAGTGGGAGGGGAGGAGAACGTGCACAGATTTCGCTGGCCCAATAGAACGCTTTTTGCATTTCTGTATTTTTCATGAATGTAGAATTCTTTTGAAGAAAAAATTCTTTATTCATGAAAAATAGATTACTTTGACTGTAAGGCACACACGCGTCTTTGTCGTGAAACTTAATTATTTATAACTGTAATCTCGTTATTCCGTATAATTCCACATTTATATTATATGTATAGTTCTTGATATTCTCAAGCGGCAATTAATCAGTAATAAGCATTAATACTTCTTTTGCTTAATGATAACCAAAGTAATGACTGGAAATTTTTTATTTCGAGACTTTATCAATTTGTAATTACAGTTAAATTTTACATTAACCAGAAATTCACAACAAGAACAAGTTCCAAAGTTCATGTGCTATACAAATGAATAACAAAAAATTATTAATCAAACTTTTTTCAGTACAAACAAGGTATTCACGAGAAGTAGAATGATATTGAATATAATTAAATAAATAAGCGATAAAATAAGAAGAAAAAATTAGGTGAAAGATGAATTGACCGTTTAATAAATCTGTAGCACGATAGAAATCTTCAAGATTATAAATTTATTTAGATCTTTTGATTTCACATCTCTGTATCTACTCACAATCTGATAAAACTAATCACGAAATTGTTTTATAAATAAAATAATTAATATTTAATTGAAAAAAAGTCTTTTTTGATCTTATAATAGTTTCTAATCAATAAGGAAAAAAAAAGCATAACTTCCGCCTCGAATAATTTCAGTCAGCCTTGTTGCCGCTTGCTTGTCAACTTTTTCCATCTAAAATTCCAACTATGATCTAAAGTATAATTATTTTTCCGCCTTACCCCTATTTCATTTCCCAAAAGTCATTAATTTCGATTGTAGATAATAGGAAGAAATGGTAAAAACGCAGAACAAATGAGGGTCTATTTTTTCATCAACAATTAAACATTTGCTTTATGAAATAAATTTTTTAATTTAATGATGGAAAAGTGAACATATTTTGTATAGATTCTCGATTAGTTTTTCTAGAATGATAAAGGCTTACTGACTGATAAGTTTTCCATATTCTTACATTGCAACTGTTTTATACAGATATTTTTTGGGTAATAAGTATCGTGTACGAGATTATATTTTAGAAAAATACGATATGTAAGTATTTAATATACATATTGAAATACACATGTAAGTATTTTGAAAAAACTGAATAATGCTATGCTGGCCGTTTTTAAAGTTGATTGCGTTATTTTACTCGGTCGTACTAAATATTCACTAAAGTTATATTGATAGGCGAATGAAACAAACTATTCCTAACAAATAATGCATAAAATATTATTCGCGGAAGAAAATAAATCAGCCCGTAGTGTTGTATCGCTTATGCTGCCAAATCTTCCCGTTATTCATTGCAGATGCATAGAAAAGATATTATCCGTTATTAGTATATCGCTCTAGACATTGGGTAAAATAAACAAAGGTATTAATACGCGATTTCTCTTGTTTACCGAAAGAAAGGTAGGCGCGAGAGAGGTAGAAACTTTTACGGGCGCATACATTCGATAAAGTTTTATTTCCGATCTTATCAGCGGGCCATCGAGCCGAGCGCTCTTGCAACTGCATAACCCTAATTTCTCCGAGCTATAAATTATCAGCTAAAGCTCCAAAAGCTATACACGCATAGAAAAAAACTTTGCTGCTCTTTCACTCCAAGAAATTTGCTGTAGATACCTGCTACAATATAGGAAGGAGTGTTCAGCGCGTACTGGAATTTTAGAAAATTTCGTGTAAAAGCAAATTAAGACGGTGTGTTGTTCGAGCGTCGAGAGAAAAGTGTCGCCGCAGCAGTGGCAGGCAGGCGCGCGCGCGCGTATGCACCGAGGGAAACGCAGAGAAAGAGCCGGCTTTTAATAATAGAATATGGAGCAGAGCGCGGTGCGCCTATAAACCCTGAGCTGAGACGTGCGCGTTACACGAGTGAGAGTGGCGCTCGCACTCGTGGATTGTGCAATTAGTTTGCCGCTGCAGCAGCCCGACGAGAATAGATATTTTTTTTTTCGACGGGGGTCCCGAAGCTCCTTAACGCCGATCGTTCAGCCTCGGCGCAGTCGCTACTTAGCGTCACTCGGTCGGCGCAGAGAGACAGACCGATGGGAACTGCCTCAGGGGGAATATTCGCGCGGGCGGCCGACGTGGAGGCTCGCCCCCCCATAGATGCGCGCATTACGGCCGATTACACGGCTGCTATGGCGACGCTGTAATATACAGCACCGGCAATTATTATTATTCTGCCCCTCCCCTCCCCCAGCTCATCTCTCTCTCCCTCCCTCGCTTACGAAAGCCTTCTTTTTCTTTTACAACTTTTCCCTTCGGCCTCTCGTGTTGTAACTATGCGCGACACTCCGTGGGGATTATTTTTATTTTTCTATTCCGGTGTTCGTGGCCCCTGCGCGGCTCGGGGAATATATACGTATTTGGAGGCACGCGCTGACGAGGATCGCGTGTATACGGGGTAATGCGTAATGGGGGCAGTTTATTTGGACGCGTGGAAGGGTGGCTCGTGTCGAGTACGGCCAGGTACCGAAAAAACGGAGCGTGCTATATACACGAGCTCGTTTAGTCGGCCCTCCTTCTCCCTCGGCTTCTTTCATCGTCTTTCTGTTTTTCTCTTCTCGGTATGCCGGGCTTCTGATAAGCGCACACACACACACACACACACACACACACACACACACACACACACACACACACACACACACACACACACACACA
>JAYJLV010000056.1:16622714-16636485 GCA_036873485.1 Torymus texanus
CACACACACACACACACACACACACACACACACACACACACACACACACACACACACACACACACACACACATAATAGACATCGTGCATACAGCAGGAGACAAAAGAAATAGGTCTGGTCAAATTTGTCGATAAGCTGATAATTTTTTTCTGCCCGAGTTTGGTGCATCTGAATGCTCTAGAATCGCCGGGGACATTAGCCCTGCCCAAATTTTTGACGCAACATTTCCCTACTTTTCGCCTCTGCCTGTCTCTATGCGAATATTAAAAGGACGAGAGCCGCGACTATTGCGCTCTTTCCCATCTACACCAGTGTTAATTTTAGTAAACATGCTACTCACAGACGTTTTTTCAGAAATGTATGCTAAAAATAATTCGGTCAGATATGCTATTTTCAGGAACATATACAGCGATCCGGGAAAAGAAAAAGCAGAAAAACAATAACAATAACAAGGGATGTATTTCTGTCAGCTATGCATATATATGCGCTTATGCATTGTGGAGCAGCGGGCGCATAGAGATAAGGGACGCCGGCTGCCGCAGATAAGCCGAGAGCGCCGAAGCAAAGGGTCTATCGAAAGGCGAGCCGGGCGGCACACGCAGTTGACGAGTCGTCGGGAGCGCGCGCGGCCGATCGTTGCAAAGTATTAACGCGCGACAGTCGAAATCGGTCAGAGTCCGCGGACGCTCTTCGATCAGCCACATGCCATCGGGCCGCGGAGCAGGGCTTCTTCTCCCGTCACCGGCAAAGGGGTAAGTGTGTGGCTATAGAAACGAACCTTGAGTAGCCTACGGAAGTAGGGGCTGCAGGCGGAGAGGACGACCTTGTGGGCGGTGAAGCTGCTGCTGTCGCAGGCGAGCGTCACGTCGACAAAGTCCTCCTCGTCGCGCAGGTGCCGGAAGCTGCTGAGGATGCTCGAGTGGAAGTCGTTCCAGCGGAGGGAGTACTGCTGCTCGCTGCTCGACTCGGACGATGAGGCCGCCATGGCGCCCGTCCCCTCGGGACCCACGGCCGAGGGCACCAGCGGTGCTATGGTGCTCTGCTGCGCTCTGCTCGCGAGCTCTGCTGGCCTTCCTCTCCTCTCTCTTTCTGCGCACTTTCGCTCCTGCTGCCGCTGCTGCTGCTGCTTAGTCTGCAAACGAAGAACAATGAGTCCGCGGGGCATTGCGATTATCGCGCGAGCGCGAGAGAACTTGCGTAATCGTCGCTCGTTACGATTCGCTAATTATAGAAGTTATCGGCTAATGCTATGTAACGTTCTCACTGTCCGGCACTAAAATAGCCGCGGCTCAAAAGAAAATTATGTGCTCTCCCGTCGCTTCTTGTCACGAGCAGACTTATTCGCTCGTTTACGCGCGATTGAAATATACAAGTATCACTCGGACGAATTACGGATAAATTGATTATTCATGCTCGTTTGCATAGAGAAAAGAGTCTAAAGTATAGTACATCAACTGTTAATTCGCAAACAATTCATCATCTTATAACGGTGAAATAGTTACAATATATGTAGATGCACGGTGATAAGTAAAACTATAATAAATCTCTATTTCGCCAAATTGCTTATTAACGAATTTTAAACATTAAATATATCTAATTTTATGAAACAGTGTTTTGAATAATCTAGTTACATTTTTGCACATAAAATAATGTTGTAGAATTCAATTTATAATAATTCTTTTAGTATACTCAAGGCAGTGTAGAGAAAACTGGGAAAATTGGGCGCATTTGATAAAAAGATCGTTGAAAAACACTTGTTATTTAATAAAAAAACTACATAAAGTAAGTTATATACCCTTTCTAGAAAAATAACAATTCAAAAGAATTGAATAATTTTTTAATTCGTTAAAGTCACTCAAATGTTTTTTTATATTCTTTCCGGTCATGATGTTGTACTTGCTGTAATACGTATACAATACCTATATTGTATAATATACGAGAGAAATATATGGTTCTGAAGTTAGCATCATTGAAATACATCGAAATAATTTTTTATTATATTTATTTCGTTGCAAACTTTAAACCCATATAAATGTATAAACAATAAAAAGCACTTTGCCAAATAGTCTTTTTTATCACAAAAATTATTATTAACCAGTGCTAAAGAAAGCCCCTATTTCAAGGAATCTAGACGCCAAAGTAAAAAATTACCCTACGTATTTTGACCTTATCTCGACTTTTTTTTTTAAATTTTGAGTTTTGGACTCCGTAAATATAAAAAATAATATTTTTGTGCAATTTTAAAAACAAAATATTCTCATATCATTTTTCATGGAATGCATGATTTCTAATTAGTAGTTAATTATTCATTAAAGACTCTTTTAATTAATAATCAAAATTTAAAGGCTTGTTTAAAAGATTCAAATTCCTATTTAAAGGTCTATTTAATTATAAATTAACATTTAGTCCTTAATTAAAGGCTTGTAAAGTCTTCATAATGACTCCTTTGATTAAGGATTAAATTTATAATTCTTAACCATATGCCACTGAGAAGCC
Organism: Torymus texanus; assembly: GCA_036873485.1. Taxonomy (NCBI): domain Eukaryota; kingdom Metazoa; phylum Arthropoda; class Insecta; order Hymenoptera; family Torymidae; genus Torymus; species Torymus texanus. Next base: position 16,625,211 of record JAYJLV010000056.1, read on the forward strand.
TCATGTATTTAAATGATCTAAAATTAAAAACAAGAATCTTGATTAAACTATATTTAACGGGCCTTTAATGAAGGATTAAAGTTTTAATCTTTAATTAAATAAGCCTTTAAGCAAGGATCAAAATTCTAAATATTTACTTAACTATGTTAAGGTAAACTTTTTTCAAGAAGGCGTATTTTAAAAAAATGCACGAGCATTTGTTTTTAATACTGCCTAAAATAAAAATTTTTTATTTTGTTTTATTTTTTTTTTGTGTAACCATGGAACCTATGGATCATGGAGACTGACTGAGATTTCAAAGGGTTGTACATAAAGTTTGAAAAGGCCAAAATAATAATAGAAAATAAAATTTTCATTCTTTTTGGATAAAATTCTAGTTATTGATTCATGCCAACATACTCTGCAAATATAGATTTAGATTATTCTCGAATTACTGTATTTAATCTTATTAGCCCATTTTAAGTAAGAATGTTTACTCTAATTTTATATTCCTTGTTACAAGTTTACGTATCACCTTTTTAAATAATTTAACCTTTTTTCTCGTATATTAGTTAATATAAAATATAAAAAACAGAAAAAAGTTTCGAATGCATGCCTTAAACAAAATTGTTGATCATATTAGTTTATGGATAGTCATGAAATTCTTTTAGATATGTGTAGATTTAAAAATTTTATATAATGAAAATTATTTGAAAATAATAAAATAAACTTGTATAGAACGTAAACATATTACAACAAATACATTTGTAAATAAAATTCATAAGTTATAATAGTTTATCTTTTACGTATTACTGCAACCATTTTTTTTAATAATAACATTAAAAGTATTTGTAGTAATATTTTTATTACTCACTCTCTAATAATGGGGATAAATTCATTAAAACTGAATAGTAATTGAACCGAATTCTTTTTTTGGTCGAAAAAGTAAAGACAAAAGTCAGTTTAAGTATTGCTAACAAACGTAAATGATTCAAATGAATTTTTCGTAGTGTTTTCGGCTTGAATAAAAAGTCTATTAAAAGTTGTCTGCGCACCACAGTCCCAGTCCCCTCTACAAAGTAGGAATATCTGTAAATTTTCTGTAAATCTGAATGATTTTATCTTAATAAGTAATCGAAACATCAGTATCGAGCAGAAAATTGCAAAGACTTACTCGGCGAATTTTCGTGCGTGCGTGCGGCCTCGCAAAGTTTAACGTGCCCGTGGGGTGAGTCTCCTGTATCAGTCGAGCCTGCTTCCCGGTATCGAATTGCCAACTGCACCCTTGGCGCACCCTGAGCGACGCTTCATTCCGGCTCTGAAGATGCTTGCTGCTGCTGCTGGCCGGACGAGGGCTCGCTGGAGTATCTCTTCACTAGCCGACCTGCTGCGGCTGATGCTCGGTGCGGCAGGCCCTCCTCATCGGCATGCTCCTTCCCTTCTCCTCGAGCGATCTTTCTGTAATAAGAAGATTTGGTGCTGTGTTAGATATGTGGGAGAGGTATACACATGGAGGGAGTATACAAGGCCTAACACTCGGGTGATAAACAAGTGGCTGCGGGTTATTGGTTGGGGATGGACAGCTTTTTGTACGTAGGCAATAGCAGATGTAGAAACACTGATTTATTGTCTTTTTTCTTCAGTTATTTATTAACATGTTGCTGACATTTAGATCTATTATACGTCGTAGATTTGGAGCGACTTTGACATTACGTAAGATAGCAATAATTACTGTGGCACATGGTGGAAGTTTCATGCTCGTGCCACGTGGAAGATTTTGTAACGACATTTGCTTTGCAATACTACACCAGCCTCCTCCAGCCTTTTCAATTGTTTAGCTAATTAAACAGAAGAAAGTTTAAACCACACAGTTTCCTTGTCAATCAGCCGCTAGCAAAGTATGCTAAACATCACTCGATAATCTACAGTGCCTTTTTCGCCGCTTGTTAAACTCTCGAAAACAAGGTGATTGGATCCCGGTGGGTCGAAATTCACTTGTCGACGTGTACGTTGCTGTGTACCGCGAGTGTAAGACTATCGCCGGATCGCTACTGACGCATTTGTTTCTTAAACACAAGTAAGAATGGTCCATGATTTTTCGCAACCATTTACTTGAAGTGATAAGTTATTCGTGTATCGCGTGCTTGGCACGACAAAAATACATCCTGGTCTCTCTTGCTCGCTCACCCGAAGAGGGAGAGAGAGAGAGAGAGAGAGGGAGAGAAAAAGATTGTACAGACTTTACCAAATGAAGATTCGGGTACTCTTCGTTACGAAATGAATATGTGGGTCATGCGCTTTTAAATGAGAGAAATATTAAGTTCGCGCATAAGTGTAATCGTGTTGCGCGATAAGAGCGAAAAAGATAAATGGCTATTTCAATTTCTTTTTTAACGTGGATTACATACACACTTGTGTAAATTTAAACTTTTAGATGAAGCGGACATCTGTAGCTTGTGGCTCGCAAAAATTTTAATTAATATAATGTGTTACAATGCTAGAAATGACTTATTGATTCCTACAGTTTAACGAGTATGTGGAGATTAGTTCAAAGGTTCACTTTTTTAAACATTTTTAATAATTCGTGTTTATCTGAGTTAATGTCAAATGTTTTACTTTTCTTTTTTAACGAGAATTACTGATAATTGTAAGGCATGCTTTTATTTTCCAGCTTAAATTGAGTAAACGAGAGGTGTGCTTAAACCACAGACTGTATTTATAACTTTGAGAAGATATTTCTAGAAGAGTTTTACATTTATTGTTACTCAACTACATGCCTATTATTCACTAATAATTCAATTTATATCAAAGTGAATATACGTTTACTGAAAGTGACGTAGCAATACTGTTCTCTATGAAAAGCTTTGTTATTACACAATTGGCAATTGTTTATTTGTAAATATGTATGCTCTAGTTTCGCAAGTTCATCAAATTACTACTGCGTTGAATCAATGCAGATTGGGTAGAAAGGCGAAGCAGCAGCAGCAGCAGCAGCCCAAGCGAACTCTCGCGCATATTATGAATGGCTTATTATCCGCGATATCCAGTTTCTTGTGTAATAATTTTTCGAATTGAGCCAAGAGACGGACAGGCTCCTCCCATTTTTAGTCTCCACCTTTTTGCGACAATTAATTACCCAATGTATCGTTAACCATTGTTAACAATCAACAATGACTGTTGTCTTCGTTATCCGATCCTCTCCCCGCAAGCAGAATGGTAAAGTCCAATTACAGCTAGTTATGAAAAAAAAAACAGAAAAAAAAAATGAAGCAAGCCGTCATACGCACTAGTCGCTTAGCGCGCTTCTCGATTCTCTCGCGCACATACACGCATATACACAGTACGCTCGTAGCTATTTATAAAACGTACTTTTTATTTGCCGCACGTGTCCTGCCGTACACACTTTCTCTCTCTCTCTCGCTCCCTCTATTCATTCCGATATTCTATATCAAAAAAGCGCCGAGAGAGAGAGAGAGAGAGAGAGAATGAGAGGGACTTTTGTCGTTCTATATTTAATTCGTATTTGCCGTAGCTTTATAATTAAAGCTCGCCGCGGTTAATAGGCTTCTCGCTCTCTTGCGCTCCCATCGTCTTTTTTTAACCGCAACACGCGCGCGCGCGCTTGTGCTTTTACCTTATTAATGAGAATGTGAAACTGCCGGGCGGCGCGCGCGGCTGTGGGGGCGGAGAGTATGGGGAGGGGGATCGATGACGTAAAAGCGTCCACGGAAATTGTGCTTTCTCGAGCTCGCGCGAGTGTGACACTCGAGAATGACACGATCACGAGCTCTCGTTGTGCGGCGATACGGGTGTATGTATTGCGATCCATCGACTCTGCGATATAGCAATAAAGAAAGCTTTTTTCTCTCCAAATCCGTGGCGGAATGTTTACTCCCTTTTGCCGCCGATGAATAAATAACGCTCGCACTTGCAGACGCTAATGCATGCGCGCTTTTATAAATAAGCATTTCGGGGTGGGGGAGGGGATTTACGTAAGCTGGCTTTTAGCGTGATTAAAATTTATTAACGTTCGCGTATGATACGCGCTGTATGTACGCCAGCGCGGTATTGTTTGAAAGCTTATTAACGGAATGTCTGTTACAATAATAGCATCGCGACGTATCTCATTATTAGAATACATTATACGTCGTGCAGAACTTAAACCATGACAATCGCGTATGTCGTTCGGAAAAAAGCCTCTTAATCAATTTCTATCAACACAGTCGGTACGTGATAGTGATCTCTCTCTCTCTCTTTCTCTCTCTTTCTCTAGGCATACGAGTAAATAGCTCATCAATCGGTATAATTTTAAACTGCAACGGCGATCATGCTGATGACTCGGCTTGGCAAGGGCACGACGATAATCAAGTCGCGAATTATCATTTTAATCATAATTTTTTGTCATTGCAGCCTCGTGTTAGTGTCCTTGAGCAACGCCAACAGTGGCATCATTGTCGATTTACTTTTATTACCCCGCGAGTCATCCAAGTACTAGTAACGCAAGTAAACTGCGAAAGCGATCGCGCGATGCTGTTATAAGTGTAGTTGAGCGATAATTGAATGTGACGTTGATCGGCATCGAAGGCGCATAATGAGGTGTCGCGACCTCTCAATGCCTTGCCGTTCAGTATTTCTCTCTCCCTCTCTTTCTCTTTGTGTACACGCGCATTGCGCAATCTGCGTCACCTCATGCGAACCTTTTAACATTTCCCCATTAACACTTGACCTTACGCTCTCGACTTCTCTCCCTCTTTCTCTCTCTCCCATTACTTTTTCCCACCGAAAATTATTAAAATCAAAGTTTTCAATACCGATTTGAAATCTAGGACTCGCTGCGTCAGAATATTATTGTTGCAATAAGATTACCGGGCTCGTTAAGAGCGTTATCAACGAATAGAATAATTGTAGACTTGCCGAAAGAATCGAATAGAGGCGCACATTACCGTATACGAAATTAAGAGCGGATTTTCGAGGGGTAATCAAATCGACTGCGGGCAAACAACGAGCGCATTGTGCGTAAATAGAATATGTTAATGATCGGAAAATACACGAGCCGACGCAAATAGACTCTTGGAATAATGTCGCTTAGGCACGTGCACGCGCGTACAGAATGCGTTGAATTTTTCATTATCGAGTTGCTGCAATGCTCCGCGCATGGCAATCCAATAAACGCGCACATAATGGCCTCTCTGGATTTTTCCAAAGCCTCATTAACTCGCTTGGACGACGGCGACGACGATCATTCCCATACGTAAAAAGATCTCTGCAAACGCATAGGTTGCTTGTATTCTCGGCCGTTTATATATCTCGCGCTATATGTAATGACTATATGCTGCAATATTTACGGACGTCTGCAGTTATAACAGAGAGAGAGATGGGGGAAGGGAGGGAGGGTGAGAGAGAGAGAGAGAGAGAGAGAGAGGAATGTCGTTATCGGGCATCTTCTCTCCGAACTAGAGCAGCTTATCAGAGAGCGATTCTGCTCGCTTACGCTCACAGCGGCGCACTTGCAGTCGCCAAAGGAGCGCAATGAAAATGGCAATCGATCAGAGCGCGCAGTGCCAGCCGGACTGCCCGTCGGTTTTTCGCCGAGAATTTCAAGCGGCGCCGAACTGCGTCGGAGAAGGGCGCCGAATTCCCTATCGATCGCGAAGAGAGGGGAAGCGAGAAAGAGAGGAGACTATATACCAACGACTCACGCGAGTCTGTGTGGGCGCGGGTCGTGCAAGTGCGGATTTCATTAGACGCCGCGCGCACGCCGTTAGAATGCCGCGAATTCTAGGTGTGGTCCGTGCGCGATTCCTCTTCTTATTGACCCCGAGGCCGACGATGTTGCCCCCCCCCTCCCCCCTTCTTCGCGCCTCTCGATATATCGAACTGTGCGGCGGTGCTGCATTACTTTGCATTTTATTGTCTCGCTCCCCTGTTCTTATTTCGCGCCCGATTGGCAGTCGAGGGAAGGGGCCGAGTCTCATCGATTTTTTATTGTTTCAGTCGGAATTGGGCTGCAGATGGAAGTCATCTATCGGCGATTTTATCGGGACGACGATCTCTGTTTACTCCCATATAGATACCAATATTTATACCTATACTCCTTATTATAAATAAAATCAGTTGAGCAAGCGAGTTAGAAAAAAGAGCCAGGGGTTTTGAAATAACGCGCATTCCGACAATGCGCGTGCGCGGGTAATTGCTCGCTACGAGAGTACTCGTTGCCGGGCCAGTGGTATATTTTCGTTCAGCTTTTTCTCTTCTCTCTCCCTCTCTGTCCCCCTGCGTCTATCTCGGAATTAAGTACACGCGCACAAACACAGTGTCGCCGCACGCTATGTTGATAGAGAAGACGCGCGCGCGCGCGTGCGATACTGCTGCTCGGGCAGGCCGACGGCAACGGCGTTCTATAATTAAAGTGTCGTTGTTAACGAAAAATCGCCGCCACAGCTCGTGTTTACGGGAGCGCTTGCTCTCTCTCTCTCTCTCTCTTTCTCTCTTGAAATGTACGTCGCAGCTGAAACGAAACGCGGGAGCGCTTAGACGAGCGAGCCGCGCGTATTTTCGGAGCGTGAAGTAATACAACGAGTGAGCGCGCGGACTTGATTAACCCGAGAGCACGATGCATTCGCCTCCTCCTCTTTCGCGCGTGTACACTTTGCCACGCGTAGGACGCTCAAATTTTTCCTCATACTGCGATCCCGCTCGCTCAACTTCCGGCTGCGCACGCAGATTTTTTGGCGCCTTTTTCGCTTCCTGTATAGTCGCTACTTTGGCAACTAAAAACGTCGCCCACGAGGCAGGCATTGACCGAGCTGCACTATTAGTGAAGAACATACTTCAGATGAAGCATTTACGCCACGCTACATTGTTGTCGCTTTTTCTTTAACGCGAGTGTTTGTAGAGGCAGGCGATCGGAGATTTACCGCGATAAATGCGGACTCATTTTTATGAGATATTATCCTAGGAGAATAAACTTTACTAGAGCTTCAGGAAATATTGACAAAAAGAGTCGCTCTTATCAGGTGTATAAAGATATGTTTGCGATAGTGCAACGTGCGATACAATAATATTTATAAATCCATCTGTCTGTACCTATCGTTGCAATAGTGAAAAACTCAACGGTAAAGTCAGTTACAGCCTGCACCGCAGGACTTTCGGCCTTTATTGTGGCATTTTAAACCGGCGTTTCCATTTACAAAAGCAAAATGAGATTCTCCCCCGTGCAGCAGCATATGCCTCTCCATCATATTTTCTGGCTACCTAGTCGTACACTATTTACGCTGCGGACAATATCGGTTCAGTGCGTTAAATATGCTTTTTCACTCTCAGAGCGAACGTGACGAATCGAGCGCTGTCGGTTGACTTGCGCTCTCGCCCTTATGACAGATTAGATCTTCCTTCCCCTGCGAAGGTCGGCAATATACGCGAAGCAAGGAGCCGTCCCGGTGAGCGGACGGCAGTTTGCCCGCAAAGGGGGGTGGAAAAAGGCTGCAAGTGCCGCACTTAGCGGCAGTCCCGGCTGTTTACCGGAATACAGGCGCTTCTCGAATTACGAGCCTGAGAGCGGAAGGTCCAGAGCATAGCATGTAACCACGGCTACTTTCTCTCTCAGCCAGTCATCGCAGAGTTGGACGCGTCTCGAGGTCGCGAAATGACTCTCGTCTCCGATGGCGCACACATTGCGACCGAAGCGAAAACGTGCGCAGAAAGCGAGGGACAATATAACAGGCAGCCGTAGCGCAAAGCCCTATGCACACCACGCCCATTCATTTGGCCGTGCGCGCTTCTCCGACGTCGTTTTCTTCAAATGCACGTGTACGCATGCGTGCACTAGTGCTCAGGGGGGAGAGGGGAAGGGACCGCTCCGATCGAAAATTACCATTGCCCCCGTATATATGTGTATATACACATTGCTCCGACTCTAATGTGCGCCTGGTTCTTTCGGACGCGTGGAAGAAAGAAAGGGAGGGAATGAGAAAGAAGAAGAAAAGGAGGGAAAAGGTTTGCACGCGCAAAACGGAGACGTCTGCCGCGTTCCCCTCGCGGTCGAAATTTCCATTCGTCGCCGTCGGGAGCATCTTTTGCAGCGAGACGATTTGTATGCCCCTGTGTGATTTCCGCTCCCGGCCTGTCGGTTCTGGCTGTATGTACGTAAGCACGCCCGGCGCTGTTTGGGTCATTTGTCAGTGTCGTGAAACGTCAAAGAGGGGGAGGGAGGAGGCAGCAGTAGCAGCTCCGAGAGACAAGACGCCTTGGGGTAGGGGTAGAGATAAGGGTACGAAGGCGAGCGCTCTGGCGATTCGGGGAAGGCAGACGCCTCGGCTTCGATTGCTTAGATGATAGTCGCTTGGACTCGAAACTTTTAGGTTAGAGATGGATATGCAGATCGCTGCTTTTTCACATTCATTTTTGCCTCATTTCAGTATAACCTTTTGTGAACTCGATTGATTAATTAATTCGCAGATTGATGAAAATTAAACAGACGCGCGCACTCGTTTTAATTCTGCAGTTGGGTCATAAGCGCAAGTCGCCATATATAAACGATTCGTCGTCCGTAATCGCACTAAGTAAAGCGTTACTCTTATTATCGCATTATGTAGCAATACAAATTTTCCGTCATTTCGTGTAATTATTGAGCGAGGACCGTGTCAATAAGAGAGATTTATTTTCCCGAGTATCAACTGTTTAAAGACATGTTTATGTTAATGCAGGTGAAATTACGGCATTACAAAAGCAAGTATATAATTCCTCAAGGTGTGGCCAGGAGATGCTCGTTTCGAAAGCAAAGGTCCAAGATTCAACTTCCGGCTTGTCGACATTTTTTTACTATGGAAAAATTTCCTCCTGTCAATAGCCACTTACACATTTATGTAAGCACCGAGGTTAGTATTTTACATTTTGTAATTTCAATACAAAATAACACCACGATCGATCACTAAATATTTATCTTTAAATGTCCAATTTTTCAACGTGTATATTAACAATGAATTATCGTAGATATAAATTGGTGCATAAATTAATAATAAAAGGGGCTGTTTGGTTAAAGGTTAAAAGAATGAAAGTATGTAATGAATTATTTCCTAATTAAATACTAATAGTACATTTAATTGCATATTAGTAATTACAGTCACCTGATGTAAATCAACACTTTACAGATGTAACAATTTATTTCAATAACCGCTTTAATTCATGTATACTTATCAGAGATTAAATAAACTGTCCAGACTTATGTATTTATGTATTATATATTTAATATTGAAGTTGGCGATATGAGGCAGATTTAATTTTAACTCATAATTTTCATTTAGTATATTGTTAATTGAGGTTCGCCATTACCTACTTCTAATCCAATTAATTTATAATCCTATATAACTCATTTCTGTAGTTTATACAATAATTTCATTCAAATCCTGACTAAATTAGAAGAGTTTATTAAAGCTTGGACGTTCTTATGATAACTGTAAAGAAATTCATTAAATGCTCATTTTTAGTAGAAATTTCATACATGCATCTGCTAAAACTAATTAAAACACAACATTTGTATATTAAAAATTTTCTTTGTGAGACATATTTTTAAAAATAACAGCCTAAAACAACTAAAAACTTTTTTAAAAAATCGATTTTTGGCTATTACTCTACAGGTTTTGACATTACCCAAAAATGTTGAATATAAAAGTTGTAGATAATATTAAAACAAAACTTTTTTCTATTTAACATTTTCATGTAAAATCAATTCCTAATAAGCTGAACTATTGTTGACAATAACTGAACAGGATTTTAGTTTACACAAAAGTTGTAGATAATAAAACAACACTTTTTTTTATTATTAGTATTTGAAGTGTTGCAATTTTTGCTCTAGTGAAAATATAAGATTATCCTGAGAAGTGCGGTCGTGCCTATACTGTAAAAACGAAGTTTTTACAAAGAGTGAGGGATAGTGCGAGCAAAGCGAGGAGCAGGGAGGGGTGGGGGTGGCCTGTCGAGCGCAGGCATAGCCCCCCTAGTTAATTAAATGAAATCTAAAACAGTAAATAAATTACTTTTTTATTATGATATAACTGCATTTCAATAAATGTCAATTTAATATTTTCGAAAATCATGAAGAGGATTGAGTTATTATGATTACTAGCTACAATTATGGGGTTACGTAAAATAAAGTTCTAGTGTTTCATCATTACGGTATTTTCTTGCATAATTTCGGTGTTAAAAAATCCGTTCAGTGCGTACTTAAAATGACGCTTTAACTTTCATTGATAAGCCTATCTCTATGAGCTTGTCTTACCCCCAGTCTTGAACAAGATACACGCCAAATTTTCCCTATCTGTCTCCAAGACTTGAGAACGGGAGGAAAGAAGATAAATGCAGAGAGAACAACATTTTTTCGGCGACTTTCAAAGCATCGCGACTCGACCGTAAAATATTTTCCAATCGCGTGTAAGTGCGCCCTAAGAGAGAAAATATGTGGCGTCTACAGATGAACAGATGTGCCTCAGGTACAGAGAGTTTAGGTATGGCTTGGAAAGCGAAAATCGTCTTTCCTCGGAAGATGTCTCTAATTTGGTTTGTCCTTGGGATCATGCCAGTTTACTGCAGCATGGCACTACAGTACCTAGGTTTACGTTTGCTTGGTTTAGTATTTATTATGCAGTGCTTGGTTTACAAGTGCAAGACACATGTTCAGCGGATTCATTGTTTCCCATAGTGACATCGCATAAAGGAGAGGGTAGGAGGCTTTAAAAGTGTCTAACCGTCACGTCCGAGAGATGTAGAATCTGCAGCCTGAAACTGCGCGGTCCATCGTAAAAGTATACAATTAGTTATCCCTCAACTGATGAAAAGCGTATTTGATGGCATGGAAGAACAATTTCTTGTGGAAAATCCAAGAATTTAAGGTGTCTTTAAACTCAAGGATGATATTTTCAGATACACCAACTAGATAATTTGCATTCCCTAATTTAAGACGATATTTCAATTTTTTTCTTCTTTTAATTAATATATTCATAGTTTACATGAAAAACTAGATGCGAAAGTTTTTTGTCATTATCATTAAAGCTTACGTCGTGTGATAATTTTTTAAAAATAGTTCATCTTTCGAAGAAAAATAATAGGAGATAAATTCTAATTTCTTAAATTATCTTTTTTTCAAATCAGAAATTCTCGAGGAACCAGTGAATTTTTAAAATATTTTTTAAAACTTAGCAAAAAAAAAGTAATAAAACAATGCGAATAGTTTTTATGAATATGCAAAGAGACAAAGATATTTGAAAAGGTAGTAATTGGTGGTAAGTATGCGCAATCGGTA